>CM024242.1:42568836-42720160 GCA_013421045.1 Propylea japonica | reverse complement strand
TCTTAACTTAAAGCCTCAACATTGAAGTTGAAATCTTCCGATTTTGTTGAAGACATAAATAAAATGTTCCTTGACTGCGTGGTAAGAAACTAATGTTCATCACAAAATACTGGTGATGTTCAAACCAAATTACTTCTATTTTTCAGATGGAATCATTCATATAATAACTTTTACTAGAGATAAAGAAATATGATGAGGTTTTTATATTGCACCTGAGGAAGAACTGTATCGAATATTATCGAAGAACTTCAGTTACGAAGTATCATAATAAATCATTCACTGTGTACTTGATATAGAAGTGGAATCTTTAATCTATGGATGGAAGAATGAATTAAGAAGGTACATAAATATTAACAAATAGTATGTTTACCAATCAGCTGGGTTTCAGAAGAATTTGATAATTATGGAGAACATTGTGTAATTTAAATTGAAATATTGCTTGTTATGTTTTGTAACCAGAATATATAACATGAAGTAGTCATAGTCGTTTTCTCATATATTGAAAACCAGGTATTTGATTCATAAAGATTGAATACAGTTTATACAATTTAGTTGGTTGATTAGATTCCAAACAAATTTTCTGTGTTTCGTTCTGTTAACTTCCAGACTTCGTAAAATAACAAAGGTAAATAAACAGTATCTCACTATTTATATTATGAATTCACTTCTAGAAAGGATAAGTTAATCAATCGGCAATTAATAAATATGGAAGTACTGACACTATTCATTGATTATAATAATTATCAACAATACAATATTGAGAACTTTATCTTTCGTATCTACTGGCACCTCAATTTGTATATATAAGCTTTCAGTTCTTGTCGTCAGAGAAGTTGCCTACTCGAATAATGTGGATATTGAAATATTATGAATCTTAAAAATTTTGTCTTAGATGATACCTTGTCATTATGAATTGAAATATCACGAAACTAAAAGGTAAATAATATAAACGTGATCTTTGCTGGATTTATCCTAAAAATGTTCTTCTTAACTATTCGAAATTATTTTTCATTTGGATTCGAAAATACCATAATTTTGAGAAAGTTATCGACAGAAATATAATAAATCAGTTTAATTTTTCGATATTTTTCATCGTATCAGAAGGTAGCTGAAATGACTACGCGACAACGTTTTCAAGTCAACTGCTTCAGTTGAATCCACAACGTTGTTTCTGAATCGAGACAACGTTGCAGAAAACCGAAGTTGTCTAATAGACGTTATAAGAACGTCGTTAATAATCCCAAAATAATAACTACTTTGTATGTAGTCGTTTAAACGTCGTCGCGACGACTAGTGCAACTTTAGTCATGCTTAACGTCGCGATTTCGTTGTGAGGTGGTCTTCAATGCGACGTTTCAAGAACGACTGATTTCTAAACCAATGACAACGTTAATTTTGGTGTATAATGAGGTTGCCGTCGCAAAAATGCTACTTGGGGTATAATGTTTCATCTTGTGGATATGAAAAGTACTTCAATTGTTCAAAAGAGCCAGAAATTGTGTGAGGAGAATGACTCTCGCATATCGATCATTTGTTCATTTGATTTTTTATGAATCAAATGTGCTACTGTTCCTCTTTTTGTTGTTTGTTTGTTTGTTTTTTTTTTTTTTATGATATTGATAGATAAATTAATAAAAAAGGATTTCGAGATATAAAGGAATATTTGAAATGCGTCAGGATTATTTAAGTATCTCGAATGCAGTGTTTTTCTATCAGGAATAGTATGTTTCTTCAAGCGACTAATTCTTGATAGCGAAAATGAATAAATTGAAATATTCAACTTTCAACATATCATAAAACTATAAAAAAGTTGTGCCATTCAAACTGAAAACAGATTTTTTCTTAGCGTGTTTTGCAGATTACAATTTCCCATTCAAATTTTTTTATCCCATAAGCCGAGTGATATTTCTCACTTTGACACGGAAATTGAAATTTTTGATTACGGATCTGCAAATTTTGAATTTATTTCTCTCGATCTGATGGAGAGTATGTTGTTGGCAACCCCTCAACAATGAGCCTATTGTTCACATATTCTTGCTGACTTCAGCTATTTCCAAAATACTATATAAAGAAGCAACGCAACGCTCATATCTACAAGTTCCGGAGCTACTTCAAAAGGCTGCCCTGGTGACAGCATACTGCTTTCTTATTCAATTGTGTTTGGAATACAACACAGAAATTGGTGACAGAGCGGTGGGATAGCCACTTTCAATTGGCGCTTCCTAGGTGAGAAAATCAACCCTCCAAAAAATCTGTGTAACTGGATTTCATCCACCGGACCATCGGGTGTCTACGCACAGTTTTGGCTGGACAACTTCCCACTTGAGCAAAGCTCTTCATAGGAGATCCTGCATCCGCTACCCTCATCAACCACCTGCTACCACTTCTGTAACTGGGTCATAGGATCCACCGGACCATAGGGTGTCTACGCAGAAGCAACCCCACTGTGTAACTGAGTCATAGGATTCACCGGACCATCGGGCGTCTACGCACAGTTCATCTTTTAAACTTTTTTCAAATTGGGATCACATCGAACAGACAATCAGACAAGTAAGTCAATTTATCGTATTTCCAAATACTTGTTCTCATATATTCCTTATTTATTATCCTCAAATATGTCTGTTCATTCAAATATATTCCTGATACTATTTCGGAAGACGGTTCTGATATTACTCAAACTCTTCCTATAGCACTTCTTTTTAAATTCATAAAGCCTTTTAATGGAGATAGAAATGAACTCACAACCTTCATTCAAAACACACAATTCTGCTTTTTCTCTCGCTAGTCCTGACCAACAAAATACACTTTTTCTTTATGTCATTTCGCAGTTATCGACTAATGTTATTAATGAATTAGAACTTTCTGAAATTTCTTCTTGGTATGATTTAAAAACAACTCTTAGACAATTTTATGGTCACACTAAACATCTCGTTCAAGCTCATGAAGAACTCGAGACAATTAAACAACTTCCTTATGAAAGTATTACTGATTTCTTTAAAAGACTAGAAAAAACTAAAAACGAATGCATACAAGCTGAAATTCTAAATTCGTATAGACCTGACGAAATTTTGGGCTTGAAGAAAGCCATCAAGCAGACTGCTCTTCGTAGATTCATCATTCACTCAAAACCAGAAATTAGTCAAATGCTTAGAGCTCGAAATATTGGTGATTTAAATGAAGCTTATTCAATCGCGATTCAGGAGGAAAAACTTTTAAATTATACTAAAAAATCGATCCAATCTAATAATTTTCAAAAGGGTTCACATAATTCACCCAAATAATTCAAATAAATATCGGAATTTTAATCCCAAATATAATAAATTTAATTCTAATAATTCTTTCATGAATCACACGCGAAATTTTTCGCATCAAGCCGGGAATTATAATAATAAATTTCATAAAACTGTTGATAATAATCAACCCTCTACTTCTCAACCATCCACTTCTAAACCCAATCATTTGAATCCTCATGCAAATGCATTCAAGTTCTGTAACTATTGTAAAACCCGGACATTTAATTAACCAATGCCGTATTAGGGACCAAAATAATTCAAAAAGACACAATTTAAACTTAAAAATGTCGACCTTGATGAACACCCAAGGCACCGACTAATTCATTTTTCTGGTGTTCCTTTCCAAAAATTTGTTCAAAACATAACTCCTTCAACGCAACTTTATACTCTTCGCTTCCAAGTTACTAATTCAGCAAATTCTTACTTAAATTTTTAATTGACACTGGAGCTGCGTGCTCTATAGTTAAACATTCAGCATTCAACCCAGATAAAACGTATCTTAATATAGGAGATATAATTCACATTAACGGTATCAATCCAAATATGCCCATTCAAACCATTGGGACAACCATTGTTAATTTATCTTCAGATGGATTAAATATCCAGCATAAATTCAATGTAATCAACGCAAATAAAATTCAATCCTCTTATGATGGACTTCTTGGCTCGGATTTCTTTGAAAACCATAATGCAATTATAAACTATGCAAACAAATCAGTTTTAATAAACAACCATTGTATTCAATTCAACAATGAAATACCTATTACTCAAATAACCATACCTCCTCGTTCAGAATATATTGCTGAGGTTAATATTTCTAACAGTCTCAATTACGGACTTATCGAAAACCTTGAAATTTCTCCAAATGTTTTCATTCCAAATATACTAGTAAATAATCAAAATTCTGTTGCTAAAATTCCTATTTTAAATCTTAATGCAGAATCTGTTACTGTTGATAAACCTATTGTCAAATTAGAACGGATTCATCCTGAAAAATGTATTAACTTTTCTAATATCGACACAAATTTTAATAATTCTTCCAAATTTGTAAAATCCAAACGTAACAAAATTTTACGCGAAAATCTTCGATTAGAACATTTAAATTCTGAGGAAAAGTCATCTCTTATCAAAATTTGCGAAAAATACTCCGAACTTTTCTATTTACCTGGTGATAATTTAAATTGCACCCCTACTCTAAAACATAGTATTCCTACAACTACCAATTCTCCAATTAATTCCAAAATTTATAGGTTACCCAAAATTCATGAAAAAGAAGCTAATTCTCAAATAAAGAAAATGTTAGATCAAAATATTTTGCGACCATCCAATTCTCCATGGAATTCTCCCATTTGGATAGTACCTAAAAAATTAGATGCTTCTGGAAAACAAAAATGGCGACTTGTTTGCGATTTTCGAAAGTTAAATGAAATTACAATCGGTGATTCTTATCCACTTCCAAATATTGAAAACATTTTGGATCAATTGGGCAATGCTATTTATTTTTCAACTTTAGATCTTGCTTCCGGCTTTTATCAAATCGAATTAGAGGAAAATGATAAATATAAAACGGCAATTGCAACCCCTTCTGGACTTTTTGAATTCAATCGTATGCCTATGGGACTTAAAAACAGTCCTTCTCGTTTAGCTAGATTAATGAATATTGTTTTATCCGGACTTCAAGGAAGTAAATGTTTCTGTTATTTAGATGATATTGTTGTTCATGGCACTTCTTTAGAAGATCATAATCAAAAATTAGAAAGCGTTTTCAATCAACTTCAAAATCATAATTTACAACTACCTACAACCTGATAAATGTGAATTCTTATGTAAAGAAATTTCTTACTAAGGACATCATATTTCCGCTTCTGGTGTACAACCAGATCCAAAAAAGATTGAAACTATCAAAAACATTCCCACACCTAAAACTCCAAAAGATATCAAATCATTTTTAGGACTTATTGGTTATTATCGTAAATTCATTGAAAATTTTTCAGCTCTTGCGAAACCCTTAACTATTTTATTAAAGAAAAATCAAAAATTTGAATGGACCAACAAATGTCAAAAATCTTTCGATCAATTCAAAGAATTACTCTCAAAAGAACCTATTCTTCAATTTCCAAAATTTTCCGAAACTTTCATATTAACAACCGATGCATCAAACGATGCTATTGGCGCTATTTTATCTCAGGGACCTATCGGAAAAGATCTACCAATCAGCTATTATTCGAAAACTCTAAATAAATGCGAACGAAATTATTCTACCACTGAAAAAGAACTTTTGGCAATCGTAGAATCATGTAAACATTTTAGACCCTATCTTTATGGACAAAAATTCATCATTTGTACTGATCACAAACCTCTAGTTTGGCTTAACAATTGCAAAGAACCTTCCAGTCGTTTAATTAGATGGAGATTAAAACTTATGGATTACGATTATGAAATTGTTTATAAAAAAGGAAAATTAAATCAAAATGCTGATGCTTTAAGCAGATTTATTCCGGAACAAATTAATTCAGTCAATCAGATTTCTTTCAATACTTTTCTAAATTCATATAAACATAATAAAATCAAAAAACCTTCAAATATTTCAGAAATTAATGATGATCTATTCAATTCCCCAGAAAATTATTCTCTTGGTCATTGTGTTTCTTCAGATTTCAAAATGAATAAGGGTATTCAAAAATGAATTCGGTCAAATTGAAAACCTTCTATCTCAAAATAAACCTATTGGAAATGTTGCCCAAATTAAACATAAAAATCGAAACATATATTACCTCGTAACTAAAAAATTCCATCATGATAAACCCACGTATAAAACAGTATTCACATCACTCTTAAATCTTAAAAAATTGCGTTTCAAAAATAATGATACTCATTTGGCTTTACCGCGAATTTCTTCCGGACTTGATAAATTATATTGGCCTAAAATCTTCAAAATGATTCAATACATATTTAGCCCAGTCAAATTAGACGAAAAAGGGGGCCAACCTCAGAATGAAAGATAATAAGCTGAAAAGTGGTATGAACCTTTGTTTTGTCATTCTAAATGTTGTCTCAAAAGTCACAAATGCTATCGTGCCGGCGTCTTAAGATATTGAAGGTCAAAGGTCATAAAAATCGGTTTTTTGCGAATATCTGCCTTCCTATTGCTTAAATGAGATTTGCAGTTATTATGAAAGTTGTAGACTATAAAAATTGTCTACAACTTTTGTTTGTTCGTTGTATAAAGTCAATTATTCACTTAACAATTATAATTGTTAAACAATGCCCATTATTTATGTTCTATTCGTTAATTTTTTTTCAATTTAATTTTTTTAAATAGCGCAGAATTCGTGTCACAGCCACTAAATGCGTGTAAAAATAAAATGTGTTTTTTAGTACGAGGATATTGGTTAAAACTTTTAGAAGAGTATATTTTGTGTTGACATTGCCTTTGCCAACTTTTTTGAGGAAAATTTCCTGTTGATGGGATTGAGTACGTCCAATTAAAATAACGAACAAATCAATATCTTCTCCTATGATGACAGCAGTCTTTTGATGTTCTGTTAAGGCAATAGCTGTGTCAATGATGAGAACATCAGCATCATCTCTGACCGTGATTTTGATTATGAAATTTTATCCGAGGAACGTATATTCATTGATGATGAAAATCTTATCAAAATATCTTATTTGAAAATCATGATTCACCTTTAGCTGGCCATCAAGGATTTGAACGTACATATGAAAAAATTAAACAACTATATTTTTGGAATAATATGAAAGAACAAATTAGAAATTATATCAAAAAATGTCAAATCTGTCAAAAATCCAAAACTGATTTTAAACATAATAAAAGTCCCATGGTTATAACAACTACCTCAACAAAATTTTGTGAACAAATTGCATTGGACATAGTAGGTCCTTTACCTATTACCAAAAATAATAATCGCTTCATTTTAACAATTCAAGATTATCTCACGAAATTCATTCAAGCATATTCTCTTAATACTCATGATGCCAATACTGTAGCAATTCATTTTCTCAAATTTTGTACCCAATTTGGTTTTCCTTCTAGTATTCTCACAGACCAGGGTACTGAATTCTCTTCAAATGTCTTCAAAGAAATTAATAAATTAATGTCAATTAAACAAAAACAATCTACCCCATATCATCCTCAAACTCAAGGTTCATTAGAAAGAACTCATTTAACACTTAGAGATTATTTCAAATGCTACGTCAATAAAGATACAAATAATTGGGATGAATTTTTAAATTTCGCTATTTTTACTTATAATACATCAATTCATAAATCAACTCAAAAAACCCTTATGAATTAGTTTTTGGACAAAAAGCAAGAGTACCTTCTCAAATTAATAATCCTAAACCATTAGCCAACTATTCTGATCTTGCGAATGATATTAATAATAAATTGAAAATTTTGCGTGAAACGGCTCATGAAAACTTAATTAAATCGAAACTCAGATCGAACGAATATTATGATAAATCACATAATCGAACATGTCTTTAACGAAGGAGATTTTGTTTTACTTTATGATAATCATTCAAAAGCTAAAAATAAAAAGCTTAATCCTAACTATAAAGGTCCCTATACAATCGTACAAATTCATAATAATCAAACGGCAACTCTAAGAATGAGCAGAACTAAATTAAAAACTTATCATTTCAATGAACTTAAACCGTATATTATTTCAGATGAAAATGGAGATAACGATGATATTCCTTGTATTCATATTCCTAGCCCCACTCCAGGCGCATCAAACGAAATATAAAATCAATCCTATTGAATCTTCAGCCGGTCTTTTATTTCATAATCTAGGGAAAGCACATGTATCCAATAATAAAATATACGATATTAACATATCATAATCTAACTCATATCAAATATCAAATTGATCAAATGTCGAAATATAACACGGCTTCTATTAATATTTGTAATATTCTCTATACAGAACACATTGCAAGTGACTGTAAAAATCAATTGAGTTATGTTAAAACTAAAATGAATCTCATCAACCAATTATATCGGGCCTTAGCTCATCAAATAAATCCTCAAAGAAGGAAACGCGGACTTTTAGATGGAGTTGGAACAGAAATTAAATGGTTAATCGGTACTCCTGATAAAAAAAATGAATGAAAATATCGAAATTCTTAATATTAACTTAAAAGCTTTTTATATCTATTCGAAGGAAATGAAAAACATGAAAGAATCTTTAGAATATGAAAACAGTATTACGAATCATTTATTCTTACTCATCGAAATGACCGATGAAATATTAAACACTCTTGAAAATTATGTAAATCAATTTATTTTATTGCAACATGGCATTATCAGTTATAGGACAATGTTTCCAGAACAATTGCTTCATGAATTACGAATAATATCTACGGAATTCACTCTCCCTATAGTTCCAACAATTGATAATATCTACCTTTATTACAAGTTTATGGATTTAAAATCTTTCATTAAAAACAACATTTTAATAATTGCCTTCGAAATACCTTTGGCATCTTTCGAAATTCTTGATCTTTATCATATTTTATCTTTACCTACTCCTCATCCAAATGATAACACCTTATTTTCCTATATTGAACCATCTAAACCATATCTCCTCATATCCCATATGAGAACCAGTTATTTGATGGTCGATAATTTGGACAATTATTGTAAAGAATACCATCCAAAAGAATGGATATGCAAGAATATGCCTACTCTTCGCAAAGCCGATGCTGTTTGTGAAGTCCAGTTAATATCCAATGTTATTTTAGTACGGTGTAATTAGACCTAAACCTCAACATCCAAAGTAAAAGTTTTCCTCCAATACCAAATTGCTCTACATAGTCCCCTTATTCTATGGTAAAAAGTTACACCATTTTGAGCGTCGGGTTTGGGGTGAGGGGGGTGGGAATTTGAAAAATCACTAGTTTTTTAGTTTTTCGTGAATATTTCAAAAACTAAGCGGTTTATCCTAAACATTGTGATATACAAAAATGTTCTACGTTAGATTTTAAATAAGAATGGTCCTTCTCATAATCACTCTAAATTGTACGGTTCAAGAGTTACAGACGGTGTAAATGTTAACTTTTTCGTAAAAACGGCCACTGAAATAGCAACATTCTTTTACGAAGCTTATTTTTTTTTAAATTATCAAAATTACGAAAAAGTTAACATTTACACAGTCTGTAACTCTTGAACCGTACAATTTAGAGTGATTATGAAAAGGACCATTCTTATTTAAAATTTAACGTAGAACATTTTTGTATATAACAATGTTTAGGATAAACCGCTTAGTTTTTGAAATATTTACGAAAAACTAAAAAAACTAGTGATTTTTCAAATTCCCACCCCCCTCACCCCCAAACCCGACGCTCAAAATGGTGTCACTTTTTACCAAATAATAAGAGGGTTATATAGAACAATTTGGAGTTGGAATAAAACTTTTACTTTGGATGTCAAGGTTAGGCCTCTTTTTAGGTTAATAACACCGTACTATTTCTAATATTCCAAAATCTTGTAAAACAAGAAACTTAATTGCCGACGCTGAAATCTGGCATGAAATCGATGTCAACCAATGGTTATTTTCTGTTTCTGCACCCATACAAATGACAATTACCTGTGATGAAGACCCTCTTCAAAATGAAATCATCAAACAAATGGGAACTCTGGAATTAAACCCCAACTGCAAAGCCTTCACGGACCAAGTCAACCTCGAAACCACTTCAAACCTAATGACTGTAAATTCAAGCTCAACATAAATTAAGTGAATTTGACGAACAACTTCAACAACAATTGAACAAACCGTTCATCATTCAACACTCGTCATGGCTTCAAACTGCAATCTCAATACTAATTGGCTTAATCCTTCTGGCCATTATCTACAACATCCTCAAATGGTGTGGCTTCATCAGACTCTTGAGAAGATTCCTATCCTATCCCAGAGAACCAAAAGCTATTGAGGGCAACCCATGTTTCCAAATCTTCAACAATGTTGTACTACCACCCCTGTGGAACAACCCATTCCAGTCTTCTATGATGCAGAACTACAGCGTATCAATGTCACTGGCACTTCCAATCCTCGACATTCCAACCAGGAAGAAACCAACAGCACAGGCTCCCATTCATTAAGAAGATCCAAGAGAACCAAGGAATCAAGATCAACCCTTATTAAATCCAATCTTACTTGTTCTGATTCAATTTATAACTCTCAATACTTTCACACTTGATATTTTCTTAATTTTCAATTTTCAATGATTATTTAATTATCAATTTCAACTTGCATCATATTTTCAATTTTTACTTAATTATCAAGTTCAATCATATTTTCAATGTTAACTGCATCATGTCTTCAACTTTTGAATTTTTACAATTTTGTAATATTTATCTTAACGTTCCAATTCCATATTTCTTAAAACTTTATATATTTTTGTAAAGCGATATGTTGCTTCTAGATTTTTGCTCTTTCTTAAAAATAATATCAAAAATCTTCTTAGGGGGGAGATGTTGGCAACCCCTCAACAATGAGCCTATTGTTCACATATTCTTGCTGACTTCAGCTATTTCCAAAATACTATATAAAGAAGCAACGCAACGCTCATAGTTAGCACAGAACAGATGATAGTTAGTTCATCTCTATCTTCCGTCGAGTTTATATCTCTCTCTCGTAAATATTTCAAAGTCCGTTATCGTAATAAATGTAACGTGTGTTATTCTCATAATAAACAAGTGCTTTCTCATATTGTGTTCACATTAAAACCAGTGATTCCCAACCTAAGTGAAATAATTATAATTCTAGTGAACACCTAATAATAATCAAATTATATTGTTCCTTTATTGGATTAATTGGATCAACCATTGGATTTATCTCCTGAATCCACCTAACTTCATCAATTTCATCAACAATCATCCTCATATCTACAAGTTCCGGAGCTACTTCAAAAGGCTGCCCTGGTGACAGCATACTGCTTTCTTATTCAATTGTGTTTGGAATACAACAATGTATAGTAACAAGCTCGCAAAATCCCAGCGAAAAATTTGCCCTATGACGAAGATATGGGAGTTCGTAGTGTTACCACTTTCGCAAAAAACACCCTGTATCTCTGAAACTAATAGCCTTATGGGACATTTAAACCCACAATCCTCATTCAGTTTGAGTTCCTCTATCTCCAGTTAGCCGTTGTCACCAGTCACCCTGTATATTTGGTATCTATTTCAAAGCCCATATAAATAAATCTAGTCTTATTGCTTCAACAAAGAACGAGCGCTCAAAAGCTACTGCTCAGGCTTTCCTAAATTTTTTCTGCTTTGTTTGAACATCATAATCCTAAAAATGAAAATGATTTTATTTTATATCTTTTATAGACCTTTAATTACCCTTGAACACGAGGATTTCATTTTATTCAAAGTTTGCAAAGCATATATGACAGGTCTACTCAATGCCCTAACCGAGATACGGGGTTGTCCATGTATTCATCAAAAATTTTAAATTCCCATAACTTTCGAACCAAGCAATATAGTCGGTTAATATTTAGAACTCATGATTCCTTTCCACAAGTCGATCGATTTATATTTAAATCCCCCAAAAATTCCACTTCCGTATTTGAAAAATATGAGAGTTGTTCCAAGTTGAGATTCGACACCCTATAAATTAAAATTTTGAAATTTGATTGATATGAAAAGAGTTTAAAATTTTCAACGGGTCTCAGTAGATTTTATTGTCCCGCACGTCAGTCCGCTTAAAGAACGCTTCAGGAAAAGATTGACATGAACAGGGTGTTTCCTAATGAGGTGCCGTGAATTCGAGATCTTCATCTTTAGGTGATTTCGTGGCATAAATTTCCTTTGAACCATGGGCCTATGTCGCATTGTTTTTGAGATACACTGTGTTGAAATTAGGGGAAAAATCGAATTTTCGGAAATATTTTTGAAACCTCACAAGATTTTTGGTGTCCCTTTGGAAGGTAATGAGTATTCATCAAAAACCTTTTTTAATCAAAAACTATATTTTCATCAGTGCCATCCGAACATACCTGTCCGAATAAATTCGTTGAAACAAATTATACGACAAAATTATACCGTTGTTGCCTTCGATCCGATGATACTTTTTCAACATATGGCAATTTGCCAGGCTACACCAGATGAACTGAAGAGATTTCTAACGTTCGAGCTCTCGCCTTTCCATTGTCTCTGTTCGACGAAAACGGCATGCGGAAAGGAACCTAATCTTCTTTTTACAAGGAATTCACAGCTATACCTGAACATTGGGAGATAATACTCTTATTATCTTTGATGGACAATATTTGTTGCACATGAGTGACGTGGGAGAAGAACATGTCAATTAAAGACATCTGTGACAGGTACGTGACCTACCTCCAGAAGTATTCTGTTCATGGAAGAACTAAAGTGATCTTCGATGGATATTCACCTCGCACAAAGTCTGCTGAAAGATAACGTCGGTCTACTAGATACATGTCTCCTTTAATTGAGTTTGACAAAACAACTGTTATCACAGTTTTGCAGAAAGTTTTTTGTCGAACGCCAACAACAAACGGAACAAGATTTTGAAGATGAAGACCCTTTGATAGTTACCACAGCTCTCAAAGAGTCCGCCAATTACGACTCCGCTGCAATCATTGGAGAAGACATTGACCTTCTAGTTTTACTCGTCGCGTTGCGCAAAAACGAAGAGAATGTCTTCTTCGAAAAACCACAACATGGAAGCACTCCCGAACGCTTCTTCTCGTACACATCCTTCAACCATCCGGAATTACTTTCTCATGTACTTATCATTTATGCCTTCAGTGGATGTGATACTTTTTCTGCTCCATATTCGCTAGGAAAACAAAGATTCATCTCGGTTCTGAAAAACAACAAAGTTCTACAAGCTACAGTCAAGATTTTCAAAAAAACCATTTCGCAGCACTAACATTATGGAAGCTGCAGGACAAGAGATGTTTACAGCTGTATACAGTGGTGCCAAATCCGTAAAATCAACTAAAAAAACTGTACAAAGTCAAGATTCAAGAACCTCAGATGAACAATTTTTGGATTGGCAAAATAACTTGCTTTACTTCGATTTCACAAATTTACACAGTATGTGACGGAAACGATCTACGATCTACGTTCACTTCTACCTT
Source organism: Propylea japonica (assembly GCA_013421045.1). Lineage (NCBI taxonomy): Eukaryota > Metazoa > Arthropoda > Insecta > Coleoptera > Coccinellidae > Propylea > Propylea japonica. The sequence continues at coordinate 42,706,736 of CM024242.1, read as the reverse complement.
CGGTTGATGCAGCACATTTCCATACGACGAGTTTACCATCAAGTACAATCGTGGTTGTAGAACCTGAGGATGGAAAGAAACTTCTCGAGGATTCGATCCAATAAAGACAGTAAAAGACTCAGCACCAGAAGAACTCATGAAGTTGATCTACTGTGGTTGTGATACGAGCAATTGTGGATCATCATGTGGGTGCAGGAAGGCAGGTCTCCACTGCTCCATTACTTGTAAACATTGCAGCGGAGAAAGTTGTAGCAACACACCACCTATTGAAGAAGATGCAATTTCCTTTGAAAATGTAACTTGAATTTTTCTCCTAAAGTCGTTTACTGGCCACCGATGACAAGCAGCAACATTGATGACAACGGAGAGAAAAGAGTCGCTGAATATAACATCTTCAGAAGAAAAAAAGAAGCGATTCTCCAGCCGAACCAAGAGTAAAAACGGCCCGGCGTAGTACAAAATAATTTGGAAACTTAATTCTAATTGAAAATAAAATATAATTATTTAATAAAACGTACACAATAAAATATATAGTCCCTTTTGTTCTTTCCATAACCCAAAATTATCTTCAAAAAGAAATTTAATCGTATCACATGTAATTAATTAAACTTGTTACTTTGAGTCATAAAAAGAACCAATAATGTTGCAAAAATGTTGAGACAAAAAGGTAAATCAAGTTTACAATAATTTAATTCTCCATTGACTTGAAAGATTTACATAACTTTGAATAGAAAATGAATTGTATTACATGTAATTATTGAAAATCATTACTTTAAGTCATAAAAAGAACCAATTTTGTTGCAAAACTGATGGCCAAAAAGTTACATTACGTTTGGAAGATCAAAATAAACAATGCATTGGACGCAAAATCAACAAAAATTGAATTTCTTTAATCGTAAAATATGCAGAATACAAATTGAATTGAATGCAGAATCAACGAAAGTTACATTTCTTTTCATAATGAAATCACAAATTGTGAGCTTCAATAAATAAATAGTGACGAATTTTAAATTAAAAGACAATTAGTCTTCACATGTTGTGTGACTCTTTTACTACTATCTTGAGTTACATTTGTTTTAATTCAATGTTGACCTTTTACAACAAGCAGTCCTAAAAGGGTACTATTATTAATTGTTTATCAAAATTATTGCTGAAAATAAAAATATTAAGTAAAAATCACGGTCTATCAATCGAAAAATAATGTTTCCATACAATGTATGGAATACACGCACCGGCGCGGCACGCATATTTGTATATAGACCAAGCAATAGAGCTATCGAAAGGTCGATTTCGTGACAAAAATACTACCTGAAATCTGACTGTGCAGTCATGCAATAGGTAGTTTTTACATGTATTAATCTTCATTAAAGAAATTAATTTCACTTGAACTAGATACCTTGAATGGGAATATAAAGTTTTTTTATTCAATATTCTAATGGAACTTCTTATGGTTCTCTTCGCACTATGGTCACAAAATTTTGCATGAGAGTGTCTGATATATTGAAGAACAAAAATTTTGAATGGCCATATTTCATGGAACACCATGCGATTTGGCCGGTAAACGAACTTAACCGAGGCATTTGGGAATCCTGAAAATCTCAAGTCTCTAGGACAATCCATCGAAAGTTATCCTGCTAACGGCCGGCCAGATGGCGGGCCCCACGGACAAAATTGAATTTGACCTCGAATGACGAATTCGTTCTGTCCGTGGGCCGGCCGTGCTAACGATATCACGATATTTTTCGAAGGGATTGTCCTAGAGTGAGTTCGGTTCCTAAATGCCTCGGTTAAGTTCGTTAATCAGCCAAATCGTATAGGGTGTTCCATAAAATATGGCCATTCAAAATTTTGTTTCTCAATATCTCAGACAAAACGAAATAAATCAAAATGAAATGTTGCGCCCAAATGCAAGATGCTCCTAATAACCCTTATGCAAAATTTTGTATCCATAGTGTGAAAAGAACCATAGAAAGTTTAATTGGAACATTGAAAAGAAGAATTAGGATATTTCAATAAAAATACATCCGATTCGAGTGAAATTTGTTATGTGTATAAAGATCGATAAACTTCCATCAAAATTAGGTGGCCATAGTGTTAATAGAACCATAGAAAATTCAATTGGAATATTGAAATTAATACTCTTTATAAAGGCGCCTACGACGACATGGCAAGCCTCGGCCAACGTTTTTCGTTGTAACGCGAATCGTTGACGCATCGTGTGTACGCCAAACTTTGGCAAGCGAACGAACGCTGGCGCTGGCCAGGGCTCGCCTATAAATGCGGTACAGACGGCTTGGCAAGCCTCGGCCAAAGTTTTTAGCGAATTTTATAAAACGTTGGTTTTCGCCGATATTGCATCGATTGACGGTACACATCATTTTAGACTACGATACAATGACATCTTTTATCTGCCATTCTTTTTCTAACTTTTCATATGGTGTTAGCTATGCGACCGTGAAAATGAATGAGTTTGTAGGATGGCGAGTATTTTAATATATATTTACATTTAAGAATGGATTTCGGAAAACATACACACATTTTCAATATAACCATGATATTTTTTTTATTTCTCGGAAAGAAAGGCTTTCGAAAAAAGTAAAAGGCGCTCAGCACTTTCAAACGAAGATCTATAAGTACCGAAAATATCCCGGAATAACGTACAAGGTATCCCAAATGCTTGATTTTGGTGTTTCTGGTACTTCTAGACTAGATAGGTGAAAATGTTGAAACCCTGGCTCGATTTCCATGAAAACACCATTACCTAGTGGAGCCATTTCACGATATGGTTTTTAATTAAACCAAATTTCGATATCTCATCGATTGCAAATGTTCCATAGTTTTTTTCTAGAAAGGTATCTGAAAACGATTGGAACTTACAGGTAGTTTTTCACTGAAAGACGTCACTTATAATTTTGAAATCTCTTGTATAAAGGTGGAAAAAATGGGTTCTTATTTGAAAAACAGAAGTTATGGCCATTATCGAGCACATTTTGACACAAAATTCAAACACCCTGTGATGATTTATGAAATTTAAAAGATGCTTGACCTTTCCATATTCTTCTACTTTAATGTTATGAGAACGGTTACGCTCAGATGTTGAGAATAAGAAAAATGCTAATATTGACTCGAAATTTGACCTTTTTCCAGTTTTCAATGGATATTTGAAAATTTATTGAAAAAATATGATAATTCAATGTGAATGTATTCAGAATTGAATACAATTATTCAGAGGAGAAAAAATGAAAAAAAATTTGAACAAATTTATTTTGCTCCCTATAACCGGAAGCGCTCAAGCTTTAAAAATATTTTAGCTCAGTAGAGAATTCCGTACAATATATAATTCCAATTTTCAAAGTTAAATATGTCAAGTTTTCTAGAAACGTCTAATAGGCCACTCACCTTGGGACACCGATATTGTTTTTCCGAAGTTCTAAAATTTCGAGAATCCTAGACACACCGCAATATTTTTTTATGGAGTTTTCAAACAAAAGTAGAAGATGGTGAAACATGTTTCAAAAATGGCCAATCCTCAGAATTTTTCCTATTAATTTCGAATATTTCCTTACTAGCTTCATTGAGCTCAGTGTCGTGTGTACTGTGATCAAATTCAATTCGATGATATACTAATTTTCAATTTATAATTTCAAATCATATACACAGGCGGAAATCAACAAATCCCTTCGATGTGTGTTAAAAAGATCGCCTTCTGGCGAACCCGACCAGCGCCAGCGTGAAGTTCGCTTTGTCATATGCTTGCATACACACGATGCGCCAACGTTTGAACGAGCGCTGTTGCCATGCCGTCTCTATCGAACGCTATGAAATCGGACGTTGGCCGAGCTTGTCATGCGTCTAAACGTTTTGCATGGCAAGCCTGGGCCAAGTATGCTCGTTCAAACGTTCGCCTTGCTAGGCGAACCCTTCCAGCACCGAGTGGGACTCGCCTTGCCATATTTGCATACACACGATGCACAACGTTGGAACGAGTGGACGTTGGCCGAGGCTGCCATGTCGTCTGTAGCGCCTTAACAGGATATCTGATTCGATTGAATTTTTTCTGTGAATGAAAACTGGTGCACTGAATTTTTATTCAAAATTTGCTGCCATTGTGTTGACAGAACCATACACAATTCAATTGAAATTTTGAAAGTAGAATCTTTATATTTCCATTACCAGAATGTCCGAATCGAGTGAAATTCATTTTTTGAATGAAACTGATATACTGTATGTTCATGCAAATTTCAAGAGTATCGCATCATCATAACCAGAGAATTTTATTTTTTGTAGTTTATATTTTTTACATATTTTATTTTCTGAATATTTTCAGAATATAATTTCGATGATCTGAGATTCTGCATTCATATATTGATATCAATTTCAAGTCCCATATAAGAATGAGGTAATCATCTTATTGCCTCACCATCAATGAAAGATCGCTCAAAAGCTCCTGCTCATGGCTTTCTTATTTAATCTATAATTCGCCAGCAGTATGTGAGCACATATGGAAGGAAGAAAATCTAATAATTTCAGGCATTCACAAGAAATTCCGGAACGAACTTTCAAATTCGAAATTTTCGAGGAAGTTTTGAGATTTCAACAGAAAAGCTGAATTCATGAATGAATATATAAACCGAAAGCTACCAAGATATTCAATTTTGATTCATTGTATTACAATGAGTAGAAGCCTTCAAAGGCCTTAAACTTCAAATCATATGGCAAAACTAAAAATTCAAACTCGAGAAAGTAAAACGGAAAGAAATAATTTAATACCGAGCCGAGATCATAACTAGGGTTGCCACTTTTTTTTGCAATATAATGTACATTGATGATTAAAGGTACGAAAAAAAAGTACATAGTGTCAAAATAAAGTATTTTTATTTTTCTTGGGTATTTTGCTTGAACACATATTTTTCATTGATTTTAGCAAGTTTCAACAAATTATTTCAGCTAAATACTTGAAAAGCATCCTTACAATCTATATTTAAGTTAAAATACAAAAGTAATTCATTTTTGATTAATTTGAGGGACGCTTTGTTCCTTTCGTCCCTCCATTTGCAATTCATCAAAAAAACTCTTTCTGTGAATGCTGAAGTCGCTCGTATTGACAAAAAGAACGAAATTATTTCAAACAAATTGGTTAAATTTTCATTTTCAATAGCTTTGCCGAATATCTGCTGCCATTTTCGTGCATTAGATAATTCGGCAAATTCCTCACAATTAGATATTATTTTGTCATTTATTATGTTAATTAAAACAATTTCCTCATAAAGATCGTCTACGATTATATTTAATTTATTAAGATTCAAATGTTCAATTATATCGACCATTACACTGATTTAGTGCTTCAAATTCAAACTATCTACTTTAAATAGCCAATTTGAAGTATTGAAATCGAACCATTTATTTAGATATTAAAATGCTTTGCCAATGAATAATATAAAATTGGTATGAATTTTTTCCTTTGATTCGGATGAGGATAACAATTTGATTTTTTATTTGTTTCATAGTCGAAAAACAGGTCTTGCTTTCTTTTTGTTAACCCGTCTTTAAGAATGACAATAGTGCCGAAAGTTTGTGTATATGTTTATAATATGGTGAATTGGTGTCCCATCGTTTCGGCACAAAAAGGTAACGTGAAACTCGCGAAAAAAGTATTTTTGCGTACTTTTTATGTTCCTCGTAAAGTATAGAGTACAATTATCGATTGAAATATATTCTAAGACGATTCTGCATTTCTTAAAAATTTTAAAGGTTTTAACTCTCAGTCTCTGAAACATAAATAATTAAAAAATGTTTGATTAAGGTGAAGTGATCCTGCGAGAATCTTTGCACTTATTTGCCAGGAGCAAATTGGTCTTGAAAAAATTGTTGCCTAACAGTAAAACTGAAAAATGAAACAATATAAAGGATATTGTAACGTTTCGGTGGCTATATCAGACACCTTCTTCAGACAAACTCTCAAATCTTCAGAGTTGTGTATTTTTTCATTTGCAATCTGATTGACATTTTTTAATTATTTATGTTTCAGAGACTGGGAGTGAAAACCTATAAAGTTTTTAAGAAATAGAGTACAATTACCTGAAATAACGTACAATACTTTATAATAAAGTACGGGTGGCAACCCTAATCATAACCCTAGACCGCTGCGAGGAAGTCTGAATTTCTAACGGCTACGATATATTGGAGTTCAAGTCTAATTGACGGTATTCCTCCACTAATAGTTACTGTTACCTCGAATTTGAGCAGAGGAGTTCAGTTCATGAATGAATAAAATAAAACCAAAAATAATTAGGATGTCTACATTTGAAATATCGTCATTCCAACCTAATTGAGCTTGGAAGGGCTTTTTGACTCGTATGAAGATTTCAACAATAATTTATTAAAATAATTGTCAACTATATGGACGTCATAGAATAACACAGGGAGATTCAAAACCTGGGTTTCGAAAATATAGGAATAAACATTCTGCTCAGGAAATTTTTTTATCAATCAAATATATTATTTCTTTTCAATTGTGTAGTCAGCAGCACATGTCAATTCGCTACGAATTACTGAATTTCAGCAGTAATGGAAATATTGATAACTATAAGAGAAACATTCCAGTGGTACATAACTTCGAAACTAACCAACCGATTTCGACCGCTAACGAATTCAAATGATATCATATTCAGTTCTCAAACTTATCCTGAAAACTCCAAGTTGTTAGCTCTCTTTGTTCGAAGGTTACGAGTTTTTAGGTTCAGACCAGAAGTACTAACCAGAAATGTTTTTTTAGACCCCTAATCTTACGATTATGACAAAATCTAGCACAAATATGCTTATTAATTTATCCCAGTTCTAAAAATGTTTGAAATGAATTTTTATTTTCATTGATAACGAAAAATTCAAGAAAACCAAGGTTGTGTGTGGAAGTAACTCCGAAACGACCGACCAAATATCTGGACAAATGGAAGATCATGGTAAAAATGTCATATCTTGTCAAGTGAGCAGAAATTCGTCGATACTTATCGCAGAGATTTGTGGTTTTAAAAATATCGAGGAATACTTAGAATTTTCAATAACAATTACTCCGAAACTACTGAACTGATTTGGCTAGTGTTGCAGAAGTACCTGCGCACCTTTTAATACGCAATACGCATGCTCTGAAATTATTGTTTTCTATTATATGACTTATGTATTGTTGTACATAGCCAGTAGATAATAGAACCGGACTTGAAAACCACATGGCGCTGCGAATAATTTCGCTAGTTTTTCAATTTAAGTAATCGAACGTAAACATTTATAAATTATAATGGCTAGTAGTGGACTACCTAAGTTGAATCTAAATAATGGAAATCAAGCTGAGCGATGGTCTGAGTGGTTAAACAGTTTCCAAATTTATCTCACTGCAACGGAAACAGACAAAAAAGATGAGAAAATTCAAATAGCACAATTGCTACACTTCGCTGGACCTGATCTGCAGAAAATCTACGCCACATTTGAATTCAGTGAAGATCAGAAGAATAAAATTAAAAATGTAGTTGACAAAATTCATCAGCACTTCTCACCAAGGCAAAACCTGACATATCTACGTTATCAATTCTTCACGTCGAAACAAACCGACCAGATGACCGTCGAACATCACCGTCACTCATCTAAGAAATTCTGCAAAAAGCTGTAAGTTCGAAACTCTTACTGATGAACTAATTAAATTAATGCTAATTTGTGGTATCAACAACTATGAAATACGTCAAAGATTGCTCCAAGAAGACGACGAAGCAAATCTGGAGAAAGCATGAAATTACGCCTCCTCATCGAATTCGAGTTACCCCGTCGACATAGTGGTCAACTACCGAAAGAACCAGGGACGCCGAGGTAATTCAGGATCCCGATCTAGGACTCCAGGAAGAACATCAAAATACGGTCCCAGTGATGGTAAGAAAGGGTTCATAAATAATTGCACCCGTTCAAAAAAATGTGTGGCAAGTGCGATAAATTTAATCATTTCGCTAACATTTGCCGCAATGATAAACAAATCAATGAATTAGAAATAGACAATTGTTTTCTTGGTGATGAAAACGAGGAAATTATTTATGTTAATGATATTTCGGGTTTACATGATAGTGAAAATGAAGATATTATTTCTGTTAATAATATTTCAGGTTCCAATACCAATCCATGGCTAACACAATTGGTTATAAATTTTAAAAAATGCACATTCAAATTAGATACCGGTGCTATGGCAAATATACCTCCAATCAAATATTTCAAATATTTAGAAATTCCCTTTTCTGAAATTAAGGAGTCGAAAATAATTCTTAAATCATACACAGGCAATAAACTTCCAGTTCTTGGCAAATGTTTTCTGAACTGCTTGTACAATGGAAAAAAATGTATCATTATGTTTTATGTGGTGAATGCTTTTTCAGAACCGTTGCTTGGATTAAATACTTGTGTAGAACTGAATATGATTTCAAAAAATGACAGTAAATCGGAGGATATTAATATAAATATGTAACAACATGATGAACGTAAAAAATTATTTTCTGCACATAGTGATGTTTTTTCGGGAATTGGGTGTATTGAACCTCCCCATCAAATAAAAATTAATTCTGAAGCTGTACCGATAATTTCGCCGATAAGAAAAGTCCCTTTAGCTTTGCATGATAAATTAAAAGAGACTTTGGATAATTTAGAGAAATTAGGAATTATTGAAAAAGTAAAAGGTCCCAGTGACTGGGTACATCCTTTAGTTGTTGTTCGAAAAAACGATGATTCACTGCGTATATGTCTTGATCCTCTCCATTTGAACAAGGCAATTAAACGCGAACATTGTAAATTATTAACATTCGATGAAATAAATCACTGCGCAATTGCAGGGTGCAAAATTTTTGTTCAAAACTGGATGGTAGCCAAGCATTTTATCAAATTCCACTTGATGAAACTAGCAGCAATTTATGTACAGTTGGCACTCCTTTTGGGCGCTATAAATTTCTGAGATTACCCTATGGTATCAAAAGTGCACCTGAAATATTCAACGAGAGGTTCAGACAAATTTTCGATATGGAAAATGTAGCTGTGTATACAGGGTGTCCCGTAAAAACCACGTCAAACGAAAACGGAAAGTAGATCAGAATGTGCTCTATCTGATGTGAAAAAATCGTTCATATGAAAGTCTCACAGTTTTTGAGATATTTGATGTTTTATGAAAATGTTGAATTTTTTCACTTAAAATGCTTTCTCTCTTGCGGAAGCTACAATTAAATACTTTTCGAATCAGTTTTTTTCCATAAATATTGTTGAATGATTACTTCATTTCATGCAATACTGCTTTTGCCATCTATGTTGAGGTGGCAGACTCATGTACAGTATTTTTATTATACTTGTTATGTAATTGCCTGTGATATTGCCATACGCTAAATAAATAAATAAATAATATTTCATGCAATGAAAAATAGCACAAAATATTATACAGGGATTCCGAAAAAAAAATTTTAAATTCTTGTTTTGAAGGAAGTGTTTTTTTGAACTGAACTCTATCTGACGTGGTGTAAAAAAAAGGCACTAGAGCTTTTCTGCATATTACGTTAAAAAGTTGCCCACTTTGTGAGGATTCCAAAAAGGTAAAATACAGGTGATAAACTTCTTCAGAAAAAAAGATATTCGAATGTTTATCGAAAATGGAGCATTTCTGTGAAAAACTGATTTTTTCACATTTTCCATAAATACTTTCATTTTGCAGATTCTGCTGTAACTTATTGAATAATTCTCTTGAAAAATGTCAGTTAGTCCTTAAATTACTTATAAAGTGAAATTATTCATTAATTGCAATGATATACGTAATAACGTACCTTCAACGTTAACAAATCTATTGTGAAGAAACATTATAAAAATATTAATAATAAAAATTCAGGATTGTTATTAAAGGAAATGCTCAAAATGACCACCCCCTTCGCTAATACATGCCCTGCATCTATTGAGAAATGATCTTCTCAAACCATACAAACTTCTCTCCGCTATTTTGGCTGCTGAAATACGAATGCGGTCCCTTAGTTGTGCTTCATCTCTTCGATTCGATTCGAATGAATTTCATTTTTTAAAAAACTTCAGTAAAAAAAATCCAGAGGATTTAAGTCTGGTGAACGGGGAGGCCACGAAATTTCACCGCCCCTTCCGATCCACCGGTGAGGATATGTTTGGTTTAAATATTCCCTAACATGACGACTGTAGTGTGCTGGGCACCCGTCGTGTTGAAACCATAGACTACGTCGCATTTCCAGTGGTACATCTTCTAAAAGTAAGGGTACACTTTAAATAGTTGGTGCCGTTTAACGATTGCGGCAATTCTGTCGGATCGAATATTTTTCCATCGTATATTCCAGTCCATATATTCACTGTAAATCGATATTGGGATCTATCTTGCCTTATATTGTGCGGATTCTCGATGTTCCAACTATGAAGATTATGCACATTAATATACCCGCTTTGAGTACAGGAAGACTCATCAGTCCAAAGGATATTATTGAAAAAATCGGGATTTTCTGTATGTTTCGGCAACATTTGTTGACAAAATTCTACTCGGGCTTGGTAGTACTTGTTGAACTCGCTGAATATGGTAGGGGTGATATTGGTGTTTCTTCAGGATTCTATGGGCACTTGATTTTGATATGCCTGTCATCTGGTTGATACTGAGGATTATCTTCGACTTCATTCAAAACGGTGTCATCATCCACGATCGAAGGCTGGCCACTACTTTTACGACTCCCAGGAACTCTTCCTTAGACAATTGCATTATGGGTCCGGATAAAAACTTCGTAATTGGGATGTCGGCGATTCGGGTACCGCTCTGAATAAAGCCTCGATGCTGATCTAGCATTAAGACGTACTTCTCCATAAATAAGGTGCATGTCGGCGTATTCTCTTGCAGTGTACGAAACATTTTCTGATGACATTTTACCCAGTATACTGTTAGGCATTAACTTCCACTAGATGGACGTTTCCATAGATACTTTAAGTATCTAAAGATTGAATCATTGAATCGCATCACATCATACCGATGTTCGAGAGTTCTTTAGGCAAAGAGAAAGAAATAAAAAACCTAGTAACTTTTTATTGATTTGTTGATTGATTATTTTCATCAGGAAGTGCAAATGAAAGTATTTGTGGAAAATGTGAAAAAATCAGTTTTTCACAGAAATGCTCCATTTTCGATAAACATCCGAATATCTTTTTTCTGAAGAAGTTTATCACCTGTAATTTACCTTTTTCGGAATCCTCACAAAATGGGCAACTTTTTTCATTGCATGAATTGAAGTAATCTAGTAGATAGATACATTAGTCCTCCTATCAGTTGACGATAAGGCACATTGTCAAGTATTTCGTTTTGTCGTTATATTGAAAGGTTTTTTCCATCGGAGTTTTCTTTGGTTTACATTGTTCCATATTGAAAGTTGTCAAAAGTTTCTCTATATATTTAGTTTGATTAATTTTAATTATATTTTCTGTTCTTAATATCTTCATTCCTAGAAAATTCTCCACTTCTCCCAAATCTTTGGCTTGGAAATATTGTTCCAGTAATTTTTCTGTCTCTTGAACACATTGCTCTCAGGAATTTTTTACGTTCATAATGATATGTTATGAAAACAATCCTACGTTCATTATGATATTATATAAAAAAAATTATTATTTTGTTATGCTTTTAATACATTCAAGAATAAATTTTTTTTCTAGATGACGAATCTTGATAATGGCGTTTGTTTCTGAATAGAATAAAGTAATTATTTTTCAATTTTGTGAACTATTAGGCTTATTTAAATAAATATAATAATTCTGGCGAACAGCTGCCGTTCGCATAATTGTCGCCTTGTGAAAATTACGTGACATAAGTCGGTAGAGCATGAGGGTCGTGGGTTCGAGCCCCACGTTGGGCGCCAGATTTATGTGACGTAATTTTCACAAGGCGACAATTATGCGAACGGCAGCTGTTCGCCAGAGAGCATTTAGGTCGTGGGTTTATAATTTTTTTTTTTTGATTTAGCTCAAGTTAACTAAGATTACTAAACTGTTTGAAAATCAAGAAACAAGCAGTTATGTGTGGTTAATTATTCAGGTGACAATGAATTAATGAAACGTTGATATTCTGGCAAAAAAATAGTATAATGTTCATATAGGGTTAGTAATTTCCACTGGAAGGCACGTAGGTAAATCACACACGCAGTTATGAAATGAGTACACCAAACTTTTCCTTGATGTTCAGGAATTCGCAGTTAAAAGTTATCACAGTTTTGTTTAATACTGGCCTTGATGTTAGAAGAACGAACGTGACAAAATGGCGGTAGCAGCAGTTCCAGGAATTCTACAGGTACATATATGATGATTGATGCAATCAGGTAAGTAAAATCAACAGTTCTGATGTAGATTTCGTAATCGAAACTTTAATGTTGTAGATCGATAATTAAACCTCCGGTAGGAACCCTAAAAATTACAATTCTCACATGTAACAAAAATATAATAGTCTTACGAGACTCACCTTTTAATATAAAAAGGGTTCTTATAAATTTGGACAGAATCTGAGTATTACTGAACGAAACGACAATAATTTCTGTTCTAAAACGGTAATTTTGAATTTCTGATTGACAAATCCCTTTCAGGTCAACAACGAAATACCAAATGAAAAATCTGGAATGTCTCCTATCAACTACTGATCAGATAAGAAATAAGAGAGCCACAGTCCATGGACACCAATCGCCACCTGTCTTTCATTCATATTGTTACTCATATCAATGAAATATATTTCTGCATATTTATTAATTCAATTCAATTATTCCCGCAAGATGGATCGAGGAAGAGAAGAGGAAAATCATTTTTGATTTCAAAACCAACCAATTTTATATGTTAGAAAAGAAAATAATTTTGAACCGTTACAATACCCCTCTCCTTAAAAAAATTATAAAAGTTATAATTTTTTATGAATACGTACGCGTTGAGTTATATTTTGATTTATAATGCCATTTAACAACCCTACATATTCATCCATACTTATTCAACTAGTTTCTACTAACTATTACTAATATTTGCCGCGGCCACGGCGTTTTCCTAATAATAAACTTTTACCTCTAATTTAATTATTCCTAATTTAGCCTACTTTCTAAACAAATTCTTCACTAACCTATTTATCTAAACCTATCAATTATAGCATCTCATTCTATAATTGCGCCTACTACTAACTGTACGAGCTTATATACAACATTTGGATAAATCCTGTGCAAGTCCAGAAACAAACATGCCTAAAGTATTAACGACATGAACATAATAGAAACTTTTACGAAACGGAAATATCGGAATTTGAACCGAAATATGGCTTCAAATCCTTTATGTGCCATTTTCCATCTTCCGAACCATCTAAGTTTTCTAAGAGATAACATAGTCCTGAAATTCTGCACCGAACTCTGCGCAAAACGTATTTTGAGACTAATTTAGATGAAAAATTTTTCGTCGCATCCGAGAGAACCTTGTTCCGACGCCAAACCTTTTCTCCGACTTGGAAATGGTGATTTCTTCTACGTAAGTTGAACGTTCGAGCATTCTTACAATATGCATTATGTAGCTTTTTCTTGATATCAGCAAAGATACTCGATAATGGCCCGGTATTAGTCGCATACGCATCCCTGTCACCAGGAAGCAACTTTATACCCTCAGTAGAATCTACCTTACCATAATATTTCCCATTAGCAGGGACATATCTGCCGAAATTCAAAAAAACGGGCGAATAACCAGTCACCTCATGTTTAGCGGTTTTCAATGCGAAGGCGATTTTCTGAAGTTCCCTATCCCATTCTTTATGGTTATTTTCTTTAATATAACATCGGATGGTAGTACCTATTGTTTGATTCGACCTCTCCACAAAATTACATTGCGGCGAATAAACCGGAGTGAACCAAATCTTTTGAACACAGTAAGACTTAGCTAAATTTTTCATTATGCGGCCTGCGAACTGAGTGCCGTTATCACTGATTATAAATTGAGGAACACCGAACTTTAAGAAAACATCTGACTCTAGAAACTTCGCAATATTTTCTGCAGTAGCCTTGCGTAAAGGATGTAAAATTACATATTTTCTGAACCAGTCCGATATTACCAATAGAAATGTATTACCGCTTTTCGATCTGGGAAAAGGACCCATCAAATCTACCGCGATAACTTGCCAGGGAAAATTAACGTTTTTCTCTTTACCCATCAAGCCTAAACCTGGTTGATTATATATTTTATTGGCACCACATATCTTACATTGTTTGATGAATTTATTAATATCTGCTCGCATTTTAGGCCAATAGTAAAGTTCTTTTACTCGAGAGAAAGTTTTAAATGAGCCAAGATGACCACAAGTAGAAGGTTCATTGCATAACTTCATACAACAGGTATGTTTGAAGGAACTAACTTATAAAGCAAATTATCTTGTAATTTCCATTGAGGGTAGTTATTTTCGTTAATTTTTATTTTATAACACATTTTAGTATACCATTTGTCCGAATCGTCTACTTCGATTGATATCGTGTTAACCTCTTGAGATTAATAAATACGCGACAAAAAGTCAGGAACGACATTATTTTCACCTTTTCGGTGAATCAACTCAAAATCATCAGCTTGAGGAGTCCACGAAATACTCTGACGTTTTTTCTTACCTTTCAACAAATCATTTATGGGCGAGAGTAATGTGGAAAAATTTTTAATAAAGGATCTATACCACGAACACATCCCAACGAATCGCTTAATTTCCGTGCTAGTATTAGGACGGGGAAAATTAACCATACAAGAAACCTTGTCTGGATCGGTTCTTAAACCGTTCCCATCAACTACATATCCCAAATATTTCAGGGAGCGTCTGAAAAATTGACATTTTTCTAAGTTTATAGTTAAATTAGCTTCCTTGAGACGATTGAGAACTTCTTAAGAAGAGAGACGTGTTCCTCAAAATTATCTGAAATAATTATTATATCATCAAGGTATACAAAAATCTTACCCTCAAATTTGGGACCAAAAAGTTTATCTACCAAACGTTGTTGTGTTTGTGCGCTATTTCTCAAGCCAAAAGGAGTGACAGTAAATTGAAACAAACCTCTACCAGGTATGCTGAATGCAGTTTTTTCTTTAGAACTTATTTCTAACGGAATCTGCCAAAATGATTTTCTTAGATCGATACTACTAATAAATTTAGCTCCTGAAAGACTACTCAATATGCTATCTATCCGGGGAAGCGGATAGGAATCATGTTTAGTTAACTCGTTAAGTTTGCGCCCATCGAAACAAAATCTATATTCTCCACCCTTTTTCTTTACCAAGATAACAGGGCTGCACCAGGGAGAGTTAGAAGGTTCTACTACGCCTAAACGCAACATTCCATCTAATTCTTCATTTAACTTTCTCAACATATATGGCGACATCGGATATTGTCTAAGTCGAAATGGTTGAGCATTGCCTGTATCTATCGTGAGAGAAATTTTATCGGTACGTCCCAATCTATCTTTGCTACTAATTTTATCAAATGACCGCTCCTGAAAGACTACTCAATATGCTATCTATCCGGGAAAGCGGATAGGAATCATGTTTAGTTAACTCGTTAAGTTTGCGCCCAACGAAACAAAATCTATATTCTCCACCCTTTTTCTTTACCAAGATAACTGGGCTGCATCAGGGAGAGTTAGAAGGTTCTACTACGCCTAAACGCAACATTCCATCTAATTCTTCATTTAACTTTCTCAACATATATGGCGACATCGGATATTGTCTAAGTCGAAATGGTTGAGCATTGCCTGTATCTATCGTGAGAGAAATTTTATCGGTACGTCCCAATCTATCTTTGCTACTAATTTTATCAAATGACCGCAATAAATTGTCCACTACATGCTGTTTATCCACAGATAAATTCTCTAAGTTATTTACTTCTTTCATAAGTCCAGCATAAGAATTTGAAGTGAGTAAAGAAATATTTTTCTTTTGAACGTTCCAAGAACCCTTACGCCGAACCTCTGACAGAAGCTACCGAAAATAAAATCATGTTTGAGACTAGGTACAGTTAGTGCCTCAATTATATGACATTCATTATCAATGACAATAGGCAGATGTACGAGACCAGTTATTCGTTGCTCTGTATTATCTGCTGTAAAGACAAATTTTGTTTTGGATGTGAAAATTTTTAAATTCAAAAATTTTATTAATTCAATTCCCTTTTTACCTAGAATTGTTACATTAGAACCGGAATCTAACAAACCTACTACAGGATGATCTAATATTTTAACTTCTATGAACGGTCTGTTGTCGAAAGTATTAGTATGTGGAAATTTCTTGAATACTTCACCTTTTTTAAAACACGGTAGTTTAGAACTGGTGGCCTTAGGAAAGAATAATGGGGACGATTCTTGGCCTTCGAAATGCGCCCCATCAATTAGTTTTTTGAACATCGCGAGCAAGTGTTGACAGTAACGTTAGATAAACCGCAGCGATAACAGAATTTAGACTTCTTAGATTTACACTCGTTATAAAAAGGTCCCTTCTTACGACAATTCCAACATTCGAGATTATTTCTGTAGCCGTGATTATTATTTTGATCATCTACTACGGACAATCTAGGTAAACTGGAATAATTGTTAGAATTACCCTTATCGAACGGATTTTTATTCAACTGGAAACTGGATTTTTTTGGATATGTCCTCTTATGAGCACTACAAGAAGTAGGTTGTTCCCGTGATTCGTCTATTTCTAAATAATTTTCATCTTCCAAGCGTTTTACGATTTTTAAAAGTTCTGAAACAGATGAAAATTCTACAGTTGCTACGGCTTTTCTATATTCTGGTATGAGACCATCACGAATATACTTCAATTTAGTTATTTCTACGGGAGTCCTAGACAATTGATTCATTCATTTTGGCGAAATAAATAACCACTGATTCATTCCTCAATTGAACTCTACTTTTAATATTATCCCAAAGTTCATCATCAAAATAGGGTGATCTGAAATCTCGTTTAAGTGCTTCTACTAAAGCATACCAATCTTTAACATCTCCAACTATTTGTCGAAACCAACATCTCGCATCGCCAATGAATAAATCTCTAGCGGAATCAAATAATTCTACCTTGCTTACATGTCTAGCTTTTCTCAATTCTTCGACATTGTCTAAAAATGACGATAAGGTACTTTTATCACCAGAAAATGTTTCGCCCCATTTATAAACTGGAATAGATTTAAACTGCGACGGACTAGATGAGGATTGAACATTAGATACACCGTGTATACAAGAATTTGACGCGCTAGCACTGTTATTGATATCAGGCGATTCATCAGATATTTTATCGTATAGATCAGCTTCTAGACTAATGCAGGCTGCGAATGTTTCATTTTTGAAAGACAAACGTTCTTGTTCATCCCCTGCACCCTTGATAATTGGTAAACGAGAAATTCTCCCCAACACATGAACTAGACGTGATTTCGCTCTTTTGAAAACTGAATCTTCTTTATTACCCTCAAATTCAATAACAAGTTGTGTTATTGATTCTAATGTTGAATTGATTTCGCTTTGCTCACTGTCAAACGAAAAGTTTGGATCGACTAACTGAAATTTTTCTACGGATTTTTGACGTTCAAATAATCTACGTAAAATCTTCCTCTTCTCATCCTGTCCTCTATTTGATACAACACCTCTAATTCTAAGTTCGTAATTAAGTTCATTTATCGCTAAATGAATAGGCTTAATTTCACTGTCCATTTTCGGAAATAAGAATGTAAATCGGGAAACTGATAACGCAATCAACAGTTAGCATAAAAAATTGGCAATATTGAAATAATCAATCATCACATGTAAAAAAAAAATATCGAAAAGATTGGTACATTACAACTATCAACAATGAAAAATAAATGGGTGTTAGTCAATAATTACAATATAAAATAATATTCGAAATTTTCAAATGATTATTTAAGAAAACAATGAGAAACTTAAAAATTCAAATAACAGCCCACCACACGTTGGGCGTCAGATTTAATATAAAAAGGGTTCTTATAAATTTGGACAGAATCTGAGTATTACTGAACGAAACGACAATAATTTCTGTTCTGAACGATAATTTTGAATTTCTGATTGACAAATCCCTTTCAGGTCAACAACGAAATACCAAATGAAAAATCTGGAATGTCTCCTATCAACTACTGATCAGATAAGAAATAAGAGAGCCATGGACACCAATCGCCACCTGTCTTTTATTCATATTGTTACTCATATTAATGAAATATATTTCTGCATATTTATTAATTCATTTCAATTATTCCCGCAAGATGGATCGAGGAAGAGAAGAGGAAAATCATTTTTGATTTCAAAATCAACCAATTTTATATGTTAGAAAAGAAAATAATTTTGAACCGTTACAATACCCCTCTCCTTAAAAAAAATTATGAAAGTTATAATTTTTTATGAATACGTACGCGTTGAGTTATATTTTGATTTATAATGCCATTTAACAACCCTACATATTCATCCATACTTATTCAACTAGTTTCTACTAACTAATAACTAATATTTGCCGCGGCCACGGCGTTTTCCTAATAATAAACTTTTACCTCTAATTCAATTATTCCTAATTTAGCCTTCTT
Organism: Propylea japonica; assembly: GCA_013421045.1. Classification (NCBI taxonomy): domain Eukaryota; kingdom Metazoa; phylum Arthropoda; class Insecta; order Coleoptera; family Coccinellidae; genus Propylea; species Propylea japonica. The sequence continues at coordinate 42,688,120 of CM024242.1, read as the reverse complement.
TCTAATCAAATTCTTCATTAACCTATTTATCTAAACCTATCAATTATAGCATCTCATTCTATAATTGCGCCTACTACTAACTGTACGAGCTTATATACAACATTTGGATAAATCCTGTGCAAGTTCAGAAACAAACATGCCTAAAGTATTAACGACATGAACATAATAGAAAATTTTACGAAACGGAAATATCGGAATTTGAACCGAAATATGGCTTCAAATCCTTTATGTGCCATTTTCCATCTTCCGACCCATCTAGGTGTTCTAAGAGATAACATAGTCCTGAAATTTTGCACCGAACTCTACGCAAGACGTATTTTGAGACTAATTTAGATGAAAAATTTTTCGTCGCATCCGAGAGAACCTTGTTCCGACGCCAAACCTTTTCTCCGACTTGGAAATGGTGATTTCTTCTACGTAAGTTGAACGTTCGAACATTCTTACAATATGCATTATGTAGCTTTTTCTTGATATCAGCAAAGATACTCGATAATGGCCCGGTATTAGTCGCATACGCATCCCTGTCACCAGGAAGCAACTTTATACCCTCAGTAGAATCTACCTGACCATAATATTTCCCATTAGCAGGGACATATCTGCCGAAATTCAAAAAAACGGGCGAATAACCAGTCACCTCATGTTTAGCGGTATTCAATGCGAAGGCGATTTTCTGAAGTTCCCTATCCCATTCTTTATGGTTATTTTCTTTAATATAACATCGGATGGTAGTACCTATTGTTTGATTCGACCTCTCCACAAAATTACATTGCGGCGAATAAACCGGAGTGAACCAAATCTTTTGAACACAGTAAGACTTAGCTAAATTTTTCATTATGCGGCCTGCGAACTGAGTGCCGTTATCACTGATTATAAATTGAGGAACACCGAACTTTAAGAAAACATCTGACTCTAGAAACTTCGCAATATATTCTGCAGTAGCCTTGCGTAAAGGATGTAAAATTACATATTTTGTGAACCAGTCCGATATTACCAATAGAAATGTATTACCGCTTTTCGATCTGGGAAAAGGACCCATCAAATCTACCGCGATAACTTGCCAGGGAAAATTAAAGTTTTTCTCTTTACCCATCAAGCCTAAACCTGGTTGATTATATATTTTATTGGCACCACATATCTTACATTGTTTGATGAATTTATTAATATCTGCTCGCATTTTAGGCCAATAGTAAAGTTTTTTTACTCGAGAGAAAGTTTTAAATGAGCCAAGATGACCACAAGTAGAAGGTTCATGGCATAACTTCATTATTTTTTGACGTTCATGTTTAGGGACTACTATTTTCCATTCGGGAATATTCGATTCAACAGGTATGTTTGAAGGAACTAACTTATAAAGCAAATTATCTTGTAATTTCCATTGGGGGTAGTTATTTTCGTTAATTTTAATTTTATAACACATTTTAGTATACCATTTGTCCGAATCGTCTACTTCGATTGATATCGTGTTAACCTCTTGAGATTCATAAATACGCGACAAAAAGTCAGGAACGACATTATTTTCACCTTTTCGGTGAATCAACTCAAAATCATATTGTCTCAATCGAACGGCCCATCTCGAGAGCCTACCAGACGGGTTGGATAGTTTACTAAGCCATAATAGAGAATAGTGATCAGTTATGACCGTAAATTTAACACCTTCAACATATGGTCTGAATTTTTCCAAACAAAAGATTAACGCGAGCAATTCTCGTTCTGTTACAGTGTAATTTCGTTCTGCTCGTGAAAGAGAACGACTAGCGTATGCTATCACTTTTTCTTTGCCGTCGTGAATTTGTGTAAGTACACCACCTACTCCGGTAGCAGATGCATCGCTCTGTATTGTGAAGGGCAGATCAAAATTCGGAGAAGTTAGAATAGGCGAAGCCACTAAAGCCTCTTTGATTTTAAAAAATGCTTCCTCAGCTTGAGGAGTCCACGAAATACTCTGACGTTTTTTCTTACCTTTCAACAAATCATTTATGGGCGAGAGTAATGTGGGAAAATCTTTAATAAAGGATCTATACCACGAACACATCCCAACGAATCGCTTAATTTCCGTGCTAGTATTAGGACGGGGAAAATTAACCATACAAGAAACCTTGTCTGGATCGGTTCTTAAACCGTTCCCATCAACTACATATCCCAAATATTTCAGGGAGCGTCTGAAAAATTGACATTTTTCTAAGTTTATAGTTAAATTAGCTTCCTTGAGACGATTGAGAACTTCTTTAAGAAGAGAGACGTGTTTCTCAAAATTATCTGAAATAATTATTATATCATCAAGGTATACAAAAATCTTACCCTCAAATTTGGGACCAAAAAGTTTATCTACCAAACGTTGTTGTGTTTGTGCGCTATTTCTCAAGCCAAAAGGAGTGACAGTAAATTGAAACAAACCTCTACCAGGTATGCTGAATGCAGTTTTTTCTTTAGAACTTATTTCTAACGGAATCTGCCAAAATGATTTTCTTAGATCGATACTACTTATAAATTTAGCTCCTGAAAGACTACTCAATATGCTATCTATCCGGGGAAGCGGATAGGTATCATGTTTAGTTAACTCGTTAAGTTTGTGCCCATCGAAACAAAATCTATATTCTCCACCCTTTTCTTTACCAAGATAACAGGGCTGCACCAGGGAGAGTTAGAAGGTTCTACTACGCCTAAACGCAACATTTCATCTAATTCTTCATTTAACTTTCTCAACATATATGGCGACATCGGATATTGTCGAAATGCTTGAGCATTGCCTGTATCTATGGTGAGAGAAATTTTATCGGTACGTCCCAATCTATCTTTGCTACTAATTTTATCAAATGACCGCAATAAATTGTCCACTACATGCTGTTTATCCACAGATAAATTCTCTAAGTTATTTACTTCTTTCATAAGTCCAGCATAAGAATTTGAAGTGAGTAAAGAAATATTTTCTTTTAAACGTTCCAAGAACCCTGAAGATAATCTATCCTTACGCCGAACCTCTGACAGAAGCTACCGAAAATAAAATCATGTTTGAGACTAGGTACAGTTAGTGCCTCAATTATATGACATTCATTATCAATGACAATAGGCAGATGTACGAGACCAGTTATTCGTTGCTCTGTATTATCTGCTGTAAAGACAAATTTTGTTTTGGATGTGAAAATTTTTAAATTCAAAAATTTTATTAATTCAATTCCCTTTTTACCTAGAATTGTTACATTAGAACCGGAATCTAACAAACCTACTACAGGATGATCTAATATTTTAACTTCTTATGTTGTCGAAATTTCGTATTAGTATGTGGAAATTTCTTGAATTCTTCACCTTTTTTAAAACACGGTAGTTTAGAACTGGTGGCCTTAGGAAAGAATAATGGGGACGATTCTTGGCCTTCAAAATGCGCCCCATCAATTAGTTTTTTGAACATCGCGAGCAAGTGTTGACAGTAACGTTAGATAAACCGCAGCGATAACAGAATTTAGACTTCTTAGATTTACACTCGTTATAAAAATGTCCCTTCTTACGACAATTCCAACATTCGAGATTATTTCTGTAGCCGTAATTATTATTTTGATCATCTACTACGGACAATCTAGGTAAACTGGAATAATTGTTAGAATTACCCTTATCGAACGGATTTTTATTCAACTGGAAACTGGATTTTTTTGGATATGTCCTCTTATGAGCACTACAAGAAGTAGGTTGTTCCCGTGATTCGTCTATTTCTAAATAATTCTCATCTTCCAAGCGTTTTACGATTTTTAAAAGTTCTGAAACAGATGAAAATTCTACAGTTGCTACGGCTTTTCCATATTCTGGTATAAGACCATCACGAATATACTTCAATTTAGTTATTTCTACGGGAGTCCTAGACAATTGATTCATTCATTTTGGCGAAATAAATAACCACTGATTCATTCCTCAATTGAACTCTACTTTAATATTATCCCAAAGTTCATCATCAAAATAGGATGATCTGAAATCTCGTTTAAGTGCTTCTACTAAAGCATCCCAATCTCCAACTATTTGTCGAAACCAACATCTCGCATCGCCAATGAATAAATCTCTAGCGGAATCAAATAATTCTACCTTGCTTACATGTCTAGCTTTTCTCAATTCTTCGACATTGTCTAAAAATGACGATAAGGTACTTTTATCACCAGAAAATGTTTCGCCCCATTTATAAACTGGAATAGATTTAAACTGCGACGGACTAAATGAGGATTGAACATTAGATACACCGTGTATACAAGAATTCGACGCGTTATCTGATCAGTAGTTGATAGGAGACATTCCAGATTTTTCATTTGGTATTTCGTTGTTGACCTGAAAGGGATTTGTCAATCAGAAATTCAAAATTACCGTTTTAGAACAGAAATTATTTTCGTTTCGTTCAGTAATACTCAGATTCTGTCCAAATTTATAAGAACCCTTTTTATATTAAAAGGTGAGTCTCGTAAGACTATTATATTTTTGTTACATGTGAGAATTGTAATTTTTAGGGTTCCTACCGGAGGTTTAATTATCGATCTACAACATTAAAGTTTCGATTACGAAATCTACATCAGGACTGTTGATTTTACTTACCTGATTGCATCAATCATCATATATGTACCTGTAGAATTCCTGGTACTGCTGCTACCGCCATTTTGTCACGTTCGTTCTTCTAACATCAAGGCCAGTATTAAACAAAACTGTGATAACTTTTAACTGCGAATTCCTGAACATCAAGGAAAAGTTTGGTGTACTCATTTCATAACTGCGTGTGTGATTTACCTACATGCCTTCCAGTGGAAATTACTAACCCTATATGAACATTATACTATTTTTTTGCCAGAATATCAACGTTTCATTAATTCATTGTCACCTAAATAATGCACCACACATAACTGCTTGTTTCTTGATTTTCAAACAGTTTAATAATCTTAGTTAATTTGAGCTAAATCAAGTGGCGCCCATTTTTTCATAATTTAATTTAAATTCAAAAATAAATTATTCGTAATGTAATAATTGTAATTAACTCGAAGATTATGTAATAATGAATAAAATAATTGAGAGTATAATGAAAGACTTTGAAAATTTTTCGAAAATAATGACAGAAAAGTTGGGACGAATAAAGTGAAACGTTCACTAATATGTAAAATGATGATTTTGGACATTGCATATATTATAAAAAAAAAACATACTGATCAGGTGTTTCAGGACAGAAGAAAATTTGAAAAAAGTAATATTCATTTCGTTTCGTTACCAATATTCGCGAATCTACGACCGAAATGATTTCTAATTCACCCCAGACATCATAAAGGAAAAATCGGTACGAATACCTACTATACTTGAATCTTAAAAGTTTCAAATTCTGTCTGGCCAAATATCGGATGGATTATTTTGTATGAATTATTAAAAAAAATTGGTTTACTTTATAGAATTTAGTATGCTGTCATAAATTATATTTTTGGTATAAATGTTTTTGGAAAATTTCAGCAATTTACCCTGTTTTTCGATTCATCTACTTTCACCTTTACGGCGTTCCAATTGCGAGCCCTTGAAAACGCAACGTAAAGTTGACCGTGTGAAAAAACCGGAGAACCAAGATAAATGCCTACTTTGTCAAATGTTTGCCCCTGAGCTTTATTGATAGTTAGTGCGAAGCAAACTTTTACAGGGAATTGTCTCCTTTTCAAAGTTATCGGCAGTGTTTTATCGGAAGAGGTAAGATCCATCCTATGGATGAAATGTATTCTTCCGCTAAAACGACCTATTACAATGTTCGTTTCTGGGGCAAAGAATGGCTCGTGTCGAAAGTTGTTCCGGCGTCAGAGTATCGAAACGGCCAAAATCTCTCCGATGAGATTGTCGGTCAAGCAGTGTTCAGGCAGGCAAACGTCGTTATTGCTATAGTCCGTAACGCTTTCGTTAAGCAAACCTTGACCCAGTTGTTCGAGCCATCCAGCGAACTCCCTCTCACCCGTATCAACACGCATATTGACCTTCAGTTCCAACGCTTTGAAGTGAGCCCACGCATTACAATTTGTGAAAAAGAGTTCCACCTGCTCTACCCTGCCAGTTGCCACGGGTGGTAACTGTTTGACGTCACCTCTAAGAAGCACGCAAAGACCGCCGAACGGGCGACAGTCATTACGCAAATCTTGGAGGAGTCGATCTACAGCGTTTAACACGTGATAACTGGCCATGGAAACTTCATCCCAAATCATAACACGCAGTCTCCTCAAAGTGGCCGCTTCTTCTGATTGAGCCGTCATACATGAACGGGTGTCCGCATCCACGTTCAAGGGTAACTTGAACTTTGAATGAGCAGTACACCCGTCTTGAAGTAAAAGGGCCGGTGAAAGCGACGGCGATGGTTGAAACACCCCTTGTCCGACAGAAGGTCAATAAAGCATTGTACAGGTGAGTTTTACCTGTACCTCCGCTACCTCCTAAATAAAAGTAGCGGTCCGGAGCGTCATTTTCGATAGCAGTAACGACGCGGTCGAAAACATCCCGTTGCTCGGGGTTTAGCCTGGCCGGATCAAATTAGCAGCTATCTCTGCGTTAACGCTGGCATCAATATCGACGTCTTCGTCGTCATCAATACCAACGCTAACGGGTCGATATTCTGGCAAACCAAAATCCTTGAGGCTTTTACCCAGATACCGCAGTATGTTTTCGATCCCGCGTAACGCACAGTTTTCCGCGTCCTCACCTGAGAGATTTTTTCTAAGAAAATCTTCGCACGTATAATGTTTAAAAGCCACCCAAAGGGCCAGAGGGTTTCCGACTTCGCAGTAGCATAACATGTATGCGAACATTTTCGCATGCACCAAAGCTGCCTGCTCTAATGTTTTTTTCCACTCATCATCGGAAGCGACCAATAGCCTGATTCGGGCAGCTTCTTGAAATGTGGGATACACAATTCCATTATATGTACGAAGATCTTCGAAGGATTTCGCACCGCGTACGTATTGAAGCAAAATTCTTAAATGAAACTTTCCACGTACTTCGGACTAATTGTGAACATCCGAGTAACGACAGATATGGATTTGGATCTTCTGCGCCATCTACCGTTCGCCCAGCTGTAGTGCAGGGGTATTTCGCAATAAGCGTACTGTGTCGCTCTCGGATCGTTCCCGTTCAACGCGAAGTACGCTTCCAAGAGGGAGAGTTTTCCGTCCTGTCTCCGTACGGCCGTCTTCTTCGCCTTCTACGAACCGAACGGGGCTGTTCTCCAGGCAAATGAACAGATAATTGATAAACCGTGGGCGTGTTACCGTGGGTTGTGAAGGGTAACAACTTGAACGCTGCCTCACCGGCAGACAAATACCGGGAGTCGATGTACGCCCTGATCTCGTCAAATACCTGCTCGTTTTTCGCCTGGATCACCGCAGCCTCCGGTCTTTGTTTATGTATTTAAAAACGTACTTAACCGCTCCGACGCTTGTAACAACTTCCACGTTAATGTGAAATCGTACTTCATAGACAGGTACGGATTATAAGGAATTACGTCCCTATTATCCACTGTATACGAAATACCGTTCTTCATCAATGCTACACTGCGCCCATTCATTTCTGCGTCTGTATATAGGCCGTCTTCGGTCTATGACGGTATTTTCCGAATAATCTTTGGGATAGCGCTTGGTACACACGCCCTCTTCCATACAGGGTGAATTTGGAAATTGATCACCGCAGGGACCGTGAATCATGGTGGCCATTATGATGTCAAAAAGCCGCGTATTGGCGGCGGGTAGTTCGGCGCAGATCAATCTATCTACGTCGTCGGGTTCACGCAACTTATCACCATCTGCCAAAAACAAAAGCCAATGGAGATGGGGTAAGCCGCGTTTTTGAAACTCGACGACGTAAACGTGAGCGATCACGTTGCCGAAAATTTTGTGTTTAGAACGTCCTCGAAAAGGGCCTTTCTCTTTAAATCGAAAATTCTCGCGATCAGTTCAGGTCTATCTTGCGGATTTAACAATTTAGTGCCTAGATTTTCTCGAATTTCACGCCAATTCGGATTGCAAGTAAAAGTCACGAATAAAGAGGGTCGTCCAAATTTCGCAACGATAGACATTGCGTCCTGGTATCGCTGCTGCATGTTCCTAGGCCCTCCCGAAAAAGAACTGGGCAATATTACCACCTTGCCAATTCTTTCGCTCTCGACCGGCTCCCTTTCGTTTCTACGGGCGATGTAATCGAGGAGTCCGACGTAAGTGTCCGCCCTGACATCTTTTTGATGAATTCTCAGGTAGTTCAACCGATCACCCTCCAATTCGGCATACTTGTCAACGATGTACAGAAAACCCCTCTAATCCGTCAACCTACGGGGACTGGGGGTATGGTCGGAACGCAAAAAAGTCGGATTATCCAAAAATCCAATATTATTACATTAAACATATACAGACATGTTTTTTACAGCGAAATAAGTGATCTTTGATCTTAGAAAATGTTTGTAACATTGTTTCACTGTACAAATCAGAAGTAGTACTTAATAAGTAATAAATAAAAGGAAAGAAAGAAGAATAAAGAACAGAGCTTAAAACTTAGTAAAGGCATTGTATAAGGATTATACAATGGTAAAGTCAGAAGAAACGTTAGGACGGCGCCTGGTCGGACTAACCAGGAGTGACGGACAGCCGAGGGCGGATAGAGGGGTTCTACTGTACTGTTGACTCAGTTTGCCGCAAAGGAGGATTGGATTGAACCGGCCCGATCTGCTCATCAAACGGTATAGATCGAACTCCCTTTGCTGATCCGTTTCCTCTTCTTATCGTTGCTGCCGAATCTCTGCATATTCGTCGCCCATCCCAACTCTCCGTGAGGAAAGAGCAATGGGTAACAAAGAGCGTCCACGATTGGCGACAATTTGGGTATATCCGTGCACTCTGCGCTACCTTCGCGATAAAACACGCGAACGCAGTTTTGGGGTGGCGGCATATCTCCGTCGACAGATGTGAAGACGGCGCCGATTTCGTCCATATTGGAGGGCGCTGCATAGACGCTCCTGTTTTGTACCTGGCATCGTGTGGAAGTAAAGGCCAATTTCTGGTATCCTGTCACTACCGTGTGTCCGTCGCTCGTCCTCGACTTTTTGGCCTAAACTTCGGTACATTTGAGCGAATGGATGCGTTGTTCTTAAGAGCCAGTAAACCGGCCTCGTAATCTTTACCGACAGCGGCATTCGCTCTAGCCCGTTTTGCTTCTCCGCTATCTATAAAATAGAGAGAGTCGAAACGGGGATTGAAGTACCAACATTACTTAGGCGATGATGGATCTGCCCTGCTACGACAACGACTGGAGCTCCGGGTCCTAGGTCTTTTCGCAAATCTGCTGCCGAAGATCCAAGAGCAAGTAAACTGTTGTACCTTCTGATGTTCCTCAAAAATCCTCGTGATTGCGGATGCATGTCGGTGATCAGGGACTTTAACAGATCCGGATATTCCGGACTGTTTGCTACCTGAACTGCTCCGTTGTTGCAGCAGAACAGGTTTTCGTTGCGGAAAAATAGCGCACTACAATAATAACATACAACATCCATTTTGCCCAAATAAAGGAGGGGAACGTCTGGATGTTTGGATGCTGCGTCACGAACGACAGTCGTAGAGTTAGGCGGCTTCGGAGTGACGAAATTATCTTGTTCAATGAACATATTGAGTGAGTCCAAAGAATTTTGAATAAAATCTACTGTCACAGGCGGAGAACAGGTATCTAAAACGCTTAGAACAGCGTAAGACGATCTGTTCCGTAGTGTGGCAGCAGATTCTAATCTAAACTCAATTGGGCTTAGGCAATATACTTCATTGGCGGGATAATTCTGCAGCAGAAAACTCAGCAAAAGATCTACGCTTCGAAATTTTATTAGACAGGCCTTACCTCCGTATTCGCAAGCTTTTCCGTCCGCACCGCGGGCGTGAGAATCGAATAAATAATAGGCTGTGTCCGAATCTTTGAAATGCAGGTAGACAGGGAATTACATGTTAAAACGGCTGACTCGTAATTTTGAAATATCTGCGGCAATCCGTCAGCTAATTTAAAAAAAGGTTCTTCATTTTCTAACCCAATCCGCCCATCTACGTTGTTTGTTTCGTGAATTATTAAACTAAATCCATAATTATTAATTATGAATTTTGAATGTACCTCTTGTAGCAACAGGTAAGGATGCGAGGATACATTCGCTAAATTTAGAAAAGATCTTTCCCGAATCGATTTGCGATATAAACTATCGCCGTAATCTAAAATATCCTGTATCGTTTGTGCGTTCCAAGCGCTAAATGGAAGTATTCGATTGTATGCGAGCGCTGTTACCGCAATAGGGGTACATTGTTTGTTTCGGCTGATTTCCGAATAACGTAATCAGCTTGACAGATTGTACCCCTAAGAATATGAACACTTTCTGTATAAAATCTTTGTGCTAGCTCGCTAATATAGTAACCGGATTTTTTGCGTTTGATATTGTCATTTCTGAAATAAAAGTTATTCGGTAAACATTTGTTATATTCGATGTTGAATGCGAATGCGTTTTCTGTAAACCGCAATTGGTTTTGAACATTTATTTCGAATTTTTTATAATATTTATCTCTAATTTTTATATATTTATCTCTAATTGTTTATGACACTGGTCATTTAAGTAGCAGAATTTTAACATGAAATCTTGATAATTACTTTGAAATTTGGAAATTAATGATTCCAATCGTGTTATGCTCCGATTGATTAAAATGAACTCAGTTTGGTATCCTTATTCTGTAGCAGCAAAGAATAATTCAAAAGCAATTGCGCTGTTAGAATCATTTATGATTAACCTGTTCAATCAATATAAAATAAAAACTATTTCATTTCATGTCGGATGATGATATAAAATTCTTCAAAGATTATAATTTTTTCATAAAAAATATCAAAATTTATATAACTGATAATACTCAACACGAAATAATTTAATATAAATTCTGAAATATAATTAGATCGATATTGTTGGTTTTGAATTAGATGAACAATTATATGAATGCTCTTTGTGAAGTATTATAGATAAAACCATTATTGATCTATATTTGAGGCAAAATTTGAAAAACCAACGGATTGAATATGTTATTTCGAAAAATTCAACTCTATGATTTGGTATTTCTCCAGATTAAGAATATAATGTAAGATTTAAATAACAGTAGAGTATAATTGTTCCTACCTTGATTTGACTTTCCGCCCGTTCTTTCGTTTGCCTTGAGGACACCTGTATCTTGGATTTTCCTTTTCTTGGGCTGTGAAGGTTCTGTGAATAGCAAACAAAAACATCAGATTCATATTTTAAATTTTTAAGAAGTTTAAAAATATTCTACATTTAATAACAATGATCAATAGTTAAAATTAACTATGTTTAATCATTGAACTCAATAAACACATGTGTTTATTGAGTTCAATGTGTTTAATATCAACTGAAGTGTTTCGGAGCTAAGAATTGAAAATAATTTCGAAGAATAATCATTGATTTCGAAATGAATAAAGTCATGTCATACGATTGTATGAAATTACTATAGAATATGGTATGAAATTTAATATCATAATAATAATGAATTGAGGAAAAGTTGAGATTTAGAATGTTATATGCAAACATGAATTTGTAGAGATATTTGCTAATAGCACAAAATGAATTATTTTATTCGAAATAATGCATGTTATGACAAAACATATTTTCTTCACGAATCTCTGATTAACTATCGATCGAATAACAATCAAATTAATTTATTTCAAATACATATAAGACCCTGTCTCGTAAGAAATATTCCACCAAAATATTTCATTCGATTTGATTGTAGAATAGGAATAATCATTGATTTCGAAATGAATAAAGTCATGTCATACGATTGTATGAAATTACTGGAGAATATGGTATGAAATTTAATATCATAATAATAATGAATTGAGGAAAAGTTGAGATTAAGAATGTTATATGCAAACATGAATACCCTCATGGTAAACTTTAGTTGCCTATTTAGTTGTAGCGATATTTGCTTATAGCACAAAATGAATTATTTTATTCAAAATAATGAAAAATGTATAATATGCAAAAAAATATTCTCCTCTGATTAATTATCGATGGAATTACAGTCGAAATAATTTATTTCTAATACATATAAGACCCTTTCTCGTAAGAAATATTCCACCAAAATAATTCATTCGATTTGATTGTAGAATATGAATAATCATTGATTTTGAAATAAATAAAGTCATATTATACGATTGTATGAAATTACTGGAGAATATGGTATTGAATTTAATATCATGAATTGAGGAAAAGTTGAGATTTGGAATGTTATATGCAAACATGAATACCCTCATGATAAACTTTAGTTGCCTATTTAGTTGTAGAGATATTTGCTAATAGCACAAAATGAATTATTTTATTTGAAATAATGCATGTTATGATAAAACATATTTTCTTCACGAATCTCTGATTAACTATCGATCGAATAACAATCAAATTAATTTATTTCAAATACATATAAGACCTTGTCTCGTAAGAAATATTCCACCAAAATATTTCATTCGATTTGATTGTAGAATAGGAATGATCATTGATTTCGAAATGAATAAAGTCATGTCATACGATTGTATGAAATTACTGGAGAATATGGTATGAAATTTAAGATCATAATAATAATGAATTGAGGAAAAGTTGAGATTAAGAATGTTATATGCAAACATGAATACCCTCATGGTAAACTTTAGTTGCCTATTTAGTTGTAGAGATATTTGCTTATAGCACAAAATGAATTATTTTATTCGAAATAATGCATGTTATGACAAAACATATTTTTTTACGAATTTCTGATTAACTATCGATCGATTAACAATCAAATTAAGTTATTTCAAATACATATAAGATCCTGTCTCGTAAGAAATATTCCACCAAAATATTTCATTCGATTTGATTGTAGAATAGGAATAATCATTGATTTTGAAATGATTAAAGTCATGTCATACGATTGTATGAAATTACTGGAGAATATGGTATGAAATTTAATATCATAATAACAATTAATTGGAGAAATTTGCTATTTAGAACGCTATGCAAACATAAATACCCTCATGATAAACTTTAGTTGCCTATTTAGTTATAGGAATATTTGCGAATATTACAAAAGGAATTATTATTATTGAAATTTAGATTGTCGCAAGTATTATTCAAATTTCGAATTCAATTCAATTATAAACATGCAGTTTAATTGCTAAATAATAATAATTGTTGCATTAAAGTAACTTGTATATGCGAAAAAAGCATGAATCTCATGAATTGTATAGATAACTTACCTATATTTTTAGTGATTCCATATTTGTTTTCAGTATAAACTTGTAAGAATTGTTCGGTCTAAATTTATAGAAAATGAATTATCGGTATATTATTATGAAACTATTATATCTGTTCGAAACTCGTGATATTTTAGAATTATTCATTTTGAATAGAAATGGAATTTGTTGAGGCTTTTTTGTGATTGAATCTGCAAATAAGGAGCACCGATTCAAACAGCTCAGTATTGAATCACTCGAGGTATCAACAAATATTATTTTATAATTGAATGAATAATTTGTATTAAATATTCATCTGAAATTAATATGAAAATAGGGAAAAAAATATAATTATTACCTTGAGTTGTTTCCGGTTTTGAAGGTTTTTTCTTTCCTTTCTTTATCGTCCATTTTGGTCTTGTTTTTTAATTTTTTTTTATTTGGGGTTCAAGTGAATCTAAAAATAATATTTCATTTAATAATTACATAAATAATCAGAATAGGGGTCCAAATTTGATTGATATGTGATATGTTGTTCAAGCTCGCACTGATGCAAAAATAGTTATTATTCTCCCTTCGTTACTTTGGTTATCTCTTAGTTGAACTACTTTTTGTTATTAAATATAGTTTTAGTTTGATTAAATATAAAATTTTCAACTTACAATTTTTTCATTTGATCATAAAAATATTATTATAATTAGTTCCAAAAAAATTCGAATGATATGTATTTGTATGGACGACTTTAATTTGAAATAATGAAAAATGTCCAAATTATCATGTATAATACCTTTTCTATATAACTTTTCGTTGGTAAGTAAAATTTCACCAGAATAATTTGTTCGGTTTGAATGTAGAATATTTATAATCATGTCTTTTGAAATAAGCAAAGTCATGTTATACGATTTTATCAAATAGTTGTATAAGACAATGTGAATTATAATATTGTATCAATGATGAATTGAAAAAAGTTGGATTTAAAACGCTATGCAAACATAAATGCCCTCATGATAAACTTTAGTTGCATATCTAGCTATAGGAATAATTGCGAATATTACGAAATGAATTTTTTGATTTGAAATAATGAAACATGTCTGTTATGAAAAATTATATTATTCTCCTTCCGAATCTCTGATTAACTATCAATGGAATTACAATCAAAATAATTCATTTTGAATACATATAACACCCTTTCTCGTGAGAAATATTCCACCAAAATAATTTATTCGATTTGATTGTAGAACATGAATAATCATTGATTTTGAAATAAACAAAGTCATGTTATACGATTGTATGAAATTATTTGTGAATAAAGTGTCGAATATAATATCATAATAACAATGAATTGAAGAAAAGTTGCGATTTAGAATAACATGCAAACATAAATAATTTTATGATAAACTTTAGTTGCCTATGTAGTTATAGGAATATTTGTGAATGTTACAAAATTAATTATTTGATTTGAAATAATGCTTGTTATAAAAAAAACATATTCTCCTTACGAATCTCTGATTAACTATCGATGGAATAAAAATCAAAATAATTTATTTCTAATACATATAAGACCCTTTCTCGTAAGAAATATTCCACCAAAATAATTTATTCGATTTGATTTTGAAATGAATAAAGTCATGTTATACGATTGTATAAATTCAATGGAGAATATAGAATGAAATTTAATATTATAATAATAATGAATTGTAGAAAAGTTGCGATTTTAAATGTTATGCAAACATAAATACCCTCATGATAAACTTTAGTTGCCTACTTGATAATAGGAATATTTCGAATATTATAAAATGAATTATTTGATTGAAATAATATTTCATTCGATTTGATTGTAGATTATGAATTATCATTGATTTCGAAAAAAATGAAGTCATGTTAAACGATTGTATAAAATTACTATAGAATATAGTGTGAAATTCAAAATCATAATAACAATTTAGAATTCTATCCAAATATAAATATCCTCATGATGAAACTTTACTTTGGTTGTCTATTTACTTATAGGAATAATTACAAATAATACCATTGTTTAAACAATGATAATACCAACGAATTACTCGATTCGAACAGGGAATACTTTTTACTGAGGAAATTTTGAATCAAAACAGTTATAATGTTATATTAAAAAATAATTATGGGACATATCTTGACAAATGAAAAATTGTGATTAATTTTGTTGCAATAATAATCTTTTTTTTGCATCAGATTTTGAATCCTAAAAATAAAACTATTAAATCGATGTACCTAATCTTAGTTGTTTTTTTGGTGAAAGTGTAATTGAAAGAAATGTCGGCAATGAAAATTATAGGTTTAATATTGAAAATATTCTCTAATGGTGCAATACAACACATTGTATTATCAGTTATTCTGATTGATTGCCAAAAAAACACGAAAACACTTATTCGTAAAAAGGATTTCACCATATGTATTAGAATGAACGATTATAATTTGTAATAATGAAAAATGTCCAAATTTGGACTGATACGAAAAAAATATGTCTATGAAGAATCTCCGAAAGCCTATCGATGGAATAATAATTAAAGTTAGTCATTCCAATTATTTCAATGAATAGGTATCCACCTCAACTCTTCTTGTATTCTTAATAATAAAAATATAAGACCATTTCTCATAAGAAAGATTCCACCTAAATAATTCATTAGATTTGATTTTAGAATATTTATAATCAAGGATTTCGAAATTAATAAAGTCATGTAATACGATTGTACGAAATAGCTGTAGATTATGTGAAATATAATTTGTTTGGGCATTAATGAATTGGAAATAATTGAGATTTAGAATTCTATGCAAACTTAAATATCCTTATGTGAAATTTTGGTTGCCTACCTACCTAATTGTAAAAACATCACAAATGAATGGTTTGATTCTAATATTAAATATCTTTTACTAATGGAATAATCAAATAAAAAAAGCGAAATTGAAATTTTCGAAAACGTTTCATTGTTAAGTATTACGTATTATAATAATTATACACAAAATGAATAGTTTGTTGAAATCTATATTGCTGCAATCAATGTTAGAAGAAATTCCAAAATTTTGATTTCTATCCAATTCTAGAAACTTGATTACTAAATATATCAATATAATTTTCATTAAATTGATATGCTTTTAACAGCATGTTTTTTTGAATTTTTTTAGTGTCCAATAACTATCTGTTAGATATAAAATTCTTCGTTTTGATTCGATCGATTGTTAATTTAATGATTGAAGGTTTTATCATATAATTTTTATATACACTGACGATAACCGGAAGATTTGACAGAGCCTCTAAGCCTTCTTTTAGTTGATCTATAGCGTTTTCCATCGGAAGAACTGGTGCTCACCAGAAATGTCCCAGTACGACCCGAGTACAATTTTTTATGTTCTTTGTATCAATGGAACACAAAATAAAATTGCACTGAGGCAATTCTGATGCGTACCAGTTCTTTCAATGAAAAAAGCTATCAATTTATAGGCTTTGGCCTAAAAAAGTTTTATACTATGGATTTATCTTGACGTTTTTTGTTAATTACTGCGAAATCAAAGACATAGAGAATGAACTGAGCAATAACCACTTGAAAGTGTCACTAATAAGAGAAAGAGAGTGATATCGCGACCAATACCTGTCCCTTTTTTATGGATCTGTGGTAACATGAAAAAAAGACAACTACTGGTTTCATCTCTTTCTCATTTTCAGTTATCTATGATGATGAATAGGGATTGCTCGGTCCATTTCTCTATGTTATTACCTGTCCCTTTTTTATGGATCTGTGGTAACATGAAAAAAAGACAACTGCTGGTTTCATCTCTTTCTCATTTTCAGTTATCTATGATGATGAATAGGGATTGCTCGGTCCATTTCTCTATGTCTATGTGCCAGATTTAATTATATTTATATCCACAACTTACTTGACCACGAATTTTTTTGAAAGCACGTTACATGGTTAATAAAGTCCAATTTACAGAAAGAAAAAAAAATCGTTCACATTTCGCTTAGTGCCACTTTACATAAATGAGTAGTTTTGGAAATTATTAATAAAGTTGTTTTCGGTATGGATTTTGATCTAGGTATTGATATGAATTATGTTTTTAATTCATTATGAATATAAACGATAAAAAAACGAATGTTTTTATCATTTTTTGTTAAGGAGATCACTTTCTTTGGTACAAACATTATGTTGATTTATTTTTAAGGTGTGCGATACTAATTTGCTAATGAAATTTAAAAATTTTTCAGGGTAATAATGAATGGTTTTCGAAATTTTCTCATTTTATTTTTGTAATCCCTTAAATATTAAGTTTGAGACTTTGGATATGTGATATGGATTAATGATATGAATTTTGAAAAGGTATTTAAGGATTGTACAGGATTGTGAAGTTTTGGCGGATTCAATGTGTCATTTTGATAAATGAAAAGATTCATAATTCAATCTTTAATTCTAAAAATCAATTTTATTTCAATATTGAAATAAAGCGTTGTAAAATAGATATATTTGGAGTCCTATAAAAATACTTTTTTTTATTGGTTTATGATATACGTTCTCAACTCGACTCTTGCCAATGAAAATTAAGATATACAGTCATATAGATGAATTAATATAAAGAAGTATTTTCATAGAATTACCTGATATTCCACTCTGGGTTGTGAATTCCTCATCTTGGTCTGCATCTATAATGAAAAACATTCATTTTATTATTGAGATATAAATTGAATAAAGGAATTTGAATTATCAATTGTTATATACCAACGAATTATATTTCAAATGTCTAAATGTAAAATTTCAATACTTTTCATTCATTATCAATATGAAGAAAAAGGTATATCTATATATGAATATTTGAATTCATTTTTACCTATATCAACGTGTTTGAATTTATTTGTTGGGTGTCTAGGTTACAGTTAAAAACGTGAAATAATTTAATCATACAAACGTTTCGGCGCATCTGCCTTCTTCAGTGTAAAATACATAATAATGGACTAAAAACATTAATTGTCATCTTGGTTGATTAGGTTTTGTCGAGTCAACCAAGATGACAATTAATGTTTTTAGTCCATTATGATGTTTTTACACTGAAGAAGGCAGATGCACCGAAACGTTTGTATGAATAAATTATTTTACGTTTTTCAACTATAACCTAGACACCCAACAAATAAATTCAAACACGTTGATATATATGAATATAATAAAGTGAATATATATGAATATATATATATTCATTTACAATATTATCAATGTTACAGGTGATAATGTATTGGACAAATTTGTGATTTGAATGATTAAATATTGAAATCGCTATTATTATACTTGAATTGAAAAAATAAATAGAATACATTATTTGGAAAATAGATTACCTGTTATAATTTTTTCCTCATTTTTACTTAATTCAATTAAAATAGCAAAATTCAATAGTATCCATATATGAATAAAATATCGTTTTGAATGTTGAACTATTGTGTATTGCTTCTTTGCATTAATATCAATTTCAGGGCAGTATCTAAAGGAAAATAATCTGATTTACTCTGTCTGCAAAAATTTATTGATGAATTGAACTTGAAACTTTGAAAATGTTAATATATAATTGTTAATTTTATCTATCACTAAGTTAGTTATATTGGTGTGATATTTGATAATTTTATAGGCAAAGATTGTGAAAATATTAACTTGAACGATTTTTTATTGAATAATTATTAAATTTGAAAATATCAAATTCTTTATGTGATATTATTCAACGTTCCGTAGTAAAACGCAGATCTGATAAGTATATGATGATAATATGTGAAAGTTACCTTGTATTTTTGTTTGTGCTGCTTTTTTATTTGCCTTCACCTGCTTACTGTAGGTCCAGCCCTTACTTTTGCTTTTTTTAGGCATGATGATAAATATCTGAAAATCCATATATATAATGTGTAACATAATCAAAAGAAGAATGAATGTATTTTCTGTAATGAACTTTTGTGATCTGTACAACCAAGTTAGCCATAGTGGGAATGATCTCAAATGGACTTGAGGGAAATTTGCCAAGAGGAACAAAAAAAATGGTATTTTGCAAAATAATAATAATAATATTGAAAACAATTACTATTATTCAAAGGAGGATGAATCAATTTTCTCTCATTAATTCATGATTTAATACGATCAAAATTTATTCAATTATTATGGTAGAATCAGATTTTTTCAATGAGTTCTATACTAAATGGATTAATATTTAAAATTTAAACAAATTATCATATGCGAATAATCTCGAAACGAATGAAAGAAATAATTATTATGAGTAATAACAGGAATTAAATAGTATTTTTTTCCAAGGTGAAATTTATAAATCTATTATCAATTTTCATAGATGTATTTTAAAGAAATGAACTTATTATTCAATAGTTGGAAATTTAGCGGGAAAATAGCTATATCAAAGATGTACAGATAATATTCAATACATATTATAATTGATGGAAAATAATTGATGTATAAAACAGGGTAATTATGTAGTTCTAAAAGAATCGTGTTGGAATTGTGAAAAAAATTGTACTCACTAAGTTTGGGTCCCAGATTACGAAAATGATAACGAGAAGTCTGCAATCCTTTTAGTTTTTTCAAAAAAAAATCCAAAGTTTCAGTCAGGTTAGGGAGGTTAAGCATAGTTCTAGCCAATTTTCCTCTATTTTCTCAATCAATACTCGCTGGAAATGTTTTATTTATCATTTCCTGAAAGTATCCTGCAAAATAAAGCCTTCGTTTGGTCGAAATCGACGATTTTATTAATTGTTTATTATCTTCACGGCAGCCATGATAATTTGCCCTTGGGCTGTCAACCGGCGCGAATTGCGCATACATAACCTTTCTTTAATTCTTGGCCCGTTTTAATAATATATAAAATGTATAATTTTGTTCAATTTCATGATCTTATTCGATTTGTAAGTATTCAAATATTAAAGAAAAATTTATAATTTACGTTCAGATGAAAATTTAAGAAATCATAGAATTTTTGTTGTTCTTCAACCACAGAATATATATACGATATAATATGTCAGGTTAATTTGATGTTCGTCTGTACAGACAGGTACTGTTTAGTTTGACGAATTTGACTCGCTTTTGAACCAAATGAACTTCCTTGCTCTAAAAAGAAATACAGAGGGTACCAGTCAATACTTAGATGTTCCATGGAATGAATCGAGAAAGTTACGAGGCTCTTATTGTAAAAGAGGTAGGTACAAATTTATTATGTGTACTATTACATGAAAAACATGATATTACCATTGTAATTTAAGAAGATTTGCATTTCAGATGAATCCATACACCTATGAGCTATATAAAGTTACAACACGATGAAAACACAAGGTTCGAATGAAGTTCCTAAGGTGAACCAAGGAAGAAATTCGCAATCATAAACGAATTCTGGTTGTTGAAAATTCCAGATAAACGACTGAGTTGAGAGGTATGTTCTGATATTATTCAAGAATACATGCTATGGTATAAGAAGAAGAAGAGAAAAAAATAAGTTTATTGAAAACTTTAGAAGGGCTAACGATGGAGGTCTTCCTGCCAGTTGGGAAAGCTTTATATCGAGTGATCTATATAAAGGTATTTTTCTAGATAGTTCTTTGTAAATGGCCAACTGCAAATCATTACTTATCGATTTGAGAGATTTGGTATATACTGAATTCCTACGTTGAAATTGGAAGAGTTTGTCAATCAAATCTTCCTTTCGAGTTATTTCTTCTGATAGTTGTTTAGCTTACGAAGGGCAATTCTGAAAACTTTTAGGCTTATCCTGTTCATATGTAATGTCAGATAGCTCATCATCTGCATAGCGTTCACATTGTACACAAGATTGCTCTATTTATTTCATCATTCGTTGTTATTATTAACTGATATTTTTTTTTTTTTCAGGTTCGAAAAGGATATTGAAAGCGAGGATATTTGTACTGAAAACCTTCAAAGGGCAAACGATCAAAGTATTTCTGCCAGTTGGAAAAGTTTCTTATAAAGTGCACAATAATATTTAATGATTGGATTTGAATTCCTGATAATGTACTGAATACTTTCTAAATGAAGAGAGATTTGGGAATATGGCCGCGGTCGACACGGACGTGTCGGATCGAGATGTCGATGAAATCTCGAATCAAAGTGATAACGCGAGTTCAAAAGTTTTCAAATGCTGTTACAAAACAACCAAAATACACGTCTGTAAAAATTGTTTCTCAATTTTTCACGATAGTTGCCTGAAAAGAAGCAAAAACATAAAAGTTGTTAGTGACACAATCGTTGAATGTTGTGAACCCGAAATTCCAGAAAATGGCACTGAAGTGGAAGGTGAAAATGGAGAAATTACTCAGCTCAGACTCGAGGTAAAATATCTAAAGCTATTGATGGAAGAAATGAAGGACAAAAACAGAATCCTAAGTATCAATAATACCTTTTTGATGGATAAGTTAAAAAATCAAACATTCGAAAAAAATGTAAACATTCCTGAAAAAGAAACCTCGACTTCTCTTATCTCTACTAAAGATAAAGAAACGTCAAGGTCAAAATTTGAATCTCGTCATTCTCGTCCAAGCTATGCGCATGCTGCTACGGGACTGTCAAACTCGGCACCACAGAATACGAATATACAAACATTGCAAACACATACCACAGAACCAGAAGTCATCGAGAGAAATGCAAATAACCTCAATATACGTGACAGTCAGAACCAAAATCAACGCGTAATTTCCA
This sequence comes from Propylea japonica, assembly GCA_013421045.1. Lineage (NCBI taxonomy): Eukaryota > Metazoa > Arthropoda > Insecta > Coleoptera > Coccinellidae > Propylea > Propylea japonica. The sequence goes on along the minus strand of CM024242.1, from coordinate 42,666,155 downwards.
ACCAGAAAGAAATAGTTAAAAACGACCACGTAAGGAAAGACGACAGTTTGGGGCAACCAAATAAAACAGTGAATTACAATCGACCAACTCGAAGGAAAATCATAAAAAACATTGGTACTTCAAAGCTAGATGAAAAGGAGAGAAATACAGGATTTTCTGGAGCCGAAAAAAAAGTCTGGATTTATATAAATAGAATCAATAGACACGTATCGGAAGAAATGATTCGAGAATATATCAAAAAACAACAAGAAATGTCTAACTGCGAAATTGAAGTCAAGGAATTAGACGGTGATCCTCGCCTGAACAAGAGATTTCTTGTAACAGCCCCGTTTAGTAAAAAGGATATCATGTATGACCCCTCCTTCTGGCCAGAAGGAGTAGGCGTCAAAAGATTCGATTTCACAAGACATAAAGAATTCATGAACAAAAGTGCGTCCTTTCTCAAAGAACAACCATCAAACTCAATCTAAAATAAAAGGGAGCATGCATAACATCTCTTTTATGCATCAAAATATCCAATCAATCGGAAATTCTGTAGATCAGTTGGAAGAAGTCATCAAGTCACTTGAAACAAAGCAGGACTTGAGGGCATTATGTCTCACTGAGCATTGGAAAGACAAAGATCAAATAAAAAAGGGTTTTCAACTAGCAAGCTGCTTTTGTCGATCAACAAATAGGCATGGAGGTTCGGCAATTTATGTGAAACAGGGCACCACTTATCATGTAAGAAATGATTTGATCAAAATGTCAATAGAGGAAATAATGGAGATATCAGCCATTGACTTGAAAATAGGGAAATCTCTTATTACTGTTCTTTCAGTCTACACAACACCTGGAAATAGCAAACATTTCTTGGAGAAATTTGAAGAAGTCCTGAATGCTGTGTGCTGGTCCGGGAAAACTGTTATAATTGGAGGAGACTTCAATATAGATCTGTTGAACTTGGATAACCAATATACATTGTCTTTCTCTGACTTACTAAGCTCATATGACGTCCACCCGACCATGTTGCAACCTACAAGATCAACCAAATGCATTGATAATATACTAACAAATGAAATTCAATATACAGGTAGAACTATACAAACAAGAATGTCTGACCATGAAACCGCTCAAATATTAACAATTGCCTTACCACAAAAAGATACAAAATATCACTATAGAAGATTAATGTCCAAACAAAGGACCGAAAGCTTGGTAGAACGACTTAAATCTGTGGATTGGAATATTCTGCAGAAAATTCCACAACATGATATAGACAAGCAATGGAACACCTTTTTAGAACTTTTCACAACTGAGTTTGATCTAGCACACCCCATAAAAAAGATTCCGATCACTAAGCCAAGAACTATTAGGACAGAAAACGAAAATATAAAACGCTGCAAAAAGAAAGTTGACATCCTACACCTATGCAAAACAAAAAACCCTACTTTTCATGATGCATATAAAGCTGCGAAACAAGAATATGACAACCTACTAAGGGAAGAAAAACGGAAAACTTTTAGTACGCAAATTCTACAGTCGGACAATAAAACTAAAAGTCTGTGGAATGCAGTGAAGACAATCAAGGGACAAAATAATAGTACCTTCTCCACTCTGGAAGATCTTGATTACATGGCAGATCGATTCAACTCATATTTCTCAACATCTGCAAAGAATTTAATAACTAAAAAAACACCTCAATCAGGCTCCAATATTCCTCAAAACCCGAATATATTTGAATTCCAACAAACAAATGAAGAAGAAGTATTGAAAATAATATCACTGTTGAAAAATAAGAGCAGCTGTGGTGTAGATGGAGTGCCAATGAACATTATTAAAAGATGCAAAGAACAACTGGTCTATCCTTTAACATACCTGATTAATAATTCACTTAAGCTAGGCATTTTCCCTGAACAACTAAAAAGGGCTCTAGTAAAACCATTATTCAAAAAGGGTAACCATGACGCACCGGAAAACTATAGACCGATCAGTCTGCTCCCAAGTTTCTCTAAAGTATTCGAACTAGTCGTATTGAAACAACTGATGGCTTTTCTTGTTGATCAGAATATTCTGTCCTCCTCACAGCATGGATTCATTAAGGGAAAATCAACGCAAACTGCAATTTTCGAGTTTATAAAGAGAACACTGAAGGCCCTGGAGGATTCTGAATTTACCATCGCAGTTTTCCTGGATCTTTCTAGAGCGTTTGATACTCTAAACCATGAGCACATCCTTCAAAAAATGAGTTCTTATGGCATAAGGGGAACCTCACTCGAATGGTTTAGATCATATCTTTCCTGCCGAACCCAACAAGTTGTAATCACAGACGGAGAATCAAAAGCCACATCAAAACCACTTCCTGTTGAATTAGGAGTGCCTCAAGGAAGCATTCTAGGACCAATCATCTTCATCATCTTCATGAATGACCTGTTTGCTGAAACATCTTCAATAATCGAGTGTTCATTAATAAACTATGCCGATGACACAAATGTATTGCTGAAAGCAAAAACTCTAGCCGATCTAAGGCGCCTCATAGATTCTACCATCGCAAAAATAAATGATTGGTTCTTGGAAAATCAGTTGTGTCTAAATACTCAAAAAACAAGCGCCACCTTATTTCACACCAGCCATGCAAACTTTGAAATGCCTGAATACATTGGAACAATGGATTTTGAATTACCATTGGAGAGAAGTAGTAACTTCCTGGGTCTGGTAATAGACAGCTGTCTAAATTGGAATGACCATATCTCCAAGTTACGCAAAGAACTTAGTTCTGTCTGTTACTCCCTGGGTGTCTTGAGTAGATATCTTGATAAAGCGTCCTTGAAAACAATATACCAGGCTACTTTTGAATCAAAGATGAGATATGGGATTGTCTTTTATGGAGCCTCATCTGGAATGGAGGAAATCCTAAAAATACAAAAAAGAGCCCTCCGTATCATTTACAAACTAGGATTCCGAGAATCCTGTAGAGGAAAATTTCAGCAAAATAAATTGCTCACAGCAGTCGCTATCTACATTCAAGAATGTCTTCTATTCGTTTTTAAAAATAAAAAATATTTTGAACAGAAAACCACCAGTAAATATAACACAAGAACAACGGAACTGAAGTACCCTAGACATAGACTGACCCTAACCGAGCGCAATTCTGAGTACTGCTGCATAAAGTTCTTCAACAAACTGCCACCCCAAATGAGAGAAGAAACTACCCTGACCGGTTTTAAGAGACAGATCTTTCAACTGCTTCTGAGGCTGGAGCCATATTCGGTGAATGAATTTTTGCTGTAAATTTTGACCCTATTTCACTTCGAGTATTTGTATGTACATTTTCTCTATTTGAAATAAAGACATATTATTATTATTATTATTATTACTTATGAAGTTAAACATGACTCGCAGCTAAGGTAAATAATAGTAGTTATTATCGTATTCATAGAAATAATCACGATACTTATGGAGTATATTGTTCCATTTATAGGAAATAATTAGAGGTATTCTTTGTAAATTTCCAGAGAAAAACCCTGTATGACACAGAAAGGAGGGATGAGATCAGAAATCTGTATGCAGTAGAGATAATCGAGGAGTGGATAAACAACAGAAAGGTAGAATGGAACGTTAACATAGAAAGAATGGAGCAAGACAGAATGGTAAAGAAGGCCAGGGATAAATCAACTCTAGGAAGAAGAAGTATCGGTCGACCCAGAAAGAGATGGACTTAAGCACCAAATAGACATCATCAAATAAGAACTTGCTGCAAACGAAGAAGAATAAGAGGTATGTCCTTATTTATTCAAGCATGTTTGCTATGATATGAGAGGTATGGAATTAGTGTTATTTCATTCACTTCATTTCAATGTCAGATAGCTCATCATCTGTATAGGGTTTACATTGTACACAAGGTTGCTCTAATCGGTTATCAATTGAGAGGTAAATTTTTGTTTCTTGCAGGTTCGAAATGGAGATTGAAAGAGAAAATATGTGTATTGAAAACCTTCAAGTGGCAAAATGATTCATATAAAGGTACTTCATTTTAAAAGTCCCTGATTTTGGATTTCAAGACAGTCCCTTCTTCCTTTGGATATATCATTGTAAACAACGGACAAATGCAAATCATCACTTTTGAGAAAAGTTATCCAGTTGAAAGCTGTCATAAAGTAAGTACAGACGTTTGAATATCCTTTTAACAATGGTTTTCCCAATAACCGACAATCTTGAAATGTCCAATTTCAAAAACCTGGAAAGCTTTCAATAAAATTGAAGTGGATTTCGAATATTGAATGATATTAATATTATAGTCAATGGGATTGTACGATTTAAATGATTTTATCAATTATTTTAGATTACTGCATTATAACATGAAGCTCTCAATGAAATTGAAGAGGTTCTTAAATTTCGAATGATTCGTTATAGGAAGTGGAATTTTAATTATGGTATGCTTCAAATGTGTACATGTTGCTTCTAGAAACATGTGGAATATTCTGAATTTCTTCGTTAAATTCGAACGAGGGATTTCAGTACATGTATTCTTTCTTTTTCCATTAACATTGTAATTTCAGTTTGATTTTACCATTTCATTCAGCGGATCTGAGTTTTGAATCTGGCAGTTAGTTGGCTTTTTAATTATTCTTATTAACAAGAGAGGTAGATGTTTGAAAACTCACCTATTTAATTAATTGTTATTGATAATTGATATTTCTTGCAGATTCGAAAAGCAGAAGAAGAAAAAAATAAGTTAATTGAAAACTTTGGAAGGGCTGACGATGGAGGTCTTCTTGCCAGTTACTTTATATCGAGTGCATTCCCCTAATTTTGGATTTCAAGATAGTCTCTTCTGCCTTCGGATAGATATTTGTAAACAGCAGACAAATATAAATCATTACTTATTTAGAATAAGTGGAAAGCTATCAAAAAGTAAGTATAGACGTTTGATTATCCTTTTAACTGACAACGTTGAAATGCCTTATTTCAAAAACCTGGAAATAATTTTTCAAGCTTTTCTTTCGAAAATTATTGGGATTACGAGCGGTCTTTAACATAAATTTTTCAATGAAATTGAAGGGGCTTTCGAATTCTGAATGATTTACCATAAAAAATGGGATTGTACGTTTCAGATATATCAGGTGTCCACTGGCGCAGCTAGGGCGGGGGGCTTTGGGTCTGCAGCCCCCCCAAAGATTCTAACAGTTTCAATTTTTTCTGAGTTCATTTTTTTGCAACTTTTGTATCTGTTGTATCATCAAGAATTGTTCAGTTCAGCCCCCCTCAAAACAAAATCCTGGCTGCGCCACTGCAGGTGTCCCAAGGTGAGTGGCCTACTAGATCAAATTGGTGTGTTTCAAAAATTACTCCAGTTTGATCAATATTTGAGATTTAAGTCAGAAAGGACCCCGCACATTTTGTATGGGAATTGGCTCCCGGTCGATTTGGCTGAAAATTGGATATGATGTTCTACTAATCCTTCTGATCAAATGTCTTAACAGTCACAAAGCTGAAAAATGCATACTTCTAGGAGTTTTTAGTGATTTTTTGTATCCATTATGGCTTACGTATTATGGGAATTGGCTCCCGGTGGATTTGGCTGAAAATTGGATATGATGTTCTACTAATCCTTCTGATCAAATGTCTTGTGTCAGTCACAAAGCTGAAAAATGTATACTTCTAGGAGTTTTTAGCGATTTTTTGTATCCTTTAGCAAGTTATTAGATATTGACTTTATCTATGTCACTGCTTTTGAATTATAGTTGTCAATTATACAGGATGGACAAAAAAATAATCATAATAATGAAAATAATAATCTAATAGGCCACTCACTTTGGGACACCCAATATACAGGGTTTTGTATAAATTTATCATTTATTTCAGATTACTGCATTATAACAAGAAGCTTCATTTTATTTTATCATCTCAGCATAAGAAAATGTTACATTGATTGAAAGTTATCATTATACGAAACTATTAATTTGAATTGCGCCAGTTTTGATCAAAATGTTATCGATAAAAATAAAATTGAGTAATTTTTACTTTTTTCAATTAGATAGTAATTGATTTTTTTTTTTCAGGTCCAGAAGGTTGAATATGGAGTGCTACAAAAGGTATAGAAGAAATTAACAATTATGGATTTCATCTGATAATCAACGGAACAAACAATATAGATGAGCAGGTTGAATTAGGAAATTAAGCACCATTCTTTAAATTATCTGACGGATTGCAGCAGGTTCTTCAAAATTACAAGTCAGCCGTTTTGAAGGATCATCTCTTTCCATAGCAACGACACAGTGACCTCAAGAGATGCTGATGAAACAGCAAACTATCAGTTGGAATATCTGAGCAGTATAACACCCAGTGGAATGCCCCATCACGAACTCCTTAAAGTAGGCGTACCGGTTATACTTCTTCGAAATTCAAATTCAAAGGATGAATTATTCAACGGTATAAGACTACTGGTATTATCTGTGACGAACTCCTTATTGAAAGCCAAAATTTTCACCCATCTTTCTAGCAAATGAATAACATTCATCTTTCGAATGGATCTTACATGCATGCAAACAAATAGGCATTTATCTTGGTTCTCCTGTTTTTTAACATAATCAACTTAACGTTGCGTTTTCGGGCTCGCAAATGGAACGCCGTAATGGTGATAGTAGATAAATCTTAAAATCAAGGTAAACTGATGAAATTTCAAAAGACATTTATACTAAAAATAATTCATGACAGCTAATTGAATTTAATAAACATAACTATTTTTCTTCAAGTTTATTGATAATTCATTCAAAATAATTAATCCAGTATTAGGCCAGTCAAAATGTGAAACTTTTAAGATTCGAATATTTATTTAGATTTCTTCTTCATGATGTCTGGAATGAATTATTGATCATGTCAGTCGTAGATTCACGAATATAGGTGACAGTACAATATACACATTAATTTTCTATTGATAATTCTTCATTCAATAATCTACAAATTGGTTACAAATAATAACAGCACTAAGTTATGTCTTTTTAAATATGAAGGTATATTTTTTATAATTCCAATCACGTTGATTAATGAAATCGTCATTCTTTTTATGTAACTTTTGAATGAATTTTTCAAATAAACCATTAATATGCATTCATATCAACGAATTTGTTGCTCTAACAACTTTGTCGACCCTATTGCTTCTTTCTTTGTCTTTAATTTTCCTATCTAGGTTTTTTGGCCAATGTTCACGAATCTGTATTTAGTAAAATGCATACAAATCTTTGTGTTAACGAACTTATGTTAATAATTCCGATATGAGCCACTCGAGAGGAATCCAGGTTACAATTTAGTGTAGTTTTTCATATAATAATTATTTTTTTTAATTTGATTTAGAATGAGGTAAATCTAATCTATGGTTTTCTTCTATTCGAATTTTATTCAACTATTTAAATATTTTTTTAAAGCTATTTCTTAACACGTTAACTGCCAACTCACTTTTCCTGAATCCTTCAAACCCAAATTTCTCCAAACTGATTCAAAATGCATTGAAATGAATTAGTTATTTACCAAAAAGGTTTTTTTTGTATTTTCTTGAGAAAATTCCACAAAAAAAATCTGTCAGGCTCCTGTGCCTGACACGGCTTGAATGGTTGAATTTATAGTCATTGGGCCATGTCAGTCATTTTGTCAGGCACAGCTGTTTCAAAGCTGTTGACCTTGCCTTGTGTCAATTTTGAGCATGAATAATCATTTTCAATGTCTTTTTTTCTTTCAATATAATGTTACAATTTATAGCTATTTGTGACTCTGGTCAATGGCTTCCAATGCCCAAATGAACCATTTCTGCCTAAAATGTGTCAATTTGCGACATAAATAATAATTTCAATACCTTTTACTTATTCAATAATGTTGTTTTAACTCAATACTTCTTTTATTGGCTATTTGTGACTATTTCAATAAACAGTAAGAGCATTTTATAAATAATATTGTGTTTTTATTGTGTTTTATTCCATAACATACGAAAAATATTCTATAAGTTATGCCATAGGCAAAAAATTAGCAGGCCATGTAGAATATATCTTGGTTGGAGCCATGTCAGTCACCTCTGATAGAGAACAACACTGTAAAAGTGCCTGCTGGCGTACAGATATCGTTTGGAATGTGTATGTTTTTGTCAGTCACCGGTAGCTGACACGGCCTGACCAAAGAGTGAGTTTGTCAGGCACCGGTGACTGACATCGCAGTTAACGTGTTAAAACCTTAATGTTGATATACTCATTCAAATAAATAAACCTTACTGTAAATATTTCATTTTTTCATGAAATATATCCATATTTTTCTTTCGATAACGTTTTTTTTATAACCCAAAAAATATTTTCAAGTGGTGAAAATATATGAATTTGCGAAATGAATGTTTTTTAATACCTTGAAAACATGAATTCCCAAAATGCTGGTATATACGAACCTTTACATTTTATCGATTTATACATTGAATCGAGCTAAAATTTTGTTACTCCATCAACAATTTGCTGCTTGATAATATTTTTATTCAAGTTGATTCATATCAGAAACATCATCTTAATTTAACTAAAAAATCAAGCAATACATCCATTTCATTATTATACCATTTTTTACGTTCATAATGATATGTTATAAAAACAATCCTACGTTCATTATGATATTATATAAAAAAAATTATTATTTTGTTATGCTTTTTTATACATTCAAGAATAAATTTTTTTTCTAGATGACGAATCTTGATAATGGCGTTTGTTTCTGAATAGAATAAAGTAATTATTTTTCAATTTTGTGAACTATTAGGCTTATTTAAATAAATATAATAATTGAAATGAATTAATAAATATGCAGAAATATATTTCATTAATATGAGTAACAATATGAATAAAAGACAGGTGGCGATTGGTGTCCATGGACCATGGCTCTCTTATTTCTTATCTGATCAGTAGTTGATAGGAGACATTCCAGATTTTTCATTTGGTATTTCGTTGTTGACCTGTAAGGGATTTGTCAATCAGAAATTCAAAATTACCGTTTTAGAACAGAAATTATTGTCGTTTCGTTCAGTAATACTCAGATTCTGTCCAAATTTATAAGAACCCTTTTTATATTAAAAGGTGAGTCTCGTAAGACTATTATATTTTTGTTACATGTGAGAATTGTAATTTTTAGGGTTCCTACCGGAGGTTTAATTATCGATCTACAACATTAAAGTTTCGATTACGAAATCTACATCATGACTGTTGATTTTACTTACCTGATTGCATCAATCATCATATATGTACCTGTAGAATTCCTGGAACTGCTGCTACCGCCGCCATTTTGTCACGTTCGTTCTTCTAACATCAAGGCCAGTATTGAACAAAACTGTGATAACTTTTAACTGCGAATTCCTGAACATCAAGGAAAAGTTTGGTGTACTCATTTCATAACTGCGTGTGTGATTTACCTACGTGGAAATTACTAACCCTATATGAACATTATACTATTTTTTTGCCAGAATATCAACGTTTCAATAATTCATTGTCACCTGAATAATTAACCACACATAACTGCTTGTTTCTTGATTTTCAAACAGTTTAGTAATCTTAGTTAATTTGAGCTAAATCAAGTAGCGCCCATTTTTCATAAATTAAAGTATTTTAATGTCTCAAAAATTATAAACCCACGACCTAAATGCTCTCTGGCGAACAGCTGCCGTTCGCATAATTGTCGCCTTGTGAAAATTACGTGACATAAAACGTAATTTTCACAAGGTGACAATTATGCGAACGGCAGCTGTTCGCCAGAGAGCATTTAGGTCGTGGGTTTATAATTTTTTGAGACACTACAATACTTCAATTAAATTATGAAAAATGGGCGCCACTTGATTTAGCTCAAATTAACTAAGATTATTAAACTGTTTGAAAATCAAGAAACAAGCAGTTATGTGTGGTGCATTATTTAGGTGACAATGAATTAATGAAACGTTGATATTCTGGCAAAAAAATAGTATAATGTTCATATAGGGTTAGTAATTTCCACTGGAAGGCATGTAGGTAAATCACACACGCAGTTATGAATGAGTACACCAACAAACGAACGTGACAAATGGCGGTAGCAGCAGTTCCAGGAATTCTACAGGTACATATATGATGATTGATGCAATCAGGTAAGTAAATCAACAGTCATGATGTAGATTCTCACATGTAACAAAAATATAATAGTCTTACGAGACTCACCTTTTAATATAAAAAGGGTTCTTATAAATTTGGACAGAATCTGAGTATTACTGAACGAAACGACAATAATTTCTGTTCTAAAACGGTAATTTTGAATTTCTGATTGACAAATCCCTTTCAGGTCAACAACGAAATACCAAATGAAAAATCTGGAATGTCTCCTATCAACTACTGATCAGATAAGAAATAAGAGAGCCATGGTCCATGGACACCAATCGCCACCTGTCTTTATTCATATTGTTACTCATATTAATGAAATATATTTCTGCATATTTATTAATTCATTTCAATTATTATATTTATTTAAATAAGCCTAATAGTTCACAAAATTGAAAAATAATTACTTTATTCTATTCAGAAACAAACGCCATTATCAAGATTCGTCATCTAGAAAAAAAATTTATTCTTGAATGTATTAAAAGCATAACAAAATAATAATTTTTTTTATATAATATCATAATGAACGTAGGATTGTTTTTATAACATATCATTATGAACGTAAAAAATGGTATAATAATGAAATGGATGTATTGCTTGATTTTTTAGTTAAATTAAGATGATTTTCTGATATGAATCAACTTGAATAAAATATTATCAAGCAGCAAATTGTTGATGGAGTAACAAAATTTTAGCTCGATTCAATGTATAAATCGATAAAATGTAAAGGTTCGTATATACCAGCATTTTGGGAATTCATGTTTTCAAGGTATTAAAAAACATTCATTTCGCAAATTCATATATTTTCACCACTTGAAAATATTTTTTGGGTTATAAAAAAAACGTTATCGAAAGAAAAATATGGATATATTTCATGAAAAAATGAAATATTTACAGTAAGGTTTATTTATTTGAATGAGTATATCAACATTAAGGTTTTAACACGTTAACTGCGATGTCAGTCACCGGTGCCTGACAAACTCACTCTTTGGTCAGGCCGTGTCAGCTACCGGTGACTGACAAAAACATACACATTCCAAACGATATCTGTACGCCAGCAGGCACTTTTACAGTGTTGTTCTCTATCAGAGGTGACTGACATGGCTCCAACCAAGATATATTCTACATGGCCTGCTAATTTTTTGCCTATGGCATAACTTATAGAATATTTTTCGTATGTTATGGAATAAAACACAATAAAAACACAATATTATTTATAAAATGCTCTTACTGTTTATTGAAATAGTCACAAATAGCCAATAAAAGAAGTATTGAGTTAAAACAACATTATTGAATAAGTAAAAGGTATTGAAATTATTATTTATGTCGCAAATTGACACATTTTAGGCAGAAATGGTTCATTTGGGCATTGGAACCATTGACCAGAGTCACAAATAGCTATAAATTGTAACATTATATTGAAAGAAAAAGACATTGAAAATGATTATTCATGCTCAAAATTGACACAAGGCAAGGTCAACAGCTTTGAAACAGCTGTGCCTGACAAAATGACTGACATGGCCCAATGACTATAAATTCTGCATATTTATTAATTCATTTCAATTATTATATTTATTTAAATAAGCCTAATAGTTCACAAAATTGAAAAATAATTACTTTATTCTATTCAGAAACAAACGCCATTATCAAGATTCGTCATCTAGAAAAAAATTTATTCTTGAATGTATTAAAAGCATAACAAAATAATAATTTTTTTTTATATAATATCATAATGAACGTAGGATTGTTTTTATAACATATCATTATGAACGTAAAAAATGGTATAATAATGAAATGGATGTATTGCTTGATTTTTTAGTTAAATTAAGATGATGTTTCTGATATGAATCAACTTGAATAAAAATATTATCAAGCAGCAAATTGTTGATGGAGTAACAAAATTTTAGCTCGATTCAATGTATAAATCGATAAAATGTAAAGGTTCGTATATACCAGCATTTTGGGAATTCATGTTTCAAGGTATTAAAAAACATTCATTTCGCAAATTCATATATTTTCACCACTTGAAAATATTTTTTGGGTTATAAAAAAAACGTTATCGAAAGAAAAATATGGATATATTTCATGAAAAAATGAAATATTTACAGTAAGGTTTATTTATTTGAATGAGTATATCAACATTAAGGTTTTAACACGTTAACTGCGATGTCAGTCACCGGTGCCTGACAAACTCACTCTTTGGTCAGGCCGTGTCAGCTACCGGTGACTGACAAAAACATACACATTCCAAACGATATCTGTACGCCAGCAGGCACTTTTACAGTGTTGTTCTCTATCAGAGGTGACTGACATGGCTCCAACCAAGATATATTCTACATGGCCTGCTAATTTTTTGCCTATGGCATAACTTATAGAATATTTTTCGTATGTTATGGAATAAAACACAATAAAAACACAATATTATTTATAAAATGCTCTTACTGTTTATTGAAATAGTCACAAATAGCCAATAAAAGAAGTATTGAGTTAAAACAACATTATTGAATAAGTAAAAGGTATTGAAATTATTATTTATGTCGCAAATTGACACATTTTAGGCAGAAATGGTTCATTTGGGCATTGGAAGCCATTGACCAGAGTCACAAATAGCTATAAATTGTAACATTATATTGAAAGAAAAAAAGACATTGAAAATGATTATTCATGCTCAAAATTGACACAAGGCAAGGTCAACAGCTTTGAAACAGCTGTGCCTGACAAAATGACTGACATGGCCCAATGACTATAAATTCAACCATTCAAGCCGTGTCAGGCACAGGAGCCTGACAGATTTTTTTTGTGAAATTTTCTCAAGAAAATACAAAAAAAAAACCTTTTTGGTAAATAACTAATTCATTTCAATGCATTTTGAATCAGTTTGGAGAAATTTGGGTTTGAAGGATTCAGGAAAAGTGAGTTGGCAGTTAACGTGTTAAGAAATAGCTTTAAAAAAATATTTAAATAGTTGAATAAAATTCGAATAGAAGAAAACCATAGATTAGATTTACCTCATTCTAAATCAAATTAAAAAAAATAATTATTATATGAAAAACTACACTAAATTGTAACCTGGATTCCTCTCGAGTGGCTCATATCGGAACATAAGTTCGTTAACACAAAGATTTGTATGCATTTTACTAAATACAGATTCGTGAACATTGGCCAAAAAACCTAGATAGGAAAATTAAAAACAAAGAAAGAAGCAATAGGGTCGACAAAGTTGTTAGAGCAACAAATTCGTTGATATGAATGCATATTAATGATTTATTTGAAAAATTCATTCAAAAGTTACATAAAAAGAATGACGATTTCATTAATCAACGTGATTGGAATTATAAAAAATATACCTTCATATTTAAAAAGACATAACTTAGTGCTGTTATTATTTGTAACCAATTTGTAGATTATTGAATGAAGAATTATCAATAGAAATTAATGTGTATATTGTACTGTCACCTATATTCGTGAATCTACGACTGACATGATCAATAATTCATTCCAGACATCATGAAGAAGAAATCTAAATAAATATTCGAATCTTAAAAGTTTCACATTTTGACTGGCCTAATACTGGATTAATTATTTTGAATGAATTATCAATAAACTTGAAGAAAAATAGTTATGTTTATTAAATTCAATTAGCTGTCATGAATTATATTTTTAGTATAAATGTCTTTTGAAATTTCATCAGTTTACCTTGATTTTAAGATTTATCTACTATCACCATTACGGCGTTCCATTTGCGAGCCCGAAAACGCAACGTTAAGTTGATTATGTTAAAAAACAGGAGAACCAAGATAAATGCCTATTTGTTTGCATGCATGTAAGATCCATTCGAAAGATGAATGTTATTCATTTGCTAGAAAGATGGGTGAAAATTTTGGCTTTCAATAAGGAGTTCGTCACAGATAATACCAGTAGTCTTATACCGTTGAATAATTCATCCTTTGAATTTGAATTTCGAAGAAGTATAACCGGTACGCCTACTTTAAGGAGTTCGTGATGGGGCATTCCACTGGGTGTTATACTGCTCAGATATTCCAACTGATAGTTTGCTGTTTCATCAGCATCTCTTGAGGTCACTGTGTCGTTGCTATGGAAAGAGATGATCCTTTAAAACGGCTGACTTGTAATTTTGAAGAACCTGCTGCAATCCGTCAGATAATTTAAAGAATGGTGCTTAATTTCCTAATTCAACCTGCTCATCTATATTGTTTGTTCCGTTGATTATCAGATGAAATCCATAATTGTTAATTTCTTCTATACCTTTTGTAGCACTCCATATTCAACCTTCTGGACCTGAAAAAAAAAATCAATTACTATCTAATTGAAAAAAGTAAAAATTACTCAATTTTATTTTTATCGATAACATTTTGATCAAAACTGGCGCAATTCAAATTAATAGTTTCGTATAATGATAACTTTCAATCAATGTAACATTTTCTTATGCTGAGATGATAAAATAAAATGAAGCTTCTTGTTATAATGCAGTAATCTGAAATAAATGATAAATTTATACAAACACCCTGTATATTGGGTGTCCCAAAGTGAGTGGCCTATTAGATTATTATTTTCATTATTATGATTATTTTTTTGTCCATCCTGTATAATTGACAACTATAATTCAAAAGCAGTGACATAGATAAAGTCAATATCTAATAACTTGCTAAAGGATACAAAAAATCGCTAAAAACTCCTAGAAGTATACATTTTTCAGCTTTGTGACTGTTAAGACATTTGATCAGAAGGATTAGTAGAACATCATATCCAATTTTCAGCCAAATCGACCGGGAGCCAATTCCCATACAAAATGTGCGGGGTCCTTTCTGACTTAAATCTCAAATATTGATCAAACTGGAGTAATTTTTGAAACACACCAATTTGATCTAGTAGGCCACTCACCTTGGGACACCTGCAGTGGCGCAGCCAGGATTTTGTTTTGAGGGGGGCTGAACTGAACAATTCTTGATGATACAACAGATACAAAAGTTGCAAAAAAATGAACTCAGAAAAAATTGAAACTGTTAGAATCTTTGGGGGGGCTGCAGACCCAAAGCCCCCCGCCCTAGCTGCGCCAGTGGACACCTGATATATCTGAAACGTACAATCCCATTTTTTATGGTAAATCATTCAGAATTCGAAAGCCCCTTCAATTTCATTGAAAAATTTATGTTAAAGACCGCTCGTAATCCCAATAATTTTCGAAAGAAAAGCTTGAAAAATTATTTCCAGGTTTTTGAAATAAGGCATTTCAACGTTGTCAGTTAAAAGGATAATCAAACGTCTATACTTACTTTTTGATAGCTTTCCACTTATTCTAAATAAGTAATGATTTATATTTGTCTGCTGTTTACAAATATCTATCCGAAGGCAGAAGAGACTATCTTGAAATCCAAAATTAGGGGAATGCACTCGATATAAAGTAACTGGCAAGAAGACCTCCATCGTCAGCCCTTCCAAAGTTTTCAATTAACTTATTTTTTTCTTCTTCTGCTTTTCGAATCTGCAAGAAATATCAATTATCAATAACAATTAATTAAATAGGTGAGTTTTCAAACATCTACCTCTCTTGTTGAATAAGAATAATTAAAAAGCCAACTAACTGCCAGATTCAAAACTCAGATCCGCTGAATGAAATGGTAAAATCAAACTGAAATTACAATGTTAATGGAAAAAGAAAGAATACATGTACTGAAATCCCTCGTTCGAATTTAACGAAGAAATTCAGAATATTCCACATGTTTCTAGAAGCAACATGTACACATTTGAAGCATACCATAATTAAAATTCCACTTCCTATAACGAATCATTCGAAATTTAAGAACCTCTTCAATTTCATTGAGAGCTTCATGTTATAATGCAGTAATCTAAAATAATTGATAAAATCATTTAAATCGTACAATCCCATTGACTATAATATTAATATCATTCAATATTCGAAATCCACTTCAATTTTATTGAAAGCTTTCGAGGTTTTTGAAATTGGACATTTCAAGATTGTCGGTTATTGGGAAAACCATTGTTAAAAGGATATTCAAACGTCTGTACTTACTTTATGACAGCTTTCAACTGGATAACTTTTCTCAAAAGTGATGATTTGCATTTGTCCGTTGTTTACAATGATATATCCAAAGGAAGAAGGGACTGTCTTGAAATCCAAAATCAGGGACTTTTAAAATGAAGTACCTTTATATGAATCATTTTGCCACTTGAAGGTTTTCAATACACATATTTTCTCTTTCAATCTCCATTTCGAACCTGCAAGAAACAAAAATTTACCTCTCAATTGATAACCGATTAGAGCAACCTTGTGTACAATGTAAACCCTATACAGATGATGAGCTATCTGACATTGAAATGAAATGAATGAAAGAACACTAATTCCATACCTCTCATATCATAGCAAACATGCTTGAATAAATAAGGACATACCTCTTATTCTTCTTCGTTTGCAGCAAGTTCTTATTTGATGATGTCTATTTGGTGCTTAAGTCCATCTCTTTCTGGGTCGACCGATACTTCTTCTTCCTAGAGTTGATTTATCCCTGGCCTTCTTTACCATTCTGTCTTGCTCCATTCTTTCTATGTTAACGTTCCATTCTACCTTTCTGTTGTTTATCCACTCCTCGATTATCTCTACTGCATACAGATTTCTGTCTCATCCCTCCTTTCTGTGTCATACAGGGTTTTTCTCTGGAAATTCTACAAAGAATACCTCTAATTATTTCCTATAAATGGAACAATATACTCCATAAGTATCGTGATTATTTCTATGAATACGATAATAACTACTATTATTTACCTTAGCTGCGAGTCATGTTTAACTTCATAAGTATCTCTCTTCATTTAGAAAGTATTCAGTACATTATCAGGAATTCAAATCCAATCATTAAATATTATTGTGCACTTTATAAGAAACTTTTCCAACTGGCAGAAATACTTTGATCGTTTGCCCTTTGAAGGTTTTCAGTACAAATATCCTCGCTTTCAATATCCTTTTCGAACCTGAAAAAAAAAAAATAACAGTTAATAATAACAACGAATGATGAATAGAGCAATCTTGTGTACAATGTGAACGCTATGCAGATGATGAGCTATCTGACATTACATATGAACAGGATAAGCCTAAAAGTTTTCAGAATTGCCCTTCGTAAGCTAAACAACTATCAGAAGAAATAACTCGAAAGGAAGATTTGATTGACAAACTCTTCCAATTTCAACGTAGGAATTCAGTATATACCAAATCTCTCAAATCGATAAGTAATGATTTGCAGTTGGCCATTTACAAAGAACTATCTAGAAAAATACCTTTATATAGATCACTCGATATAAAGCTTTCCCAACTGGCAGGAAGACCTCCATCGTTAGCCCTTCTAAAGTTTTCAATAAACTTATTTTTTTCTCTTCTTCTTCTTATACCATAGCATGTATTCTTGAATAATATCAGAACATACCTCTCAACTCAGTCGTTTATCTGGAATTTTCAACAACCAGAATTCGTTTATGATTGCGAATTTCTTCCTTGGTTCACCTTAGGAACTTCATTCGAACCTTGTGTTTTCATCGTGTTGTAACTTTATATAGCTCATAGGTGTATGGATTCATCTGAAATGCAAATCTTCTTAAATTACAATGGTAATATCATGTTTTTCATGTAATAGTACACATAATAAATTTGTACCTACCTCTTTTACAATAAGAGCCTCGTAACTTTCTCGATTCATTCCATGGAACATCTAAGTATTGACTGGTACCCTCTGTATTTCTTTTTAGAGCAAGGAAGTTCATTTGGTTCAAAAGCGAGTCAAATTCGTCAAACTAAACGGTACCTGTCTGTACAGACGAACATCAAATTAACCTGACATATCATATCGTATATTATTCTGTGGTTGAAGAACAACAAAAATTCTATGATTTCTTAAATTTTCATCTGAACGTAAATTATAAATTTTTCTTTAATATTTGAATACTTACAAATCGAATAAGATCATGAAATTGAACAAAATTATACATTTTATATATGGAATGTGGAAAATCGGTTATAAGGATTAAAATTATTGTGATAAACAATAATAATAATTGATAACACATTCTTGAAACAATATTCGAACTAGGCAACCTAAATTTAACTACAAATTTGAAACATTGGCAACGTTGCGCAATTCGCGCCGGTTGACAGCCCAAGGGCAAATTATCATGGCTGCCGTGAAGATAATAAACAATTAATAAAATCGTCGATTTCGACCAAACGAAGGCTTTATTTTGCAGGATACTTTCAGGAAATGATAAATAAAACATTTCCAGCGAGTATTGATTGAGAAAATAGAGGAAAATTGGCTAGAACTATGCTTAACCTCCCTAACCTGACTGAAACTTTGGATTTTTTTTTTGAAAAAAACTAAAAGGATTGCAGACTTCTCGTTATCATTTTCGTAATCTGGGACCCAAACTTGTGAGTACAATTTTTTTCACAATTCCAACACGATTCTTTTAGAACTACATAATTACCACCTGGAGTTACATTTCACAGGTAAGTTCTTTCCATTGTTTTATTTGAAATTGTTGTTGATATCAGTTATTAACGTGGCTTACAGCTTACACCACGCTAAAAATATAGGTACCTTGATATTCCACGTGGTATCTCTGAGTCAATAGTTTATTAATCATTTCTTTTGATAACATGAAATCATTGTTGAAAATAACTTCCTACTGCGGGGGATTTGTAATATAAGATATCTGTATCGCAAATCTCCTCATAATACCTGTTTCCTCACTTTTTCTTTATCACAGTTTCCCTCTGAACCTTGAAAGGAGAGCCATGTGGATTCAGGCCCTAGGAAGAAATAACTGGGTTCCATCATCCAACGCTAGGGTTTGTTCAATTCATTTCAAGGAGGAAGATTTGGATAGAACTTCTTTATCCTGTGTGAGAGTTAGAGAACATGCTGTACCTTCAATTTTCTCAGAATTAACTTCCAAACAGGTAATTAAATTTAAAAAAAAATTGTGCAAAACATGGTCTCTATAAATGATTATAACAGAACGTTTAGCGTTGGATCATTATAAATATTTATATTCTGATGTAAACTTTAATTCAAACAAACGATACTGTGAGTTTAGGCTAGTCATTCCGAAAGAAGATGAATAATGTGACTGTAATTATAAATATGTTGACTTCCATAAGACACAATAGTATTAAAAATTTTCAAAGCAACATACGATGTTACAATCATTAATAAAGACCCCATATTATAAAGATCTTACAGCTATTTTGAGAATAGCTGGTTAATTATTTCACTTTCTTGTTAATATTTATTGTTAATTGATTCGATAAATTTGAAATTTCAGGTTGGCAGAGCTGCCCCTTTCAACATAGAAGATTATTGTGTTACCGTAATGAGTGATATGGAACCATCAACATCTGGAGACCCCTTAAATGAAGCAATACCTATGGAAGTGGATGAACCTAGAGCTTTAGAGACCACCCCTCCGAAATACCGGAATCTTCTGGCCCAGAAGGTGCAAATCATTAAAAAGAACGACGAAATAATAGCCAGGTGCAAGCAGAGGTTAGCAAGCAGAGATAGGTGTATTTCTAGTATTCGACAAAGATATTGTGCAAAAATGCATGGAATCACGAATTTTTGATTCTATGAAGCAGCAAATTCAACCAAGAATTTGGTTTTAATCATATGATCAATTTAATAAAAGTCATACTGATGAAGTATTTCGATTTAAGATTACGCCATAGTGCTAAATGTACTAGCGATCTAATGCATTTTAAAAAAAATAGACTTTAACTCATTCCATATTGTTTCAAGGATTGTAAGGTCATACTGTATATTGTACATAATTTTTTTGTATATATCCATACTAATATTATAAATGCGAAAGTAACTCTGTCTGTCTGTCTGTCTGTCTGTCTGTCTGTTACTCTTTCACGCCTAAACGGCTGAACGGATTCTGATGAAATTTGGTATGGTGATAGATGATAACCTAGAAATGGTCATAGGCTATAAATAATCACGCCATCGTTCTTAGGGGATAGGTAGTAGGCAGATAACTAAATTGAGTTAGTGATTTTTAGTCGTTTTTGTTGGGACTTTTGCTCTTTCACGTCTAAACGGCTGAACAGATTTTGATGAAATTTAGTAAGGTAATAGATGGTTACCTAAAAACAGATATAAGATCAAAATGATAACGTCATCGTACTTAGGGCGTAGGAAGTAGGCAGAAAACTGAATTGAGTTAGTGATTTTTTTTATGGTTTTTGCTGGGAGTTTTGCTCTATCATGCCTAAACGGCTGAACGGATTTTGATGAAATTTGGTATGGTGATAGATGATAACCAAGAAATGGTCATAGGCTATAAATTATCACGCCATCGTTCTTAGAGGGTAGGCAGTAGGCGGATAACTAAATTGAGTTAGTGATTTTTAGTCGTTTTTGTTGGGACTTTTGCTCTTTCACGTCTAAACGGCTGAACAGATTTTGATGAAATTTAGTAAGGTAATAGATGGTTACCTAAAAACGGATATAAGATCAAAATGATCACGTCGTCGTACTTAGGGGGTAGGAAGTAGGCAGAAAACTGAATTGAGTAAGTGATTTTTTTTATGGTTTTTGCTGGGAGTATTGCTCTATCATGCCTAAACGGCTGAACGGATTTTGATAAAATTTGGTATGGTGATAGATGATAACCTAGAAATGGTCATAGGCTATAAATAATCACGCCATCGTTTTTAGGGGGTAGGCAGTAGGCAGATAACTAAATTGAGTTAGTGATTTTAAGTCGTTTTTGTTGGGACCTTTGCTTTTTCACGTCTAAACGGCTGAACAGATTTTGATGAAATTTAGTAATGTAATAGATGGTTACCCTACAACGGATATAAGATCAAAATGATCACGTCATGGTACTTAGGGGGTAGGAAGTAGGCAGAAAACTGAATTGAGTTAGTGATTTTTTTTATGGTTTTTGCTGGGAGTTTTGCTCTATCATGCCTAAACAACTGAACGGATATTGATGAAATTTTGTATGGTGATAGATAGTAACCTAGAAAAGGATATGGGTTATTAATATTCATGCTATCGTACTTAAGGCGTAGGCAGTAGGCAGAAAACTAATTAAGTTAGTGATGTTTAATCGTTGGTTTTGGAAGTTTACCTCATTCACGCCTTAACGTCTGAACGGATTTTTATAAGACTTGGTTAATATAAAGATAGGATCCTAGGCACGGACACAGGCTACTTTTTACGGCGGGAAAATACCTCATTCCAACGTAAATTTAGCGTGATCGTGTCAAGACCATAGCTACTGAAATGATTTTGATGTTTTTTTTTAACTGAGTGTTACTAAGACTTCAATTTAGTATTTGATCACTTTTCTAACTTAGAGGGTCGGTAGGCGGACGAAGTCGCGGGTAAAAGCTAGTATTATTATAATCTATATTTTGTAAGTAAATTCCTGTATTTATCTGATGTACTTATAAAACATAATTATAACACATTTATGTTATTACCTGTGTTTCATTATGCATTTTATAGTGTTTATTTTGTTTCCATAATCAATTCACACATAAACTCAGGTTTGCCAATTAAAATAGAAATACCTCAAGAAACAAACTAATTTCATTAGCAATCGATTTTAATTTGAAAAAAGTGCACAACTGTTGAAGAAATTATTCATTAATATCATTATTAAGACTTGTTTTGTTACTCCGAGCATGATCTTTGAATGTAATTGCCAATAAAAGTAAACTGAAACTGAATTGCAGGTATGTGATATATGGCATAAGAGTTTTAAACTAAGAGAACACTTCTACCAACATGTAAAATTGCATACAGGTTTTCGACCATACATTTGTGTAAACTGCAACAAGTCTTTCACAAGGAAAGAACACCTTTTATGTCACATGACTTAGCACAGCGGTCAGAAAAAATTATACTTGTAATATTTGTAAGAAATCATTCTCGAGGAATGATAATCTGTTAAAATACAAGACCTACAAAAAGCAGAATGGTTTCACTTATGAAGTGTGTGAAAGCAGTTTGTAATGAAACATTATTTTTTGCATGGCGGTACCTCCATGATTTTTTGACACATAAAGTAACGCATGAGATTGTTGATGAGGTGTATAGATCAAACACTAATGCCTTTAGGCTTGATTATTCAGATATGAGACAGCTTTAACTTATCTTGTGAATAGTACAAACTTATAGACCCCTAGGTATCTGTTCAAAAGTTAAACTAAAAGCTTATGGTCAAAAAAACTCGAAGTATTCAAACACTAATACCTTAAGGCTTAATTTTTCATATGAGACAGCTTTAACTAATCTTGTGAATAGTACAAACTTATAGAACCCTAGATATCTGTTCAAAAAATAAACTAAAAGCTTATGGTCAAAAAAACTCTAAGTAATCATATTTTCCTTGAGAAATATTTTTCTTCGTAAATGAAGGAAGTCGACAAATATTTCAGAAAAAAATATCAGTCTATATTTTATCATTTAAGACTTGTTTCGTTTCTTCGAGCAAGATTTCTGAATTCAATTGTCGATAAAAGTAAACCGAAACCATTGAGTTTAAAAATAATATTTTTAAACTCAATGCCGAAACCTTGACAAGTTCAAATTTTCGAAATTCCCGCCACAAATTGCCCATACCAATATGGCCGAACTATGTGACACTTTTGGAACAAAGGAAATATAGGATATGCTCCCTCCCCTTCCTATACCTCCATGATATAATCTTTGGAATACTCGTTTCGGGAACAGCTGATGCGGCGATTGCAGCGCCGCGATCGGTAATTATTTGTCCCAATACACGGTGTATCTAATGTTCAATCCTCATCTAGTCCGTCGCAGTTTAAATCTATTCCAGTTTATAAATGGGGCGAAACATTTTCTGGTGATAAAAGTACCTTATCGTCATTTTTAGACAATGTCGAAGAATTGAGAAAAGCTAGACATGTAAGCAAGGTAGAATTATTTGATTCCGCTAGAGATTTATTCATTGGCGATGCGAGATGTTGGTTTTGACAAATAGTTGGAGATGTTAAAGATTGGGATGCTTTAGTAGAAGCACTTAAACGAGATTTCAGATCACCCTATTTTGATGATGAACTTTGGGATAATATTAAAAGTAGAGTTCAATTGAGGAATGAATCAGTGGTTATTTATTTCGCCAAAATGAATGAATTATTCAATCAATTGTCTAGGACTCCCGTAGAAATAACTAAATTGAAGTATATTCGTGATGGTCTCATACCAGAATATAGAAAAGCCGTAGCAACTGTAGAATTTTCATCTGTTTCAGAACTTTTAAAAATCGTAAAACGCTTGGAAGATGAAAATTATTTAGAAATAGACGAATCACGGGAACAAGCTACTTCTTGTAGTGCTCATAAGAGGACATATCCAAAAAAATCCAGTTTCCAGTTGAATAAAAATCACATGACATTTTTCTAAGTTTATAGTTAAATTAGCTTCCTTGAGACGATTGAGAACTTCTTTAAGAAGAGAGACGTGTTCCTCAAAATTATCTGAAATAATTATTATATCATCAAGGTATACAAAAATCTACCCTCAAATTTGGGACCAAAAAGTTTATCTACCAAACGTTGTTGTGTTTGTGCGCTATTTCTCAAGCCAAAAGGAGTGACAGTAAATTGAAACAAACCTCTACCAGGTATGCTGAATGCAGTTTTTTCTTAGAACTTAACTAACGGAATCTGCCAAAATGATTTTCTTAGATCGATACTACTTATAAATTTAGCTCCTGAAAGACTACTCAATATGCTATCTATCCGGGGAAGCGGATAGGAATCATGTTTAGTTAACTCGTTAAGTTTGCGCCCATCGAAACAAAATCTATATTCTCCACCCTTTTTCTTTACCAAGATAACAGGGCTGCACCAGGGAGAGTTAGAAGGTTCTACTACGCCTAAACGCAACATTTCATCTAATTCTTCATTTAACTTTCTCAACATATATGGCGACATCGGATATTGTCTAAGTCGAAATGGTTGAGCATTGCCTGTATCTATCGTGAGAGAAATTTTATCGGTACGTCCCAATCTATCTTTGCTACTAATTTTATCAAATGACCGCAATAAATTGTCCACTACATGCTGTTTATCCACAGATACTTCTTTCATAAGTCCAGCATAAGAATTTGAAGTGAGTAAAGAAATATTTTTCTTTTGAACGTTCCAAGAACCCTGAAGATAATCTATCCTTACGCCGAACCTCTGACAGAAGCTACCGAAAATAAAATCATGTTTGAGACTAGGTACAGTTAGTGGCTCAATTATATGACATTCATTATCAATGACAATAGGCAGATGTACAGTTATTCGTTGCTCTGTATTATCTGCTGTAAAGACAAATTTTGTTTTGGATGTGAAAATTTTAAATTCAAAAATTTTATTAATTCAATTCCTTTTTACCTAGAATTGTTACATTAGAACCGGAATCTAACAAACCTACTACAGGATGATCTAATATTTTAACTTCTATGAACGGTCTGTTGTCGAAATTTCGTATTAGTATGTGGAAATTTCTTGAATTCTTCACCTTTTTTAAAACACGGTAGTTTAGAACTGGTGGCCTTAGGAAAGAATAATGGGGACGATTCTTGGCCTTCGAAATGCGCCCCATCAATTAGTTTTTTGAAAATCGCGAGCAAGTGTTGACAGTAACGTTAGATAAACCGCAGCGATAACAGAATTTAGACTTCTTAGATTTACACTCGTTATAAAAATGTCGAAACAAACCTCTACCAGGTATGCTGAATGCAGTTTTTTCTTTAGAACTTATTTCTAACGGAATCTGCCAAAATGATTTTCTTAGATCGATGCTACTTATAATTTAGCTCCTGAAAGACTACTCAATATGCTATCTATCCGGGGAAGCGGATAGGAATCTGTTTAGTTAACTCGTTAAGTTTGCGCCCATCGAAACAAAATCTATATTCTCCACCCTTTTTCTTTACCAAATAACAGGGCTGCACCAGGGAGAGTTAGAAGGTTCTACTACGCCTAAACGCAACATTTCATCTAATTCTTCATTTAACTTTCTCAAGTTCCAATAGTTGGAGATGTTAAAGATTGGGATGCTTTAGTAGAAGCACTTAAACGAGATTTCAGATCACCCTATTTTGATGATGAACTTTGGGATAATATTAAAAGTAGAGTTCAATTGAGGAATGAATCAGTGGTTATTTATTTCGCCAAAATGAATGAATTATTCAATCAATTGTCTAGGACTCCCGTAGAAATAACTAAATTGAAGTATATTCGTGATGGTCTCATACCAGAATATAGAAAAGCCGTAGCAACTGTAGAATTTTCATCTGTTTCAGAACTTTTAAAAATCGTAAAACGCTTGGAAGATGAAAATTATTTAGAAATAGACGAATCACGGGAACAAGCTACTTCTTGTAGTGCTCATAAGAGGACATATCCAAAAAAATCCAGTTTCCAGTTGAATAAAAATCACATGACATTTTTCTAAGTTTATAGTTAAATTAGCTTCCTTGAGACGATTGAGAACTTCTTTAAGAAGAGAGACGTGTTCCTCAAAATTATCTGAAATAATTATTATATCATCAAGGTATACAAAAATCTTACCCTCAAATTTGGGACCAAAAAGTTTATCTACCAAACGTTGTTGTGTTTGTGCGCTATTTCTCAAGCCAAAAGGAGTGACAGTAAATTGAAACAAACCTCTACCAGGTATGCTGAATGCAGTTTTTTCTTTAGAACTTAACTAACGGAATCTGCCAAAATGATTTTCTTAGATCGATACTACTTATAAATTTAGCTCCTGAAAGACTACTCAATATGCTATCTATCCGGGGAAGCGGATAGGAATCATGTTTAGTTAACTCGTTAAGTTTGCGCCCATCGAAACAAAATCTATATTCTCCACCCTTTTTCTTTACCAAGATAACAGGGCTGCACCAGGGAGAGTTAGAAGGTTCTACTACGCCTAAACGCAACATTTCATCTAATTCTCATTTAACTTTCTCAACATATATGGCGACATCGGATATTGTCTAAGTCGAAATGGTTGAGCATTGCCTGTATCTATCGTGAGAGAAATTTTATCGGTACGTCCCAATCTATCTTTGCTACTATTTTATCAAATGACCGCAATAAATTGTCCACTACATGCTGTTTATCCACAGATACTTCTTTCATAAGTCCAGCATAAGAATTTGAAGTGAGTAAAGAAATATTTTTCTTTTGAACGTTCCAAGAACCCTGAAGATAATCTATCCTTACGCCGAACCTCTGACAGAAGCTACCGAAAATAAAATCATGTTTGAGACTAGGTACAGTTAGTGCCTCAATTATATGACATTCATTATCAATGACAATAGGCAGATGTACGAGACCAGTTATTCGTTGCTCTGTATTATCTGCTGTAAAGACAAATTTTGTTTTGGATGTGAAAATTTTTAAATTCAAAAATTTTATTAATTCAATTCCCATTTTACCTACAATTGTTACATTAGAACCGGAATCTAACAAACCTACTACAGGATGATCTAATATTTTAACTTCTATGAACGGTCTGTTGTCGAAAGTATTAGTATGTGGAAATTTCTTGAATTCTTCACCTTTTTTAAAACACGGTAGTTTAGAACTGGTGGCCTTAGGAAAGAATAATGGGGACGATTCTTGGCCTTCGAAATCAATTAGTTTTTTGAACATCGCGAGCAAGTGTTGACAGTAACGTTAGATAAACCGCAGCGATAACAGAATTTAGACTTCTTAGATTTACACTCGTTATAAAAATGTCCCTTCTTACGACAATTCCAACATTCGAGATTATTTCTGTAGCCGTAATTATTATTTTGATCATCTACTACGGACAATCTAGGTAAACTGGAATAATTGTTAGAATTACCCTTATCGAACGGATTTTTATTCAACTGGAAACTGGATTTTTTTGGATATGTCCTCTTATGAGCACTACAAGAAGTAGCTTGTTCCCGTGATTCGTCTATTTCTAAATAATTTTCATCTTCCAAGCGTTTTACGATTTTTAAAAGTTCTGAAACAGATGAAAACTTCTACAGTTGCTACGGCTTTTCTATATTCTGGTATGAGACCATCACGAATATACTTCAATTTAGTTATTTCAACGGGAGTCCTAGACAATTGATTGAATAATTCATTCATTTTGGCGAAATAAATAACCACTGATTCATTCCTCAATTGAACTCTACTTTTAATATTATCCCAAAGTTCATCATCAAAATAGGGTGATCTGAAATCTCGTTTAAGTGCTTCTACTAAAGCATCCCAATCTTTAACATCTCCAACTATTTGTCGAAACCAACATCTCGCATCGCCAATGAATAAATCTCTAGCGGAATCAAATAATTCTACCTTGCTTACATGTCTAGCTTTTCTCAATTCTTCGACATTGTCTAAAAATGACGATAAGGTACTTTTATCACCAGAAAATGTTTCGCCCCATTTATAAACTGGAATAGATTTAAACTGCGACGGACTAGATGAGGATTGAACATTAGATACACCGTGTATACAAGAATTTGACGCGCTAGCACTGTTATTGATATCAGGCGATTCATCAGATATATATAGATCAGCTTCTAGACTAATGCACGCTGCGAATGTTTCATTTTTGAAAGACAAACGTTCTTGTTCATCCCCTGCACCCTTGATAATTGGTAAACGAGAAATTCTCCCCAACACATGAACTAGACGTGATTTTGCTCTTTTGAAAACTGAATCTTCTTTATTACCCTCAAATTCAATAACAAGTTGTGTTATTGATTCTAATGTTGAATTGATTTCGCTTTGCTCACTGTCAAACGAAAAGTTTGGATCGACTAACTGAAATTTTTCTACGGATTTTTGACGTTCAAATAATCTACGTAAAATCTTCCTCTTCTCATCCTGTCCTCTATTTGATACAACACCTCTAATTCTAAGTTCGTAATTAAGTTCATTTATCGCTAAATGAATAGGCTTAATTTCACTGTCCATTTTCGGAAATAAGAATGTAAATCGGGAAACTGATAACGCAATCAACAGTTAGCATAAAAAATTGGCAATATTGAAATAATCAATCATCACATGTAAAAAAAATATCGAAAAGTTTGGTGCATTACAACTATCAACAATGAAAAATAAATGGGTGTTAGTCAATAATTACAATATAAAATAATATTCGAAAATTTCAAATGACTATTTAAGATAACAATGAGAAACTTAAAAATTCAAATAACAGCCCCACACGTTGGGCGTCAGATTTGAATTTTTAAGTTTCTCATTGTTATCAGGACATTTCATCTAATTCTTCATTTAACTTTCTCAACATATATGGCGACATCGGATATTGTCTAAGTCGAAATGGTTGAGCATTGCCTGTATCTATCGTGAGAGAAATTTTATCGGTACGTCCCAATCTATCTTTGCTACTAATTTTATCAAATGACCGCAATAAATTGTCCACTACATGCTGTTTATCCACAGATAAATTCAAAATTATTTTCTTTTCTAACATATAAAATTGGTTGATTTTGAAATCAAAAATGATTTTCCTCTTCTCTTTCTCGATCCATCTTGCGGGAATAATTGAAATGAATTAATAAATATGCAGAAATATATTTCATTAATATGAGTAACAATATGAATAAAAGACAGGTGGCGATTGGTGTCCATGGACCATGGCTCTCTTATTTCTTATCTGATCAGTAGTTGATAGGAGACATTCCAGATTTTTCATTTGGTATTTCGTTGTTGACCTGAAAGGGATTTGTCAATCAGAAATTCAAAATTATCGTTTAGAACAGAAATTATTGTCGTTTCGTTCAGTAATACTCAGATTCTGTCCAAATTTATAAGAACCCTTTTTATATTAAAAGGTGAGTCTCGTAAGACTATTATATTTTTGTTACATGTGAGAATTGTAATTTTTAGGGTTCCTACCGGAGGTTTAATTATCGATCTACAACATTAAAGTTTCGATTACGAAATCTACATCAGGACTGTTGATTTTACTTACCTGATTGCATCAATCATCATATATGTACCTGTAGAATTCCTGGAACTGCTGCTACCGCCATTTTGTCACGTTCGTTCTTCTAACATCAAGGCCAGTATTAAACAAAACTGTGATAACTTTTAACTGCGAATTCCTGAACATCAAGTGTGATTTACCTACGTGCCTTCCAGTGGAAATTACTAACCCTATATGAACATTATACTATTTTTTTGCCAGAATATCAACGTTTCATTAATTCATTGTCACCTGAATAATTAACCACACATAACTGCTTGTTTCTTGATTTTCAAACAGTTTAGTAATCTTAGTTAATTTGAGCTAAATCAAGTGGCGCCCATTTTTCATAAATTAAAGTATTTTAATGTCTCAAAAATTATAAACCCACGACCTAAATGCTCTCTGGCGAACAGCTGCCGTTCGCATAATTGTCGCCTTGTGAAAATTACGTGACATAAATCTGGTAAATCTGACGCCCAACGTGTGGGGCTGATATTTGAATTTTTAAGTTTCTCATTGTTATCTTAAATAATCATTTGAAATTTTCGAATATTATTTTATATTGTAATTATTGACTAACACCCATTTATTTTTCATTGTTGATAGTTGTAATGCACCAAACTTATGTCACGTAATATTCACAAGGTGACAATTATGCGAACGGCAGCTGTTCGCCAGAGAGCATTTAGGTCGTGGGTTTATAATTTTTTGAGACACTACAATACTTTAATTAAATTATGAAAAAATGGGCGCCACTTGATTTAGCTCAAATTAACTAAGATTATTAAACTGTTTGAAAATCAAGAAACAAGCAGTTATGTGTGGTGCATTATTTAGGTGACAATGAATTAATGAAACGT
Source organism: Propylea japonica (assembly GCA_013421045.1). Classification (NCBI taxonomy): domain Eukaryota; kingdom Metazoa; phylum Arthropoda; class Insecta; order Coleoptera; family Coccinellidae; genus Propylea; species Propylea japonica. The sequence goes on along the minus strand of CM024242.1, from coordinate 42,636,140 downwards.
TGATATTCTGGCAAAAAAATAGTATAATGTTCATATAGGGATAGTAATTTCCACTGGAAGGCATGTAGGTAAATCACACACGCAGTTATGAAATGAGTACACCAAACTTTTCCTTGATGTTCAGGAATTCGCAGTTAAAAGTTATCACAGTTTTGTTTAATACTGGCCTTGATGTTAGAAGAACGAACGTGACAAAATGGCGGTAGCAGCAGTTCCAGGAATTCTACAAGTACATATATGATGATTGATGCAATCAGGTAAGTAAAATCAACAGTCCTGATGTAGATTTCGTAATCGAAACTTTAATGTTGTAGATCGATAATTAAACCTCCGGTAGGAACCCTAAAAATTACAATTCTCACATGTAACAAAAATATAATAGTCTTACGAGACTCACCTTTTAATATAAAAAGGGTTCTTATAAATTTGGACAGAATCTGAGTATTACTGAACGAAACGACAATAATTTCTGTTCTAAAACGGTAATTTTTAATTTCTGATTGACAAATCCCTTTCAGGTCAACAACGAAATACCAAATGAAAAATCTGGAATGTCTCCTATCAACTACTGATCAGATAAGAAATAAGAGAGCCATGGTCCATGGACACCAATCGCCACCTGTCTTTTATTCATATTGTTACTCATATTAATGAGATATATTTCTGCATATTTATTAATTCATTTCAATTATTCCCGCAAGATGGATCGAGGAAGAGAAGAGGAAAATCATTTTTGATTTCAAAATCAACCAATTTTATATGTTAGAAAAGAAAATAATTTTGAACCGTTACAATACCCCTCTCCTTAAAAAAAATTATAAAAGTTATAATTTTTTATGAATACCTACGCGTTGAGTTATATTTTGATTTATAATGCCATTTACCAACCCTGCATATTCATCCATACTTATACAACTAGTTTCTACTAACTATTACTAATATTTGCCGCGGCCACGGCGTTTTCCTAATAATAAACTTTTACCTCTAATTCAATTATTCCTAATTTAGCCTACTTTCTAATCAAATTCTTCACTAACCTATTTATCTAAACCTATCAATTATAGCATCTCATTCTATAATTGCGCCTACTACTAACTGTACGAGCTTATATACAACGTTTGGATAAATCCTGTGCAAGTCCAGAAACAAACATGCCTAAAGTATTAACGACATGAACATAATAGAAAATTTTACGAAACGGAAATATCGGAATTTGAACCGAAATATGGCTTCAAATCCTTTATGTGCCATTTTCCATCTTCCGAACCATCTAAGTTTTCTAAGAGATAACATAGTCCTGGAATTCTGCACCGAACTCTACGCAAAACGTATTTATTAATAATTAATAACCACATCAAAGACAACCGTACTCACCAGCCGGCCAATATCGACGCGGATAGTTATAATACACATTTTTCTACTGTAGCACAGAATGCCTTAATGAACCTACCACAGTTTAACATCGCCCCCGAACAAACTTTTAAAAAGCATATTCCAGTACATGCTAAATTTAGCTTTCATGAAATAGGTCATAACACTATTAGGGACATAGTACGCAATATGAAGAACAGCAACTCCACAGATTATTATGGGCTCTCAATTAGAAACATCGATTCAATCATTTCCCCATTAACCAAACTAATAAACGAGTGCTTGCGTACTGGTAAATTCCCCAATTGCCTAAAAATTTCAAAAGTAATACCAGTGTTCAAGAAAGGGGACAAAGAAGATATCAATAATTACCGGCCTATCTCACTTGTGCCAATCTTCTCAAAGCTACTGGAAAAAATTATGTGCTCACAAATCATTAGCTATGTCGAGTCCAATAATCTGCTGACTGACCGTCAGTTTGGGTTCCGAAAGAACAGAAGCACTATCCAAGCCATAATAGATTTTGTCAATGCTACCCTCGTTGACTTCGAAAACAAGGATTTTCGTCTTGCATCTTTTCTCGATTTGACAAAGGCCTTTGACTGCGTGGCGCATGACAAACTCCTGATAAAGTTAAAAAAGTATGGTTTTGATGAGGTGGCAATGAGTATGATTGAATCCTTTTTGAGTAGAAGGAGCCAGGTTGTCTCTGATTGGGTCCTGTTTTGTTCTTAATTTTCATGAACGACTTGCCGGATTATGTCCCAGAGATCGAGACCACCCTATTTGCGGATGACACAACCATTGCAGTCAGAGCGTCTAATCTACAGGCACTGCTTGTTCTGTCGGAAGCGGCGCGGTTGAAAATTGTCGACTGGTTTACTTCCAATGGTTTGGTCATAAACGAAAGTAAAACCCATAATTTGCTAATGACTCTCAGGAAAACTGACGAAGATTATTACGGTAGTAACGATTCGGTTAGGTACCTCGGTGTACATGTGGACGCCGCGCTCACGTGGAAGTCACACGTCGATTGTCTTATGGCCAAATTAAGCCGAAATATCTTTGCGCTAAGAACTTTGTCTTTTTCCCTTTCTAGAAGTGTGTTGCGTTCTGTATATTTTGCAATGATTGAATCTCATTTGAGATACGGTGTGACGCTCTGGGGTAATTGCGCATACCGTGAGACGGTTTTTAGACTGCAGAGACGTGCCATCAGAGTTCTGGGGGGTTTGGGCTATCGAGACTGCTGCAGAAGTACATTTAAAGTTTTGGGCATACTAACTTTTCCATCACTGTTTATTTTGGAAAACCTTGTTTATGTACAGGAGAATAAACACAGCTATCTGCTGCAGTCGGATGTCCATAGTTATGACACCAGAAATAAATCACTCATTAGGAAAGATTTTCTAAGACTGAGTAGATCTCAACGTGGCCCCGATTTCAGTGCAGTGTCTCTCTATAATGAACTTCCTGGTGGGGTGAAGAATTTGGCTATGGCTGAGTTCAAGGCCAAAATAAAGAGAATGCTAGCAGCAAAAGGGTTTTATTCTGTTGACTTTTCATTCCACTCTGGATGACCTTGACTTTGTGTGAGCTCGGATTTTATGATCTTTAAATAATTCAATCATTTCTATTTGTGACCTGTGAAAACAATGTTGTATTTGTATTATCACCAATGAAGATTATTATTATTATCGACTTGAGCCTATTAGCGTAGAAAGGGTGTGATTTTTCACACCCCCTAGCGATCGGCTATCACACTCCCTACTAAGGGGAACATTCACTCATCCCGGATAGCAAGTATCAGGGGGATTGAGCTCTGAGGTCTTCGGTGTTCTTCTTCTCCTGGGTCCTGGGTTGTTCGTCCTTCGTTGCTTGGTCCTGGATCTCTCGGTTGATGTCGTGGTAGTTGGTTTTGCAATGTTTCCCTCCATGGTTGTTCCTGGTGTCCATCGTGACCTACAAACTTCCTTACCGTTCTAGCAGTACCAAGAAGTACTGCTTTTTGCATTACTTTAAACAGGTTTTCATCCAAATCTAGCTCCTTGAGGTTGGACTTGAGGCTCTTAGGAATAATTCCTGTGGTTGATATGAGAATGGGAATGGTTCTGGTACTAGACATTCCCCACTGCCTTTTAATCTGAAGTTCAAGCTCTCGATATTTCGATATTTTTTCAGCATATTTTTGACGTAGATTGTTGTTGTTCGGGATGGCTACGTCTATAAGTATTGCTCTCTTCTCTTTTTTCTTCACTAGGATTATATCTGGCCTGTTATTAGCAACTGTTAAATTTGTAAGTACTGTGCGGTCCCAGTATAACCTGTAAAGGTTGTTCTCCAGTATTACTTCAGGCTGATACTTATAATATGGAATTGTTTCGGACTGCAGAATCTTCAGTTGGATGGCGAGTTCCTGATGAAGTATTTTACAAACTGCATCATGTCGACTCTTATATTCATTTCCAGCAAACATTTGGCAGCCTCCTGTGATATGTTGGATTGTTTCTGATGTTTGGCATCCGTAGCGGCATCTATCGTCGGTGAGGCTCCTATCCTTCATGATATATTTCTGATAGTTTTTAGTTTGCACTACTTGATCTTGAATGGCAAGGAGGAAACCTTCTGTCTCAGGAAACAATCTTCCAGAAGTCAGCCAGTAGTTCGACGCAGGAATGTCGACATGTTCCTGGGTGACCTCGTTCAGGTGTCTTCCATGTAGGGGCTTTTCTCTCCATCTTTGAATTTTATCACTATCCGTCTGTGTGGTGTTTTCATGAGGGTGCTCGCTTAGTAATAGAGGTGTTGAACAATCTGCTTCAATCAGTATCTTATGTAAGTCCGATGTGTTTGCTTTATCTGTAAAATAATTTCTCAAGTTGTTTATTTGTTCAGCTGCCATTTTCTTTATGTCCACAAAGCCTTGTCCGCCTTGAGTTCTTGGAATTGTTGTTCTTTCAACACAGCATTTAGGATGATGCTTGTTGGCCTTTGTACATAGTGTTCTCATTTTCCGTTGGAGACGATCGAGATCTGTATTACTCCACTTTACTATTCCGAAAGAGTAGGTGAGAACTGAGCAAGCGTAGGTGTTAACAGCTTTTGTGAGATTTCTGCTGTTCAGTTTCGTTTTCAGAACGCTCCTCATTCTTCTGTTGAACTCTGCTGTTAGTTCGTCCTTCATCACTCGTTGGTCTATCCTTTGACATTGCTTCATACCTAGGTATTTGTATAGATCACCTGCCAGCATTGCCTTTATTTCTTCTCCGTTAGATAAGGTGAGAGGTGTCTGTTGGATTTTCCCTCCTGCTATATTTAGGGAACGACATTTGTCCAGTCCAAAGTTCATGCTGACGTCTTTGGAAAACATCTCCACTAGTCGTAGTAGGCACTCTAGTTGGTCTCTGTTTGCTGCAATCAGTTTTAAGTCATCGACGTATAAAAGATGGTTAATCAACATATTGCTAGTGTTGCCTTTCAGGTTGAATCCCTTTCTGGAGGATTTTAAAATAGTTGATAACGGGTTCATTGCCATGCAGAACCACAATGAACTCAAAGAGTCTCCTTGAAAAATTCCTCTCCTGATGGATACTGTGCCAGTTCTTATGCCTGTTCCGCTGATTTCGATGTTAGTTCGCCAAGTTGACATAACTGTTTTGAGAAAGCTCACTATTCTTGGATCTACTTTATAGATCTCTAAAACTTTTATGAGCCATTCATGCGGCATGGAGTCGAAAGCTTTCTTGTAGTCAAGATAAGCCGTGAACAAATTTCTCCTCTTCTTATGGGCTTGGTTGCAGATTATAGAGTCGATTATCAGTTGTTCTTTGGATCCCATTGCACCTCTGGAGCATCCTTTCTGTTCTGATGCAATTATATTATTTCGTTCGCAATGGGAGTATAGTCGACGTGTAATGCAAGATGTTATGAGCTTGTACATAGTTGGCAGGCATGTCACTGGCCTGTACGTTGCTGGATCGTCTGTACTTTGGTGATTTTTTGGCAGAAGATAAGTTATACCCTCTGTCAGGAAGGAGGGCATACTCTCTGGATCTCGTAGAATTTCATTAACTGCGTTAGTTAAATTACTATGCAAACAGTTGAATTTTTTCAGCCAAAAACTGTGGAGCCCGTCTGGTCCAGGTGATTTCCAGTTGTGCATTTCTTTGAGAATATCCGAAAGCTCTTGTTCTGTGATGACCGTAAGGGACATTTGTGCGGTGTTGGTTTGAGTTTTCTCTTCGTTTTTTATCCACTCGGCATTTTTGTTGTAAGTAGTAGGTGTTGACAGTTGTTCGGTCCAGAATTTTTCCATGTCATCCTTATTCGGATAGCTGTTTGGGGAGTTCTGTTGTTTTCCATCCAGATGTCTGTAGAAATTTTTCTCCGAGTTTTCAAAGGAGATGTTATCTTGCTTCCTCCTGTTGCTCTCTTTATATCTTCGCAATCTCTCGGAGTAGACACTGAGTTTTTGTTTCAGTGTGTCGATGCACTGCTTTACTGTTGTGTTTTCTTCTTCATAGCTTGAGTGCTTGCGATTTCGATAGATAATCGATTCCACCAACGATTTCAGCTTGATTGTTCTGATGCCATTTTCATATTGTGTCAGCCTTCCTATGTCCTGCCGACAGCGTTGAACTTTTTCCTCCAGCCTCCTTTGCCAGTGAGGTAGGCGAGGTTGTGGACAGGGTTGATTTGAGTGCTGTCTTGGTTTGGTCTTTATGCCCAGCACTTCCACTACAGTTGTTGCGGCACAATAAAGGATGAGATGGATCGTTTCCAGTTGTGTTGCCATTGAAAGGAATTTTGGTACGACATCAGTGTTCATTATCTTGAGGGTGACTGCAAGCTTTTTGGATGATCTGATCCTAGGTAGTGTTGGTCTGGAGAGTGGATCAGTGCCGTTGTATTCGCTGAATAATCTGTGCATTGCTGATTCAAGACGTTCCACTAGAGCTTGTCGTTCTTCGTTCGAAATTTTATGGGCAGTTTCTACCGAGGTGTGAACCTGAGGTGATGAATGTTCATTCTGTGTTTCGTCGTCCGTTTGAATATCTTCTTGGAGCGGTAATTGGAGTTCAGTTGTTCTTTCTTCATGTGTTGCTCCATGGTTGTGCTCTCTGTTTTCAGAAGTTGTGTGTTCTTCTCTATTATGGTTTTCTTCGTTGTTTAATTCATTGACAACTTCATTTTTAATTTCCTGCAATCTGTCTTCTGATATAAGTTTGTTTCTGAGGATTACGCGATATTGGTCAGCTATCCTCTGTTCAGTTACTTGTAGATCTGGAAAACATCGCTTGAATTCATTGAATAACCGTTATTATTATTATTATTATTATTATTATTTTGAGACTAATTTAGATGAAAAATTTTTCGTCGCATCCGAGAGAACCTTGTTCCGACGCCAAACCTTTTCTCCGACTTGGAAATGGTGATTTCTTCTACGTAAGTTGAACGTTCGAGCATTCTTACGTTATATCTTATTATTTTAATGTTAGTGACTTTCATTATAATGAAGCATGCCACACTCATTATTTTCCATACAAATTTTCTTCAAGATTTCATTACGCATTTATTTCTAAGGTAATAGTAATGTTCCTCTTCAGTAAAAATTATTGTTCACTTATATTTCTGACGAATGTAATGTTAAAATGTCATACCTTTTTTATGTAAAAACTATGTTTTTATATGTTATATTCCATTTTCTTGACAGTACTTAATAAATTTATGTCCACTGATTCCGTATTTTACTCTTATAGCCTTATTGAATATGTATGGGTTCTATACCTTGTGTTGGATATTTAGTTTCAATCAAATATTACATTCTTCACTAGATGATATAATAGCTTACCAGGAAATTGAAATTTCATCATTCAGTAAGGTGTAAGTATATGCTTCGATGTATGTGTATGTTTTCTCATCCTGAATTCAATTGACTTTATTATTGAGACATTTTTTATTATGCATTCCTCATAGGGTACCTTCACCTTCTATCAGAAACTATGGTATCTGATTAAATGGGAAATTCTTACTTTGATCTGATTCGAAATTATTTATTGGTATATTTTCTTCAGACTTACATGACTGTGTAAATCTTGAATATCAAATGGTTATTGTTTTCTGATATTGATCAGAGATATTCTTAATTTGCAATATATAACATGTCTGTCTCATTCAGAATAAAAATTAGATAAGAACTCACATAAAATACATTGCAAATTTTTCACTTTAGGAAAACAAGAATCAATTGAGGTTCAAGATTGATCATCGAAGAAAATATACCCCAATAAATGATATAATCTCGAATCAGATCAAAGTAATAATTGCTCATTTAATCAGATACTTTAGTTTCTCATTAGACCGTGATAGTACCCTGTAAGGAATGCTTAATAAATACCTTATCAATAATAAAGTCAGTTGAATTCCGAATGAGAATACATACCAACATATTTATCGAAGCATATACCTACACTCAAGGGAAGTATATCATCGTTCTTCAGTCGAGAATATACAATGCTCACTTTAACATTTATCTTATTATTCTTTCAAGTATATGATTGATTTTCATCAAATAAGAAATTCATTTACCATTAATATAAACTATACTCTATCAGAATTTTTCGATATATTCAGATCAAGTAGTTTGAGAATTTTGAACTGAGAAGAAGATGTACTTGTTTTGAAACTAATTAAATCTTGGTTTGAGTAGAAATATTACTTTCATTCAAGTATAAGATTTATTTTCTTCAAATGAAAGTGCTGCTGAAATGAAGAAATCTGAAAACTTGTCTTGAACATATTTTATATTCGAACGAAATATTTTGAATACTCATTTTGATAAAAGAGATTAATTTAGAAGAAATATAAAACTTTTCTTGAGTCAATTATAGTGATTTTATTACATTGTAGTATATTATTCACTTAGTGGGAGTATATGGTATATTTGAACTTTGAGAATAAGGCATCCTTGATTCAAGTATATTCTTGCTCTCTATATTCTTGCTCATATATAAATCTATCATTTACTTCAATCAATTATTATATACTTAATTGGAGAAAACATTTTTTTCCGTGAATGAAAGCGGAGAATAATTTAATGATCTAAAATCAACCAATATTAAACCCATAATTCGGAACTAATCCCATCAACGCACAAAGAATAATGATAATATTGTAATGATTAGAAACAAATTTTGACGCTTTAATTTCTGACTTGAATCGGAGCCATAATAATGCTATCAAAAATAGTCTAAACAACTTGAGACAACTATATGAACTATGTGTATTGAATAAAGGTGGTCATTTTGAGCAATATCTTTAGTTGATGATATTCTTACCATACTACCATAGTTTTTCGTTTTTCATTGGTTAAGTAATTGTTAAGTATTCATTTTAAACTGAAACTTTAATTAGATTGGTTGGATATAAAGAATTTTGTAGGTATTTCACATATTTTTTTATTCGGTGTCGTCATTTTAAAACTTTGAAACTCTGAAAATTGAAGAGACAGTGTCCCATTTGAAAAAATATAGTTGCATTCAATGTTGTTCACCCCGTATATCTTCTCATTGACGTTATTATAACTCCAAAAATGAGCATTTTCAGTAAACGCACTCTGCCACTTGTAAAATAATTATTATAGATCTTGGCAGGTAGTTCTTGCAATTTAAAACTCTGTGGTTCTCAGAATAAAAGACCTCTGTTGATTTCGTGAAACTTTTATACGAAACATTTTTTTGTATCTCCTTTAGTAACAAAGTTAAAGGGGGGGTCAAATTATAGTGAAAAACCCGGTACATACCTACATTGAAATCTGCCATCTGTTTAAAAATTTTTCAACTGCTCAGTAATTTTTTCAACTACCTCGACATTTTTCCAACTGCTTCGAAAATTCACCAACTGCGTTGAAAATTTGCCAACTCTGAACAACATTTGTCTCGTCGATGCCGATGTACCAACTCTTTTGAAATTTCAACAACTGCTTCAAAGTTCTACCAACAGAGGAACTTCCCTATAACGAAAGCGCTATAAATCCGCAAAAAAATTCGTTATAAAGAAATTTCGTTATACAGAAAATATCGCGGTCGGCTTCACTGATAAATTTAAGTTTATCAAGCAAACTTGAGCACTTGCTTTTAGACATTTTCGCACAACTTTCACACTAGCGAAATGGTTAGATTGAAACCAAACAGCCAGGAGTGCGTTTAAAACTATTTCAGAAGGATCTCTCTGCCCGCCGTAATGATTTATTGCGGGATTCATTACGTACATCCGGAAAATTTTCGAAAAAACCCCACACTTTTACCTTCTTGCTAATACCAATTCTAAGAGTGATTTTCTTTGAATATTTCGTTATAGAGATAATTTACTTCGTTTGAGAGGGTGTTTTTAACATGGAATTCGGATTCAAGGTGCAATGTCTTCTACGAAATTCATTATACAGACGTTCGTTATAGGTAAGTTCCACTGTATTTGAAACTACTCCGTAATTTTTTTAACCACTTCGAAAATTTTTCTGACTTCTTCGGAATTTTTCCAACTGCTTCGAAAATTTACCAATTACTTTGAAAATTTGCAAACTCTGTTCACCATTAGGGGGGGGGGCAGATAATAGTCATAGTAAAATTGAAATTACAATATTTCAAGAAGAGCAATTCTTTAAATTTTATAAGGTTATTATGAAAATGCATGTACAAAGTACAATTCTCCTTCTTTGAATTAATTCAGAATGAACTTGAAAAAAACTTACCTGATCCAGGAATACAGAAACTATTATGCTAACCTGATTATGAATATGTGACTTTGAGTGAAATTATTTGTGATTAAACTCTTCGTCTCTTTCAAAAGATAGTACCTATGGGGTCAAGGGTCTGATTGTGAACTAAGTAGAAAAATGAACATAAACCAATGGGACTATGTGTGTCATGTCACACAATACCAGTTATAGTTATATGAAGTTACAATGAAAAAGGGTTACAGTCCACTGCGACCTTATGGTCGATTGTGCCCTACACAATAATAACTTTCAAATCTCATATTCTTTATTACTTTACTTTCTGAAAGATTTAATTCCATTCGAGCATTTTCACTTCAGAATTCGGAGCATCTATGTCATTGACTCCAGCTATTGCTGGAGGTAATGACATCACTTTGGCTGAGGAGGAAGATTTCCTCCTCAGCAAAAATATAGGACAAAATCTAACAAATATGTAGGTATTTTTATATCCATTAGTTTTTGGATGACCTCCGTATTATATTCCTTGGACTGAAAATATGCGATAATAGTGATAATAGTCTGTATTATATACAGATACATATTTAATGATGTTTTTCGAGACTTCAGTTTCTTGTGTAAGCAATGAAGTACGCGTACCTACCCAACGCTCGAACTCGCGGAATTTATCGCATAAAATGATCTGATCTCGACTTTCTGCCTGATTTTCGATATAATTAATAGTTATTTAATAAACTAGGTTATTAAAGACAGCGACTAATGGTCAAGATATTTTAAAGCGTGAGCGGAGCGAACGCTTTAATAGTTCGAGACCGTTAGTCGCTCAATTAATAACCGAGTTTATTACAAGATTTTTCCGACGATCTCAATATGATTTGTGTATGAATTCTTGATTGAAATACATTTTCATTCTGCACAAGACATACATTTGTCAAAATGAAATTTCTATGTATCTATGTTCCAGTAGAGTTTTGACATTTCTCGTAGTGCTTCTGAATACTTTGTGAACGGTTGCCATGAGGATTGCACATTAAAAAAGCCAAAAAATTGAGCATTAAAATGGGTCATTAATGATCAATTTCGTAGATACACATTAAAATCACCTTTTATTTCGAGGTCGGCGGAAAAGAAAATTAATGGATAACTGATAAATAATGTCAAAAACCCTACCGTTTCATCTATTGGGCTCATATATATAAAAAAACTTTATATGTAAACTTCGAAAAATAATTGGGATTATCAGAGTAATGTCCAAAGTTTATATTTCACATAATCAGAGATGAACTCAACTGCTATAAATAAAAAAACTTTGATCCACATGTCATCGATATCGCAAAAAAAATATTCTAATAAGTCTGGATGCTCAATCATGTCGAGAAAAAACTTTTTCTCGTAAAAATACGATCAAAATGAAAATATGTACATCTCTTTAATGTTGTTTTTGGGGACTCCAGTTTCCCGCCAAATGTTCAATTACTACGTAACATAAAGATCTTTTTTCTTTGTCGTTACTCGATTCAGACACATGTTTTCCATTTTTCTGTGGGATAGACGAATTTCAAGAATTCATACTCATAATGAAGAGCTACCCATTCCTCTTTATTTTAAATTACAAGCTTCATTTGCAGAAGCATATGATATGATGATATCACAATTTCATTTGAATAAGGGTTTTCAAAATGAAATGAAGCCAATATACATCTGAACAATATAGAAATATGTGAATCATTTTTAGGGATCTGTCAATTTCTCATATTGAATATAGGTGATAGGAATCATATAATTGATATAAGTTTATTACGAATTATTGTGAACTAAGTAGAAAAATGAAAATATGAACATAAACCAATGGGACTATGTGTGTCATGTCACACAATACCAGTTATAGTTATATTAGGTTATAATGAAAAAGGGTTTCAACCCACTGCGACCTTAAGGTCTATTGGGCCCCACACAATACTAACTTTCAAATCTCATATTCTTTATCACTTTGCTTTCTGAAAGATTTAATTATATTCGAGCATTTTCACCCCAGAATTTGGAGCTTTTAATTTAAAAAAATTATGTCGTTAACTCCAGCTATTGCTGGAGGTTTTGCCTGAAGAGGAATATTTCCTCCTCAGCAAAAATATAGGACAAATTCTAACAAACATGTAGGCATTTTTATATCCATTAGGATGACCTTCGTATTATATTCCTTGGACTAAAAATATGCGACTTTCTGCCTGAACTTCGATATAATTAGTTAAAATTAATGAATAACTGATAAATAATGTCAAAAACCCTACCGTTACATCTATTGGGCTCATATATATAAAAAAACTTTTAAAGAAGGGGTTGTCGACTGAGAATTTTAAATTCAAAAACTTTAATACACATGTCATCCATATCCTAAAAAAATATTCTAATAAGTTTGAATGCTCAATTATATCGAGAAAAATCTTTTTCGCGTAAAAATACGATCAAAATAAAAATATGTACACCTATTTAATATAGTTTTTGGGGACTTCAGAGTCCAGTTTCCCGCCAAATGTTCAATCACTACCTATGTAACATAAATATCTTCTTTCTTGGTTGTTTCTCGATTCAGACACATGTATTCCATTTTTGGATGAGGTGGACGAATTTCAGGAATTTGTAATCATAATGAAGGTGTTTCCACCACCCATAACTTCCGAAATAATTAATACTAACATCGAATTCTGGGGAAGAGGCTTCCTCGATGCAGTTAGAACACTGTGACACCTTGGTGGCTCAGGGGTTAAAGCACTGGTCCAGTGATACGGAGGTGGTAGGTTCGAGTCCCGCCTGGGGAAGGACATTTTTCTAGAATTCATTCATAGGTCTCCCTGCCATAAATCCATTTTCTATTATAAATTTTCGAAAGTGATTTCAAAAATGTCGCTATTCACATGAATATTACATCAGAAAAAAAGTTCATGCTTTTTCCTGCTAGCTCATATTCAATGGTCGCTTTGTTGACTCCAGCCTACTTATAATTCAACAGTGAATCAAGAAGCAGGAGAATGTATTGAATTTTTTTCTCATATAATATTCATGTGAATAAGTGACATATGATACAATTCAGATTAATCTCAATTATCAAATCAATGATGACACATAAATGGTTGCATATAAAGCAGACATTGTTGAAATCAGCAAAAATTTTGTAGCAAGAAAAATCTCGACTATAATTTACATTTGGAAAATCATAGATCCTTCTCATTTCTCGAAAATAGCTGGATTAAAAAATTCAATCATATTATATTTGAATCCATAGATGTCCCCATAGAATGTAACAACTGATTTCGAATATGAGTTGAAACTAGCGTGTTATTCAGCATTGAAAATTGACATTTTCAACTTAAGTTCTATAACAATAGAATCGATCTGTTTTCAGATTCGGATTACTCAAGAAAAAAGAACTTGAGTATGTGCTATCAGTTTTCTACTATCTGTTATAGCTCTCGAGATCCGTTCAGTAGACAACGAATTTTGCCCACCCTGTACATGTCGCATATGCGTGCGAAATAAGAATAGCATGGGATTTTTCCTCACGCATTTGGAAATGTGCTACTTTCCAAACGGCAATGCGCGTGAAAAGTATAAGGTAAAACTTTCGAGATGCTAGTGGAAAAAAAAATTCTGTTTGATTTGTTATAAGAATACCGCTTTCTTAATTCAGAACCTCTTATTAATATCATGCCTACAACATGCATACAGAATAATAAATGTACATCTATTCAATGTTGAATTTCGGGACGTAAGTTTCCCGCCAAATATAAGATTTTATTGCTGTCCCGAAAAACATCATTAAATGTCTGTATATAGGTACTCACTATTACCGCATATTTTCAGTCCAAGGAAAATGATACGAAGGTAACCCAAAAACAAATGGATATAAAAAAACCTACATATTCATTACAGTTTGTCCCATGTTTCTGCTGAGGAGGAATATTGTTGGAGTTTATGACATAACTATTGGGTTCATAAATAAATGTTTTGTCTTTAAAATATATTAATACTGAGGTAATCGAAATATCAGTACAACCGAAAGACATATTTTTCAGAGTTTGTTCTATATCTGATCTCAAGAGATATAAGGGTAGGGTTTTTGTCATCATTAATCATTTTTATTCCTATAAATATATTTTGTATGCTAGTAATAGTTCATTCTTTTCTTACTGATGATATCAAAGTCCTTGCAGAGTTTGAAATTAGTCAAATTTTCTAGAAAACTATTCGGATGGTTTATACGCAATTCAGAGAAAATCCAAATTTTCTTGAATAGAACTGGTATACATGAATTGAACTGAATTGAACGAAAAAAAAAATCTAATAGTAAAGCATTCAGCAGGAAACTGCAGTCCTGGGAGTCAATAATGAATAGCAGTATATTTAGTCTATAGTTCTTTGCGACGTTTTAATGATGAGAAGGGATCAAAATTTAAAGGTTATGAAATATTTATAACAGTTCTTCTGATATTGTTGTGAAAAATGATGAGAGTCTCAAGTGAGAAGATCATCCAGAAAATTATTATGTTACTCGAATAAAAGATTCCCAGAATTAATGCAAACATCTACATTCATCTACATATTCGAATATATATTTGTCGAAAAGTTTGCAATGCCGAAATTAATGTTGGTAATATTTAACGACACTTTTTCGAAAATTGAATCCATCTTGATATGCTATATGCTAACAGTAAAACTTTCATTTGAAAGCAATATTGAGGAGTTTTAAGATGGCGTGGCGATATTTTTACAATATAATTGATTACATAGAGACTTTTTTTTTTGGCTTTACAAGAATACTAAATACAAATAATTGTATTGTCACCGATGTGCTAAAGATGTGTCCATGAAGTTAGCACGCACGTTTTCGAAAATATTATATATTTATTTGTTTTTGCGTTTGTTGATAACTATTTGAAACCTAAAATTTTCGTTTGTACCTCAAGGATACTGAAAGAAAAAACACCGCATTCCGATGGGTGCTAACTTCACGGGCATCCAATTTTCAATTTTTCGCCAAAAACAAAATAAGATCGGAAAGTCGAACGTTAGTAACTATTTGTAGCATGAAAATTTTCGTTTGTAACCAAACCTTTAATGGCACCTTTAATGACACCCCTAGAATGCGAATTTAGCACCCAAATCTTCGGAAATGTAGAAATTCTTCATTTCATTCGTTAGTTACTCGTTAATACCTATTTGTAACATAAAAATTTTCGTTTGTAACCTATCAATGTAACCTTCAATGATAAAATGACACCCCTTACATGCGAAGTTAGAACACGCATTTTCGAAAATGAAGAAAATTTTTTTGCAATTGTTAGTAACTCATAAGTAACTCTTTGAAATCTGAAAATTTTCGCTTGTACCCACCTCAAGAATACTGATAAAAAACAACGCATCATGCTGTCAATGTCGCGAAAAAATAAAATACGAACGGAAAGTCCAACGTTAGTAGCTATTTGTAACATAGAAATTTTGTTTATAACCTAACCTTTAATGGCGAAATTACACCCCTAGAATGCGAATTTAGAACCTACATTTTCCGAAATCTAGAAATTTTTTATTTCATTCGTTAGTAACTCGTTAGTACCTATTTGTAAAATGAACATTTTTGTTTGTAACCTAACCTTCAATGAAAAAATGACACCCTTTACTTGCGAAGTTAGAACCCGCATTTTCGAAAATGAAAAAAAAATTTTAGCAATCGTTAGTAACTCATTAGTAACTATTAGAAACCCTAAAATTTTTGTTTGTACCTCAAGGATACTGATGAAAAAACACCGCCTTCCGCTGTCAATTTTTCGCGGAAACAAAAATAACGATCAGAAAGTCCAACGTTAGTAGCTATTTGTAACATGAAAATTTTCGTTTGTAACCTAACCTTTAATGGCGACATTGCACTCCTTGAATGCGAATTTTGCACCCACATTTTCGGAAATGTAAAAATTTTTTATTCCATTCGTTAGTAACTCGTTAGTACCTTCAATGAAAAAATGACACCCTTTACATGCGAAGTTAGATCCCGCAATTTCTAAAACGGAAAAAAAAATTTTTGCAATCGTTATTAACTCATCAGTATGTATTCGAAACCTAAAAATTTCCATTTGTACCTCAAGGATACTGATGAAAAAACACCGCCTTCTGCTGAACAATATAAAGACCTATAAAACAAAGTGGATAAATAGTTTTTTTCGAAGCGTAGGTATTCATTATTACTGATATGCAGGACATTCGCATGAGAATAAATGAGAGGAAAACAATTGTATATTTTGAAAACTACAATTCCGAAATCGTCCTAGAACTACATATCAGGGTCCTGGAAGTCAACGTTAGCTGATCTCAAATGTCTCGGAACTCTACGTTAGTCATATATATATATATATATATATCCAAACTTTTCACTCTCGGAATCTCTCACATGTTACCAAAGCAGAACAACACTACAGACCCTAAAAACTATCGTCCGATCACCTGCCTCCCGACGATTTATAAAATTCTGACAGGAGTGCTAACCCGTCATATATGGAAGCATATAAATAAAAACAAAGTTTTAGCACAAGAACAAAATGGGTGCCGTGGAAGTGCTAGAGGATGCAAAGAACTCTTAATCACCGACCTCATAATAACCAAGCAGGCCAAAAAAAAACAAAGGAACATATCGGTAGCATGGGTTGACTACCAGAAAGCCTTCGATTCCGTACCACATTCATGGCTCATCAAAACACTCCAACTGTAAGGAATATCGAAACCAGTCATCACTCTCTTGGAACACCTAATGAAAACATGGCGCACACAACTGGTGGTAAATCACCAACAAATCAACTATAAAACCGCTGAAATCAAGATCAGGAAAGGTATTTTTCAAGGAGACAAGTTGAGCACGCTTTGGTTTTGCTTATCACTGAACCCTCTGAGCAGATTACTGAGGGACCAAATCTACGGATATGTGGTGCAAAAGGCGCGAAACACAAAAATCAGCCACCAGTTGTACATAGACGATCTCAAGCTCTATGCCTCAAACGAGGAACAATTGAAAAAACAACTAAGAATAGTCGCAGCGTTTTCTGAAACAATAGGGATGGAGCTGGGAATAGATAAATGTGCCGTTGTACATGTAAAGAGAGGTCGAGTACAGGAAGGTGAAAGCCTCACAGTGATGGAAAATTTAACGATATCTAACTTGGGAACACATGAATACTATAAATATCTAGGAGTACAGCAAGCCCTAGACATAAACACCACAAACATGAAAACTGTGTTCCGCGAGAAATTCTTCGCTAGACTCAAGAAGGTGCTACAAAGTAAGTTAAGCTCAAAATCTATGTTTGAGGCCATAAACATATGGGCAATACCTAGCATAGCATACTCCTTCGGCGTCATCAAATGGTCCAATGCAGAACTGAAAGAAATTGACCGGAAAGTTAGATCGCTACTTACCAGACACGGAATCCACCATCCACATGCTTCCGTGAGTAGGCTGTACATCCCTAGGCACAACGGAGGACGAGGGCTGCAAAACCTAGAAATGGTACATGATAAAACAGTATACAGTATGAGAGCATACTTTCTATCTAAAAACTTACCAATGCATCGAGCAGTTTGTCAAGAAGATCGTGAACTAAGTCCGTTGAACTTAGCAGGCCAGCTGGAAACACCACAACTGTCTATTGAAAAACTCTCCCAGAAGTGGCATGGTAAGGCGCTGCACGGAAGATACCCTGGAAGCCTGCAGAGTAATCATGTAGATAAATCGGAGTCACTTACTTACCTGAAGGCTGGATATTTGTTTCCTGAAACAGAAGGTAGATTAATGGCAATCCAAGATCAAGTGGTTCCGACGAGATCCTACATTAAAAACATCACCGGAAGATACTTACCAACTGATAAATGTCGAAAATGCTCCCAAGCTACTGAATCTATACAGCATGTCACGTCGTCCTGCCCTGTTCTAGCACCAGTGGATTATATGCAGAGACACGATGCGATGGCAAGGGTTTATCATCAAGCCATTGCAAAAAACTGCGGCCTAGTGAAGAAGACACTAAAGCCATTTGAATATCATCCCACTAACATCCTGGAGAACGAAAATTACAGACTCTATTGGGATTCATTCATCACGACGGACCGGGCGATTAAACACAATAGACCCGATATTTTACTCTTCAACAAAAAAGAGAAAAAAGTGGACATTATAGACGTCGCTATCCCGGCTGATGATAATGTGTCGAAAGCCTTTATTGAGAAGTTGACTAAATACCACGATTTAGCGTTCGAAATGAAGAAGATATACGGACTGAAGTCAACTTCTATACTACCGCTAGTAATTTCAACTAACGGATTAGTTGAAAGACACCTCGTAGAGAACACCACAAGACTACAATTGGATAGGGGGCTTGTCAGTACTGCTCAAAAGGAAGTCATTCTTGCCAACACTAGAATAGTAAGGAAGTTCCTAACATCCCTCTGAAGTGGCCTTGGCAGGAAAAGTGCCCGGCTACTTAAGAGCTACCTACCCTTTATGGTGATACAGCAAAAAAAAAAAAAAATATATATATATATATATATATATATATATATACGCAGGGGGAGCTTCGGCTTTCGGGGAGT
This sequence comes from Propylea japonica, assembly GCA_013421045.1. Lineage (NCBI taxonomy): Eukaryota > Metazoa > Arthropoda > Insecta > Coleoptera > Coccinellidae > Propylea > Propylea japonica. The sequence continues at coordinate 42,617,410 of CM024242.1, read as the reverse complement.
GACGACCCCGCGTACCCTAGTCGACCACCGATCTAGGATAGCAACCTAGATCGAGTGTGGAATTAAATATGCTCTCGCAAGTCATAGTAATACTCAGGGCGGCAGGGAGCTGCGAGCTGGCTCCCTTCGGAGCCGTCCAGAGGATCAGCTCGACGGAGGATCAGGTGGGGTGAGCGGCGCCTACCTCCGTTCTGGCACCGTAAGGCATCGTCCTGCTCAAACAAGTGAAGGTGAAGATGGTTTGGCCGTATCTTTGGATCGTCCCACCACTAGCCAGCAACAACAAACGCACCAGGACAGGCGTATGCGCTGGACACATGTCGACAACTCGACTGCAATACGCGCACACTTTATAGCTATGAGGATAGCAGGCGGCAGAGGAAAGACTTACATGCGAACTCTGAATGAAATATGGAACGACATGAGACCGGATAGAAGAACATACGCCCAACACATTGCAAACAGAGTCCGTTGGATATTAGATGAAGAAAAATTACCGAGGACAGAACTTAGAACGATAGAAAGAACGTGCTGGCCGGATAGAATTTTGAGAGAAGAGAATACCGATATCTCCCCAGTGAGCGACCATCGTGAAGAACAGGAAACTGCAGAGGACGAAAATGTGCGGGGAGAAGACACTGACCCTCAGGATCAGATAAGAACAAATTTCAACCGGAACCTGATAAAGTACATTGGAATGGATCCAAAGAGCAGACAAAAAATACCACGACTTAAACCAAATAAAAAGCTCATGGAAGACGTAAGAGCAGTAGATAAAATTTTGTCTGAACTTTTGAGGAGGGACGACACTTTAATACAGGTGGTGGACTTGGTCTATGCCGGTGCTATTACTGTTGCTGAACTTCAGGGTAAAAGAACATCTAACAACCCAGAACGACCCAGTGGCGATCCACCATGGAAGAAGCGCCTAGAAAGAAATATAAATCAACACAGGAGTAAACTGGGTATCATACAAACTTACCTTTCTACGCAGCAGCCGTCCAGAAAAGTCTTGAGGTCCATGAGGGTGATAGCCAGAGAGTGTAAACTCAGATTCACGGCGGATGACTTCCGTAGTAAGATCAAGGTAACTGCAGATAACCTAAAACAAAAAATAAAGGCTTTAGGATCAAGATTGAGGCGCTATAATGAAAGAACTAAGAGGTACAAAAACAACCGTCTGTATTACGCTAACCAAAAGGAATTCTTTCGCAAGCTGGAGGATAAAGTGAACACTGATGGCCCATTACCCACACCGGAGGCGGTGGAGGGCTTCTGGAAGGGGATATGGAGCGAGGAGGTCAGTCACGATGGGGATGCTGACTGGCTGCAGGAGGTTGTGGATCAGTCGAGGGAAGAAATGATGCGAGACATTCAGGTGGAGGTGGCGGACATAGAATGGGTTTTGAAGTCCACGAACAACTGGGCCGCACCGGGAGTTGACAACATCCACAATTTCTGGTGGAAACACTTCAGGTCTGTCCACTCTAGCTTGGCTCGCCTGTTCCAAAGGTTTCTGGAGAAACCTGAGCTGGTCCCAAGCTTTTTGACTGCTGGACTGACATATATGTTGCCCAAAGGAGCCGAATCAGAAGATCCAAAAAACTACAGACCGGTTACATGCTTGCCCACCGTTTACAAACTTCTCACAGGAGTACTTACCCGGCACATCAACAACCACGTGAGAAGCCACAACATCTTGGCAACTGAACAAAACGGATGCAAATCCAAAGCCATGGGTGCCAAGGAACTGTTGATAACAGATGTTATCATCACAAAACACGCAAGAAAAAAGCTACGTAACATCTCGGTAGCGTGGGTGGACTACAAAAAGGCGTTTGACTCGGTACCCCACACTTGGCTGCTCAAGGTTCTAAGTATGTACGGAGTATGTGGCTCAGTAATAAATCTGCTAAAACACCTAATGAGCGAATGGCGAACCTCGCTGATTCTGAGAACTGGGGCTACTATTATTAAAACTGCTGACATCGCAATCAGACGAGGTCTATTTCAAGGGGACACACTTAGCCCCTTATGGTTTTGCCTGGCACTGAATCCCCTCAGCATGCTCATCAATAAACAGAAATACGGATACATCCTAGACAAAAACAGAAAGATCAAAATAACCCATCAACTATTTATTGATGATCTCAAGTTATATGCGTCCAATGAAGAACAACTTGAAAAAATGTTAGAGATCGTGGCAACATTTAGTGAGACCATAAAAATGAAGATGGGGCGGGACAAGTGCGCAAGGCTAACGGTCAAAAGGGGAAAAATAATTGAGAATAATTCCAATATCTTAAATCCAAATGCCATTCAGAACCTTGGCCGGGATGAAACCTATAAGTATCTAGGTATACAGCAAGCTCTAGAAATTAAAAACGCTGAAATGAAGGAAGCCTTTAGTAAGAAACTTTTTTATCGGGTGAACCAAGTGCTCAAGTCCAAATTAAATTCAAAATCCTTGTTTCTAGCCTTGAACACATGGGCATTGCCCATAATGACGTACACCTTCGGGATACTTACATGGTCGGCTACAGAACTGCAGGCATTGGACACGAAGATCCGCACCATTTTGACGAAATACGGAGTACATCACCCTCACTCATCCGTGGCAAGACTCTATCTCCAAAGACATCTAGGTGGAAGAGGAATGCTTAACCTAGAAACAACACATGACAAATCCGTATTAAAACTAAGGGAATACTTCATGAAGCAGAACTCACCTTTTGTCAGGACCCTTCGTTCAGTCGATGTAGGATGCTCCCCATTGCGGCTATCGGATTCCGACTTCACACAACCGATTCGCACTCAGCAAAACCTACAGGAGGAATGGAAAGCTAAGGTATTGCATGGTAGATACCCTAATAATTTAGAAAACAACAATGTCAATAAAAAAGAATCCTTACTTACCTTAAAGCGGGCTACCTGTTTCCTGAAACCGAAGGCCGGCTGCTTGCAATACAGGATCAGGTGGTTCCTACCAGGTCTTACCTCAAAAACATAGCGGGACAACAACTTACCTCTGATCTATGTAGAAAATGCAAGCAGGGACGTGAACACATCCAACATGTTACGTCTGGTTGCTCAATCCTTGCACCGAGAGAATACACGGATAGACACAACCAAATGGCAAAAGTTTACCATCAGGCCATGGCACTGAAATTAAAATTAATTAAAACAAAGAAAAAAAATCATCTATACTTACCTGAGAATGTCCTCGAGAACGATGAATATAAACTATATTGGGACACCACGATGGTGACAGACAGACCAGTTGCAAATAACCGGCCGGATATCGTCTTACTAAATAAAAGAGAAAAAAGCTGTGTGATCATCGATATAACGGTTCCTTCGGACGACAATATTTCAAGGGCCTACAGTGAAAAAATAACAAAATACTTCGATCTGTCGTTCGAACTAAAGGAGATGTATAAGCTCAAGAAAATATCTATTATCCCACTGGTGATGTCGGTCAACGGACTCGTAGAAGAACATCTTGTTGATAATACAAAGCTGTTGGAACTTGACAGCTATGTTGTCTCGAGTGCCCAGAAGGAAGTCATACTGGGCACTACACGTATCGTAAGACGCTTCCTTCATAGCTCTTGATTCCACTTTGGCTCCCAGAGCCCGGTGGTATTTCGTAATTCCCTGAAAGGTGATTGACAAAAAAAAAAAAAATATATATATATATAATATATATATATATAATATATATATATGTAACAATTTGGTTAAGGGTGTAGAGACTCGGAATTTAAGGAGAAATAAGTGTACTCTTTTTTCTCAACCAAGCTTTCGCAATGTGTTATTGCATCTTCAGGGTTTCTACAAAGAATATATTGTATAATGATTTTGAATACATATAAATTGTTGTTTACATACCGAATTCGAGGTTAAATTGTAAACTCATCAGCATATTTTAACTTTTTTTAAACAATGACTATATTGTCCCGTCTTAATTTATTTAACTGTAATGTTTGTCATATACTCATAAATGTTATATTTTAACTCTACAGAACATTCCTGTTTCGTAAAACTGATGAGTTTACAATTTAACCTCGAATTCGGTATGTAAACAACCAATTTATATGTATTCAAAATCATTATACAATATATTCTTTGTAGAAACCCTGAAGATGCAATAAACACATTGCGAAAGCTTGGTTGAGAAAAAAGAGTACACTTATTTCTCCTTAAATTCCGAGTCTCTACTGTAATGAATCAGATTTAGTGTAAGAGCGTCGAACTCCACATTCCATAATACGATAATAAAATATGATATACCGTAATTATTTAGATTTATTATTTTGCGATAACAGACGGGAATTGTGTATACGACACACAGGATATATGCTAAGCAGAATCGTTGGTTATCAGGTTAAGTTTTTCGTAAAGAGTCACGTAGAATCTCAGACAACTTCCCGGTGTAGACTTACAGTCGTCGGAGCGGAATGCTCAAACAGCACAAAAAAAAAAAGAAATATAACCGTCGCGAGGAAAACTGCAACTAAGAAAAACCCAGTACCTGATGATATCGATATTTTCAAATCCGCCGGGAGAAGGAGACAAGCGAAGTTTCTTTTTTTTGATGGGACGAAACAGAAAGTCAGTTACTGGGAAAGTCTTAAGTCGAGAAGACTTCCAGTACTCGGTTTTCGGTAAATTATTCAAAAAACAAAGTCAGAAAAATGAGTTATTCCAAATTGATAAAGTGTAAATTTAAGTAACTGATCAAGTTTTACGTCGAGAAGACTTCTTTCAGTTCTCGGTTTTCGGTAAATTATTCTAAAACAAAGTCAGAAAAATTAGTTATTCCAAATTAGTAAAGTAAATTGAAAACTTAAGTTTGTTCAGTAATACGTGATTGGTCCAAAGAGCGCCGAAACCTAAAAGATTTAAGAATTACATCGTTATTAAAAATTTCCTCGATTACGTTCCGTCGGTAGCCCGTGGTACAGAAAATACGTCGTCGCGAATTTCGGGAGTGAAGTCAGTTAATCGAAAAGCGAAGTTGTGATATTGCGGTACAGTTAAGGATTAATCAACCTACATCATCGCCGGAATCAACCACCGAGGATAAAGGTCAGATATTTTAATACGCTCTGCTTATTTTTGTTTGTGTCTTGGTAGAAAAGCTGCACGACTGCTTTTAAAATTATCGAAGGGTCCAAAGTCCTGAAATCTCCACTATTTCTAATTCAGTATCATAATTGTTATTTTGTTACATTATTCGAAAACATTATAATCTCCCTAAGTTCAGTTGATTGATTGATAAATATAAATTGTCCTTGATTTTGACGAGAGCTTAATCTCGTATTTTGTCTGAAGTAAATAAGTTCAGATTTTTTTTTTATTGTTGAAGAGTTAGAATTTTGTTCCTTTTATTCATTTGACCGGATTGGTCCGCAACAGTGTGTGTAAAGTTTTAAATAATTTTTTTATCTCAATATACGTCTCAAATTGAACCGCTTGAAGTTTAATTTTCCCTACTTTCCCTTAGAAAATATAAACACTAAGTCCTGTCCCTAGTGCGACGGGCCGTGCCCACACTTTCTTCATTCAGGAGAAAGATCTTCAAAATTTTCTTAACATCTTTTTCTTTTTTTTTTTCTTTCATTTTAAAGTAATAACACTCCTTGATTGGTGGAAAGCCGCTCTTCCGTCAGATCTCGAAGGGGGTGTTCATTACAAATTGGTGGCAGCGGTGGGATGTGTTAAATTTTCTGGGAGAAAGTCGTTGATTTGTATTCACTGTTGTGTTAGTGTCGAAAGTTAGAATAAGTCCAAACGGTGGGATGTGTTAATTTTCTGGGAGAAAGTCGTTGATTTGTATTCACTGTTGTGTTAGTGTCGAAAGTTAAAATAAATCCAAAAAAAAAAAAAATTCATTGCTATTTTTGTTTTCTTAATCTCCCCATAAGTCAATAAGTTTTTCTTTCTCTCTGTGTAAGCATTAGAGACATATTTTGAAGACGAATAATTGAGTTGTTTCCATTTTTGTGATCGGTTGAGAGTTTTAACTTGTTGTGAGATTTCTGGACGAAGGAATTTATATTGAATTGAATATTTCTATGTGAGCGTACATATATGCCTATCAAAATTTAGTGAAAGTCCAAAATTGAGATTGTTCGGGAAAATTAGAACTTAAAGTAAAGTTAATGCTAATTTTCTGAATCATTATTAAGCGATTGAAATATTAAAATTTTTTTTTTGTTGTTCGAAAAAAAATTAGAACGTACAGTAACGTTAATGATAGTTTTCTGAATCATTGTTAAGCAGCTGGAATCTTAAAAAATTTTTTTTGTTTGAGTTCAACTAATCAAAACGGAAGAACTCTGAATAAGTTGTGCGGATTTGAAGGAGTTTTTTTTTACTTCAATTTTTTTTTTGAGGTTACAATACAAATTCTTATAAAATAAATTAAATTTAAATATATTCCTAATTTTGGTTTTATTCCACTTTGTTGAAATTTTTTCTTTTTCGTTTGAATAATAGAAGTAACTGTCCCAGTTGTTTTATTGAAAAATTTGATAATAATTTTTTTTTTGTGTTAAGTCAAATTGAATCTGAAAATTTGAGGATAGGAAATACTTTTTTTTTGGTCATAAAATAATTCATTTGAAATAATCTCCTAAAGGAATTTTTTTTTTATAAGTTTATCCGATTCGACTTGAAGAAAGTTTTGGTTTTCTTTTTGGCATTAGCGGAAGGCATATTATTTTTCAGGACGATCTACTTTGCTGACCTTCTTCGAGTTTCATCATTTTTCAAGGTAGGCTATAAATTTTGAAACTGTGTTTGGTTGATTGACCTTTTTGTAATTATCTATTGAATTTCTATTTTTCCTTGGGTGTGTTGCATGAAATTTGGATTTCCTATAAATATTTTTTTTGTGTTGTCCTTTCTCGAAATTTTTTTTCATATATATTCGTGGTTTCGGTTTTGGAATTTGTTTTTCCCGTTGCGTGGTTGTTTTATTCAAAAACCGGAATTCGGTTCTCCTTATTTGCTTAAATCTTGATGTTTTATTAATTTGGATTTGCCTTATTTGTTCGAAGTCAAAAATTAATATCTTAGAATACAATTTTGAAAAAATAATCATTTTGTTTTCTCTCGTGTGGTTTTGTCTTTAAATAAGTTTTAGAATAGGAGGAAGGATCCTAAGATTTTATAGAAAAAAATATCGGGCAGAGAATAAATTTTAATTAAGTCGCGAATTCTGATCTATTGAATTTCGAGAAGGACACAGTTTTACTTCAGGTGATTGTGTATATGTACTTGTATTAATAATTGTGGAATTTGACACTTATTATTTTTTTTGGTTATATTATCTCACTAAGATCTTATCAATTTTTGTGTTGTTTCGGTTTCGCCCTTCACGGTGTCATAGGTGACTTGGATTTGTTTTCTGGTTGATAAAAATTGATATCTTCGAATCAGCCTAAGGACTTTTTCTTGTATTTCAAAAAGAAAATCATCGTTTTGTTTTCTTCATCTAAGGTTTTCGGTTTTATTTGAGTTTTGAAAGAATGGTACAGCCGGCGAATGCATCCAACGTAGATAGTTTCGCAACCCAGGTACCATTCGTGTATTCGCTAGGTATGCGTTCGACGACTTTAGAGAGTCTCGAGGGCCGAAGTCCATCTGCCAGGACGAAGGCCGACGATTGTTAGGGAGGCAGAGTAAGCGGGAGTCACCAACCGAACAAATGTACGAGGGGAGGTCCGGAAGGCGTGCGGTTATGTAATTCCGCATGCGAATTCCGTAGGGAATTCGTGACCTTCCCCACATTTTTTTCGATTAGAGTAAGCGGGAGTCACCAACCGAACAAATGTACGAGGGGAGGTCCAGAAGGCGTGCGGTTATGTAATTCCGCATGCGAATTCCGTAGGGAATTCGTGACCTTCCCCACATTTTTTTCGATTGAATGTTAACGGAAGAAGAAGCTACTGTTTGGTGGATACAGGAGCAGCGGTGACTCTCGTAAAAAGAGGACTGATTCCAAGGAATCAGATAAACGAATCAGGAATAGGAGTTTAATTGACCAGTGTGTCAGGTCATAGTTTACGTACATGGGGTACGGCGAACCTATTCGTAGGACCGGTAGGAGAAGCATTAGGGGCCAATTGGACGGCCGTGTTGTGTGATGACTCGACGTTAGGAAACGTCCAGGTCATCCTGGGAGGAGATTTCCTTAGTGCCAATCGGGCACTTGTCAGTTACGAGGACACCCCATCAGTTTGGATGTGGAGAAGGAAATCCGACTTATGTAAGAAGGAGGATGTACAGGGTACGGAGGTAAAGGATGTTAGTACCTGTACCTGTACCGAAGGATCCGACAGAAATGAGCTGTCGAAGGGTGACACGATAAGGAAAGGAATTAGCGATGTCACCAGGTTAAGCGATAGGCAGGGTGATAGTATTCACCATATGCCAATCGGGCACTTGTCAGTTACAAGGACACCCCATCAGTTTGGATGTGGGGGAAGGAAATTCGAATTATGGAAAAAGGAGGATGTACGAGGGACGGAGGCAAAGGATGTCAGTACCAGTACTCGTACCGAGGGATCCGACAGTAACGAGCTGTCGAAGGGTGACACGATGAGGATTAGCGATGTCACCAGGTAAGGAGATAGAAAGAGTGATAGTATTCACCATACCGACGAACGGAAATGTTGGTAGAGGTTAGATTGAGGAAGGAAGTAAGAGGAACGAATGTGGTCTGCGAACCCATGGATTTGGGTGTTAGACAGGTCTATGTTGCAAATTGTCTTGCGAGAAACACGGAAAAAATTGTGGATTAGGGTAGTAAACTTATCCAATAGGGAAGTTAAACTACTGAAAAGGCAGAAGCTCGCAATAGCAGTGTCATGCGAGGAGGAAGAAGGAACGACAAGTTTCGTAGATCGGGTAGCGAGAAGGTAAGTCATCGACACCCTTCCAGGGGGAACCGAATCGTCCCCTGCCCATTTCGCAGATTCTAGGGGGCTCATCACACCTGGGGAACTGTTACCTTAACAACCCCTCCCCCCATTCCTTTTATCTATACTATATCCCTATTATTTTTTGTTGGTTTTTTTTTGCAGTTGTAGATTGATTGAGGTATTTAAAGTCAGAAGAATTTTAAAGGCATACGAATTCCACGAATATTAAAGTTTCGTGATGACGATTGGAAGGAATAATAAGGATCGTTTTGGTCTCTTCTATGGTAATGTGAAGGAGATCACAACGTTTTGAAAACGTTCGATAGTGGTTATGTTCCTCAGCGATAAGTTAATTTAAAAGTTGATTTAGAAGATATATATATGTTGCTGATTTAAATTTTTTTTTTGTGTGGATGATTTATTGATTTTTTTTTTCGTTGAGTACATAATTTTTTTTTTTGGTTGCTGAACAATATATTTGTATATTCAAATATAAATGAGGAATAGGTTCTTGTAATATTTTTATAGTTTAGTTCAATTTAGCATTCAGAGACAATCATTTGACCCAGTTTCGTTATGTGCGGTTGTTCACCTTGAATGACTAGGTTACCAGATGCAGTCCCCAAGGCCGCCAGCAACTAACCTTTGTTGTGACCGTCTCAAATAGCACCCAATACCCATCTCCGTGTAACCCGATACAAGGAACTAAAGTATTCCACACACTGTCGGTCAAATTCGTGATGTCGCGCAAGTGCCCATTAAACAGACTAGATAGTGTATCGAACGAAATCGAAAGTTTACGGATATTACGAACTTTTGAGCCAAATGTGAAGTAAAATGATTTGTGGTAATAGTAACTGAGTTAGGCAGTTCATAACTAACATTGCCTTGAGAAGAGCAGAAGATCCCAAATATTGAAGTCAAAAATGGAGCGAGAAATTAGTTACAGAAGGAAGCGAGAAACGAAAAAGGCTTTTGTTTATAGTAGTAGCAGTCTAAGAAGGATGACCAAATCAGTTGGAGAAGAAATCGCGAAGAGTTGAGAATATTGGAACCAGAAGAATAAACCTCAGAAGGAAGAAAAAGAAGAATTTGTCTTAGGAAAGATAGAGTGACCAGAGATGAATCACACTCTGTTTAGACATGATACCGACCGAAGAAGAAGCTTTACGAAATATTGATGATGTTAAAACAAGAGTATAGACACAATACCAATGTATGTTTTATGGAAGGTGCGATGGGAAGATTATCTCCGCCAATTCTCAGTTAGGTTACGCCACTGGTTCGAGAAAACGTTCGTGTTAAGACAATTATTATGAGTTCGGTTAAGTGCGACATGGGCGTATCAAATTACCATTCGCGATAGACAAATACCTAGAATGGACATCGAATGAGCAGTGCCGTGCATATATCCCTCGAACTGATCGATAATAATGGACGATAAAGTAAATGTGCGAAAACTCGTCCTGACGGAAAATCATTGGTTTTTTTTTATATTGGGTTGCTATTAGAAGAAGGTTTACTAAAGGTTGTTTCCTTATCATGGGTTCACAAATAAGGAAGTAGTGTCCACGATGAGAGGTTGTTAGGAGCTACCAAGGAAGTGCGTGAAAGTTTATGTGAAAGTCAATTGCGAAAAAAAAGTGGCGGTGTAAAATGAACACCCTTGTGGTCTCTGAATTGGTTTTGTAGAATGTTGTATTAGTATATTTATGGGTTAATGAAAATTTTTTCATAGTTTGAATTGCATGATTTTGTTTTAAGTTTGGCGCCGAAGGAACATACCACTGTAGTTTGAAAAATAGTAATGTGTAATTGTGTAGTCGTGTGTTTTTTAATTATTATTTCATCATTTGGTTTGAGTTGAATTTTGTGTCATGCCCTCATGTTTTAATGTGATTTGTTTTTTTTTGTACTGTACTTAGATTTGAATTGAGGTTCATATTACTACTGATAATTGATTTGGTTTGATCCTTATGTCGTATGCTCATATTTGATTTGATTTTTTTTATGTTTATGCTGAATGATGAATTGATTTCCTCTTGACTAATGTTGATTTCTGTCAGTTTTGTTTGCCTTTCTTTTGCAAAGTTAATTATTAGATTTTAGTGCATGCCGCTTGTACTTACGAATATTGCGCATGTTAGGTACGTAATTGCTAGGTAGTTTTAAACGGGAGACGATGGACAAGTGGACCCCTGAGAGATGTGTTGGAAAAGTTATGGCAACCGATGCCAAAACTTTTTCAAAGGGGGAAGTAATGTAATGAATCAGATTTAGTGTAAGAGCGTCGAACTCCACATTCCATAATACGATAATAAAATATGATATACCGTAATTATTTAGATTTATTATTTTGCGATAACAGACGGGAATTGTGTATACGACACACAGGATATATGCTAAGCAGAATCGTTGGTTATCAGGTTAAGTTTTTCGTAAAGAGTCACGTAGAATCTCAGACAACTTCCCGGTGTAGACTTACAGTCGTCGGAGCGGAATGCTCAAACAGCACAAAAAAAAAGAAATATAACCGTCGCGAGGAAAACTGCAACTAAGAAAAACCCAGTACCTGATGATATCGATATTTTCAAATCCGCCGGGAGAAGGAGACAAGCGAAGTTTCTTTTTTTGATGGGACGAAACAGAAAGTCAGTTGCTGGGAAAGTCTTAAGTCGAGAAGACTTCCAGTACTCGGTTTTCGGTAAATTATTCAAAAACACAAAGTCAGAAAAATGAGTTATTCCAAATTGATAAAGTGTAAATTTAAGTAAATGATCAAGTTTTACGTCGAGAAGACTTCTTTCAGTTCTCGGTTTTCGGTAAATTATTCTAAAACAAAGTCAGAAAAATTAGTTATTCCAAATTAGTAAAGTAAATTGAAAACTTAAGTTTGTTCAGTAATACGTGATTGGTCCAAAGAGCGCCGAAACCTAAAAGATTTAAGAATTACATCGTTATTAAAAATTTCCTCGATTACGTTCCGTCGGTAGCCCGTGGTACAGAAAATACGTCGTCGCGAATTTCGGGAGTGAAGTCAGTTAATCGAAAAGCGAAGTTGTGATATTGCGGTACAGTTAAGGATTAATCAACCTACATCATCGCCGGAATCAACCACCGAGGATAAAGGTCAGATATTTTAATACGCTCTGCTTATTTTTGTTTGTGTCTTGGTAGAAAAGCTGCACGACTGCTTTTAAAATTATCGAAGGGTCCAAAGTCCTGAAATCTCCACTATTTCTAATTCAGTATCATAATTGTTATTTTGTTACATTATTCGAAAACATTATAATCTCCCTAAGTTCAGTTGATTGATTGATAAATATAAATTGTCCTTGATTTTGACGAGAGCTTAATCTCGTATTTTGTCTGAAGTAAATAAGTTCAGATTTTTTTTTTATTGTTGAAGAGTTAGAATTTTGTTCCTTTTATTCATTTGACCGGATTGGTCCGCAACAGTGTGTGTAAAGTTTTAAATAATTTTTTTATCTCAATATACGTCTCAAATTGAACCGCTTGAAGTTTAATTTTCCCTACTTTCCCTTAGAAAATATAAACACTAAGTCCTGTCCCTAGTGCGACGGGCCGTGCCCACACTTTCTTCATTCAGGAGAAAGATCTTCAAAATTTTCTTAACATCTTTTTCTTTTTTTTTTTCTTTCATTTTAAAGTAATAACACTCCTTGATTGGTGGAAAGCCGCTCTTCCGTCAGATCTCGAAGGGGGTGTTCATTACACTACACCCTTAACCAAATTGTTACATATACAGGAAGACTCTTAGCATAGTGAACTATATATATATATATATATTGATATGGTTCAAGGGGATTGATATGGTTAATTTTAAGAGTTTGATTAATGTAAGTAGGCAGGATAAAAAATTGAGATTCTTTTGAATTGAGAGCTAAAAAATACAATACATGAAACAAAAAAGTCCCTAGCTGAGGTTGGTGCAAAACGGGGTACCATACTATTCTGTCGTATGATACCAGAGCACAGGGAAAAACCTCAGTAGAAAAAACCCTGCCTCGCCGTTTTTACAAAATTGAAACTTAAAAATATTCGAATAAATACCTTCAATATTTAGATACAAAACACTTAATTGATGCTCTTGGGCCAGGAGGGTGTTTTAAACCAGGTCTGGCGTTCCAAGTGATGATTTTCGAATCTTCTGTTCTTCTAAGACCGCTACAGACCCTACTGAAGGGTAATCATCTCCCATAGATTTGAATAGTGGTCTATTATTATTATTTTATTATTGCGAATAATTCATAATAATATTTGAATTGTTTCATACGTGAATATTTTCTTTGAATTGTGTTCATTCTTAATTGCCAAACTTGAATAAACTTTTATTATTACACTCTATTTTTATACATCTGCGTTGTCGCTACTACCCTAGACAACATAGAACCTTGTCTTCGACTAGAGTAGCTATCTGGGTAGGTTGTGCTATTTTTCCTTGAAAGAATAGCTGGCGCCCGAGGTGTTAATTGTAAGTCAAATTATATTGCGAGGAAAACCCGTTACACCTCTCACTGACAGGTTCGTGGGTACCCCTAACTGACAGGTACATAGATAATTCAGGCAAGTAGACATGCCAGGCACGTGGAATAACTGACAGGTTACCTCCAATAACGCCAGGTACGTGGAATAACTGACAGGTCACCCCCAATAACGCCAGATACATGGAAAACTGTACTCAACACCTGTCACGTGGAACTCAGGTACACCCGATACGTGGAGATACACCAGATACGTGGAACTACCCCAGTACGTGGACCCTAACAAAATACTATAAGAAACGGTTCATAAGCTTGCTATAAAGGATATCTTAGTTAACTCTGTTGTTCGAAGGAGAATGGTTCAACCTCCAATTCAGTCGAGAATTTGTTCCAAATAATTCCAATAATATTCGCTACACAACAACCTATAAAGAAGATGGTAAGACAACTGGTTCAAGATAGAAAATGTATGCATACCTAACGAATTTCCTGTGGAAAAGTTTATGATCACGTATAAAACGTATTTCCCAAAATATTCCAAAATACTCTCCAGGGAATAATGACACTCGAAGTTATAATCCCTCACAACGAGGATGAATCTAGATTCAAAATTTATCTTCGAAAATGTCCCAAACCTTCCAACAAGATTTCCGCATTCACAAAATGTCGGCTTTGACAGTCACACAGAAATTTCTGGAAACTCAAAGTTCACAGAGCCTATCAGTTGTCATAGCGAAGGAGAAGAAAAACACATCAAAACCAAAATAATATAAAGGAATCATTACGGTACTAATAATTTACGCAGTTTATACCAGAGGAGGGTCTCTATAAATCCATTTCTATAATTCTTCCACGATTTTCCGAAGTACTTTACTGAGGCCAAACAAGTCCAACTAACCAAAAAAATGACAACCAACATTAACCTCACAATTTTCAAATAATAAACAAACCGTTTTCTGAGGGAAAACAATTCGAACAGGTAGGTAAACGAAGTGAATAATTACAGCAATAAGGAAATTTAGAAAATGAACCATCCCAATAAGTTTACTTAACTAATATTTTTTGGAAAAAGATGGCAAAACTACATTTTATGACAAATTCAAAATAATAACGTTACAATTCCCCCCCTCACTTAAAAAAAAATGACTGATGGTCCATTTTTTTCCTCGGATAATGGTTTTGCCATCCAGGCACACTGAAACTACCACAAGTTGCGCTAATATACAAAGAAAGTGAAAGAGCATCTGATTACTGAAGGCCATTTCCACCGAGGTGGAAACGGAGCCAGAACACCGACAAATATCATCACTCAATTAGAGCCCAAAATAAAAAAAATACCTAATCGCTGAAGCAAAATCGGTACCACAAAAACGACAAGATCGGGAACGTCAAAATAAGGAAAAGCGGTGGTCCTCGTGGGTAAGGAGCAACGGCTCAATACACGACCAAACGCGTCACTAACTCGTCGGGAGTTTCGGGAATCACAAAAAAAAGAAGTCACAATAGGGGCTAATAGCAGGCACGCTATCCATAATCCTCCACAAAGGAGCTACCAATCAAGGAATACAAATCACAAATCGGGAAAACACCAAAGTCACGTTCATATCGACACTCAAAGTCGAGATACTTAATCCTCCATTCGGGAGTCACCACATTAAGGTATATAAGTCAAAAATCGGAAAACACAACAAAATTGACACTCAAAGTCGAGGTAATTAATCCTCCATTCGAAAGTCACCACATTAAGGTATATAAGTCAAAAATCGGAAAACACAACAAAATCGACACTCAAAGTCGAGGTACTTAATCCTCCATTCAGGAGCCACAAAAATCACGATAAAGTCGAGATACCCAATCCTCCATCAGGAGCCACAAAAACCACAACAATTTAACAATAGTCAAAATCAAAAAAAAAATCCAAAATCCTCAACAAGGGAGTTACCCATTAAGGAATATAAGTCAAGAATCGGAAAATACAAAAATTAATCCTCCATATAGGAGCCACAAAAATCACCACACATGGCAAAATGTCGTAAATCAGAAATTTCACAAAAAAAACTCTATCAAAGAAAACATCGAAATCGGAAAACCAAAGTCACACTTCAACACAATATAATAAACCTCGTCACCAATTACTGAGGATGTAATGTAGCTATGTTACTACCGTGGCACTGAAAATACAAACGATGTTGGTTGTACTTCAGCCACTGAATGGGGGTAGTGACCACCCTAGTCAATTTATGCTTAAGGCAAGGGACAGCCATCCTCTGCCCCACTACAACCAAAATTAAGTCGACAGTTGTTCATCTGTGTCGTGATCCGGTGGATGAGCTTTCAAATCCTTTACATTCCAAACTCCCGCATATTTACCATCATTGCTCTGCAATTCATAAGTCCATGGAGAAACTCGCTTAACAACAATAAAAGGTCCAACATATTTCGGAGCCAACTTAGCTGTAAAATATTTGGCTGCATTCGAAAGTACTTGATTTCTCCTCCAAACCAGTTGATTGACCGTATATTGAACGTCACGACGTCGAAGATTGTACGCTTGTCTATTAGTCTCATACGCCTTAGCCAATTTTCCCTTAACATCTGCATATATTTTGGCAAGAGCTTGAGCCCTATCTTTAGTTAAAGCTGACCGATCGAAACAAATTTGATCAGGGCAGGTGTTTTCACCCTTGAAAGACACTTCTCTTCCGAATACAAAGAAGTTTGGGGAATAACCCGTTACTTCGTGTTTTGAGGATCGAATAGCCAACCCAACCTGACTCAGTTGCCTGTCCCAACCTCTCTGATCTTCTGAGAGATATGATCTTAACATAGTTTTTATTACTCTATTTATCCTTTCGACTGGATTAGCTTGTGGGTGATATAAGGCTGTATACTGGACACGAATATTGAGGGATGCCAAGAATTTAGTGAATTCCTTAGAGCGGAATTGAACGCCATTGTCCAAGATTATCGAATTGGGACAACCAAAGACATGGGTATCCAATATTTTGACAATAGACGTCGCGGTCGCGGTACGGAGGGGAAAAAGTAGAGGAAATTTGCTGAAACAATCAGCAACAACAAATATATATTGGTTACCTGAGCGAGATCGAGGTAAAGGGCCAACCAAATCAGCAGACATAAGTTCAAAGGGTCGAGATATTGATACTTGCTTGGAAAGCATAAAACCTGGGGAGTTGCTTTGATCAGGTTTAATGGCATGACAGGTGGTACAACGACGGATATAAGATGCTACATCGTATCTCATTTTCGGCCAATAATATCCTTCTGTCAACTTATTATAGGTCTTGTACACTCCTACATGTAGAAGGGATTCATGGATATTTTTAATGAGGGGCTTGCGGTAAGGTCGGGGGACAACCTCTCTCCAATAGTCTGAAGGAGCTGACAACTCAGGAAAGCGGGGGGTGACATTTTTGAAAAGTTTTCCTTCAAGTATTCGCCAAGATGGAAAGCGATGTGGTGACCTAGAAACCTTATCAAGGAGTTTTGCATACCACCGATCTGAGGAATGGCGCTGGGAGATATCAACAGAGTCGATAATGGGGACCGTCCTAGAGAGAGCATCTGGCACGACATTCTCCTTTCCCTTACGATGTATGATTGTATAGTCATACTGCTGTAGCCTAATGGCCCATCGAGCTAATCGTCCAGACGGGGAATTCAACCTGTCTAACCAGAGCAAACTGGCATGATCCGTAATAACGGAGAAATGAGAACCCTCGATGTAAGGTCTTAGTTTTTCAATGGCCCATAGGACAGCAAGACATTCACGCTCAGTGGTGGTGTAATTACGCTCCAATCGGGTCAACGACCGGGACAGATAACATATGACCTTCTCTCCGTCTTCTTGCTGTTGTGTCAAGACAGCACCTATTCCGTAACCCGAAGCATCGCATTGTATAGTGAATTGTCTGGAGAAATCCGGACAAGACAAGACTGGGGCACTGATCAAACATTCCTTCAGTTTGTTCAAGGCATCGTCACATGCATTAGTCCACTTGAAGCTATGGTTTTTCTTAAGAAGCTCTGTTAATGGAGCTGTCACATCCGCAAAATTTGGTACGAATCGCCGGTACCAAGAAGCCAACCCTAGTATACGCCGAACCTCTGAGACGCATTTGGGGATCGATATGTTCAGAATGGCTTGGACTTTTGCTGGGTCCATTCGCAAACCCTGCGAGTCAACCACATAACCCAGATATTATAATTCTGGTCGACAGAAGTGACACTTACTTTTGGAGACAGTAAGATTGGCCGCCTTAAGGCGTTTGAAAACCTCCCTTAACACTTCTACGTGTTTCTCGAATGTGTCTGTAAAGATGATGATATCATCCAAATATACAAATACATATGGTTCCAGATCAGGACCCAAAACTCTGTCTACTAGGCGTTGAAAAGTGGCCGGACTATTAGATAATCCCATCGGCAGTCGAAGAAATTGGAAGAGACCTCGGTTTGGCACCGTAAAGGCCGTTAGAGGGCGCGAGGACTTCTCCAAGGGAACTTGGAAATACGCCGACTTAATGTCCATAGATGATAAAAACTTGGCATTCCGGAGTCGGTCCAAAGTGGCATTTATATAGAGGAGGGGATACGCATCTTTTTCGGTGACTGCGTTTAATTTTCGGTAATCTACACAGAACCGGTAGGAATTATCCTTCTTTTTCACAAGGAGGATAGGGGAAGACCAAGGACTGGTAGAGTGTTCGACAATACCTTGCTCAAGCAAACTGTCTAATTCACGGTCGATATGATCCTGCATCACAGGACTGACAGGGTAATACCTCTGTTTAATGGGACGACTGGAAGTTTTTATTTCATGTTCCACCAAGGTGGTGCAACCTAACTCATCACCCATATTTTTAAAAGCCTCTTGAACAACCTTGTTCAGAATCCTGGACTGTTCCGCCGTGAGATGTTTTTCTGATGCAATTGCATCCACGGTTACATCAGCGTCGCGTTGAAATACCCAACTACCATTACCAATGTCAGGTACGATACCAAACTTCCTCCAGAAGTCAACACCGAGAATCAAAGTATGCGGTAGATCTGGGACAATTATAGTGTATGTTCATACCAGAGCATCTCCTCAATCCAAGCGATCTAAAGTGAAATGTCGAGATCTTGAACAAGCCATTGCATCAAATCCTGTTCAGAATATGATTCAGCCGTGTCATTTGCAACTTCAGCTGAGACTTTTACGAAAATGTTCGCTCCAAAAGGTTCGATAAAAGCCAAAGGAGAAAAAAACCTGTGTTTTGTTTATTTGGACTAGTGATCAGAAGTTCCAGTTGTTAAAATAAAAGTGTGTGTCTGAAGACTTAGCGTTTTAAACTTTTAATAATATTAAGGCAAAAAACCTGGAATGTGATGATGGGGACTACTGAGAAAAACACTATTTTCACTATCCATCATATTTCTTTTTCCCCAATAAATATAGAAAATAACCACGAAATTAGTACTTATGTCAACAACGTTCCTACCTACTCAGAAAAACATAATTTTTCTTTTTTATTGGAAAATGAAATCTAAATTGATCAATAATTTTGTGGAAATGACATTCCCTCAATAAATACGGAATGGACTACCTATGGTGACGTCATTCATTCTGTTTCATGGCCTTGTGTTCTAGTAAGGTATTGCTTCAGCGTGTGGTTTGTAGTTTTATGACATTTTTCGGAAAAGTATGTAGGGGTAAGATTCCAATATTTCAGCAAGAAAGATGGAAACGGAAAGAAGAAGTGAGAAAAATAATGCAAGTAGTGAACGCAAGATCCTGTAGATTTTATTTCGAATAATAATTTCAGTAGAATGCCTTACGATGATAAAATTTTCATAACTCAAGTAATTAAGATACCTCGACCAGCAATGTTAAATTTAATTATTATTATTATTAATATAATATGAGAAACACCTCGTTACGCTCTCAACTTTATGTCAAGGCTCATACTCAACGTATAGTTACTTTTTTTGCTCCAAAATTCTACAACATGCTTCCCCACACTATAAAATCAGAAGTAAAAAATAAGAGAAAATTCAAAAATCTAACTAAAGAGTATATTAAAAAACATAGCATAACATTCATAACTTCAATGTTCAGATGATTAAAACGAAAAGAGTTCAATAACATGTTATAATGTACAAGCGCTTTTTAATATTTGTGACATTTCCTGACGCTTCCCCCGGGGCGCGCTCTCGGTCTGGTTCTTGGGCGGCGTGGTTCGTGGTTCCACCGCTCACTCCATTTTCACTTCATTTTCACCTATGCTCCACAATCATCACGATGGCGGGTGCTTCACGACACAAACCTGGAATTATACTTCCGGGTTTAGTGTGAATCACTTACCCTTAATACTTACAAATCACTGTTTATAATAAATTGTTAATGATGTAGGTATGTAAAATGTGAAATAGTTGTAACTGAATTGGTGAATAAAAAAATTGAATTGAAAATTGAATTGAATTGAATTATTAATTCTGTTCATAATGGTTCGTTTTGCGTAGAATGGTATAATACATGCCAGTAGCTGACAGGAAGCCCAGTTCGAAATAAATTCTTTTGTTGGTTGCGCGGTCTTGGGCCTCCTCTGCTTGATATCTCACGAGCCGCCACTGACACAACAACCTATAAAGAAGATGGTAAGACAACTGGTTCAAGATAGAAAATGTATGCATACTGCATAACTGACAGGTTACCTCCAATAACGCCAGGTACGTGGAATAACTGACAGGTCACCCCCAATAACGCCAGATACATGGAAAACTGTACTCAACACCTGTCACGTGGAACTCAGGTACACCCGATACGTGGAGATACACCCAGATACGTGGAACTACCCCAGTACGTGGACCCTAACAAAATACTATAAGAAACGGTTCATAAGCTTGCTATAAAGGATATCTTAGTTAACTCTGTTGTTCGAAGGAGATAGGTTCAACCTCCAATTCAGTCGAGAATTTGTTCCAAATAATTCCAATAATATTCGCTACACAACAACCTATAAAGAAGATGGTAAGACAACTGGTTCAAGATAGAAAATGTATGCATACCTAACGAATTTCCTGTGGAAAAGTTTATGATCACGTATAAAACGTATTTCCCAAAATATTCCAAAATACTCTCCAGGGAATAATGACACTCGAAGTTATAATCCCTCACAACGAGGATGAATCTAGATTCAAAATTTATCTTCGAAAATGTCCCAAACCTTCCAACAAGATTTCCGCATTCACAAAATGTCGGCTTTGACAGTCACACAGAAATTTCTGGAAACTCAAAGTTCACAGAGCCTATCAGTTGTCATAGCGAAGAAGAAGAAAAACACATCAAAACCAAAATAATATAAAGGAATCATTACGGTACTAATAATTTACGCAGTTTATACCACAGGAGGGTCTCTATAAATCCATTTCTATAATTCTTCCACGATTTTCCGAAGTACTTTACTGAGGCCAAACAAGTCCAACTAATCAAAAAAATGACAACCAACATTAACATCACAATTTTCAAATAATAAACAAACCGTTTTCTGAGGGAAAAAAATTCGAACAGGTAGGTAAACGAAGTGAATAATTACAACAATAAGGAAATTCAGAAAATGAACCATCCCAATTAGTTTACTTAACTAATAATTTTTGGAACAAGATGGCGAAACTACATTTTATGACAAATTCAAAATAATAACGTTACAAATGATTTTATTTCCTTTTGGGTTTTAGGAATTGGAAAGCTTTTAACAGCTCTAAGTTTATTTGGGTTTGGTTTGATTCCATCTCGTGTTATAATATGACCAAGAAATTCTATTTCGGTTTTAAAAAAGTGACATTTGTCTAGTTGAATTTTTAAATTTTCCGATGCAATTCTAGAATATTATGAATGTCGGCTAAATGTTGTTCTAGTGTGTCTGAAAATATAATTATGTCATCCATGTAAATGTAACAAATATTTCCGATATATTTTTCAAAACGTTATTCATTAATCTTTGAAAAGTTGCTGGAGCGTTCTTAAGTCCGAAAGGCATACGTAGAAATTCATAATGACCATTGTCTACTGTGAAAGCAGTTTTTTCAATTGATTCTACATCGAGTTCAATCTGATGAAAACCGGATGCAAGATCAAGGGTTGTAAAATATTTTTTGTTTCCTAATTTGTCAAGAATAGCATCAAATTGAGGAAGTGGATATTTATCATCAATTGTTTTTTCATTTAACTTCCGATAATCTATAGCCATACGCCATTTAGTTTTTCCTGATAAATCCTGTTTTTTAGGTGCAATTACGACTGGAAATGACCAAGGAGATATACTGGGTCTAATTATTTTCTGTTCTAATAAATCATTAATTTGATTTTTAACTTCTTCGCGATGAATTTCAGGGTAACGATAAATTTTACAGTGTACGGGTGTTTCATCAATAGTTCGTATTTTATGTTTTATTTTATTGGAGAAATTTAAGGATTGACCTGGTAATTGTAAAGCTTCTTCATTCGTTAATAATATTTTCATCAATTGATTACTAATTTTGGATTCTAAATGACTTAAATCAACAGGAATATTTGTCGGCTTTTGACAAACTTTTTGGTAATTGAAGGGGATTGTACAATAATCATTGAATAAGACTTGGTTTTTGAAATCTAGAGATAAGGAATATTTGTTTAAGAAGTCAGCACCTATTAGGCCATCATAATTCTTATGAAATTTGTATAAAATAAAAGGGTGTGAATCATCGATATTAAATTCAGAAAATAAGGGTAATGAAACTTTTTTGTTCGAAGTTTCCTGTTTCATACAAGCAGAGTGGTTAATTCATTATAAATATTTCCTGGGAAATTGTTATACGCGAATTTTGGATCGATTAGACAGACAGAACATCCGCTATCTATTAGAAGTTTACATTTAGGATTTTAGAATTCTATAAAGGGTAGTTGATTCGTATTATCTATACTAGAATTTATGTCAATTTGTCGTTCGAGGCTTTTTCTCGAAAATTCTGATTGGAAGTATCAAATTGTTTTGAAGACCTATAGTTTTGATTAGCTTGTTTGAAAGTAGAAGCAATAGGTTGATTATAGAGATTTTCATTACTTTGTTTTTGTTCAACATGGGTTTGTTCCTCAAAGGTAAAATTGGTTATATATATATATATATATAATTGATTATAATTATTTTCATAGAATCTTCTTTGGGGTTATGGATTATACTGCGTCGAGTAATTATTCCGTTTTTGGGCATAATTTCAAGTTTGAATTGACATTCTTTCTGGTGGGGTAGTAATCCGTTGATTAGGATTAGGTTTGAAAACATTGACATTGTTATTTTGATTCCTCGAAGTATTATTTCTTTCAAACGTTTCATGATAAGTTGGGTATATGTTTTCACTTGCCGTTGATTAAACTGAATCGGCTGCGAAGGAAAATGCTGCCTAGGTTGATAATTATTTATGCGATGCGTAGGATGATTATAAGAATAATTTCTATTAATAGGTTGTTTATGCATTATCGGTAAATAACAATTCATATTGTGCCATATTACACAAATAGTCTTTCACTGCATTAACAGTTTCATCGAATGTAAGAGCATTATTCGTAATTAGATATGTACGCAGTTCCACGGGAGAATTGGAAATAAGGACTGTTTTACAGATTTTCAAAATATTCGATTTGTAGAGTTGTTTTTCCGGGTCAGGCATTACGTCTGAATCGATTCTATAATTTATGCGGATTTTCATTGAGATTATTTTATCTATGAATAATAGTAAATCTTCATTTGGCTTTTTAGTTAAGAATTGCAAATTATGTATAAGGACATCTAAATTGATCTGATCACCAAATTTATTCAATAAGAATGTTTTCAATATTTGCCAATCATTAGGAATATCTGATGTTGAATCCTCAGCTAGGGCTCTATCAACTAGTTTGGATTTTACAACAGCGTAACAATATTGTTTAACTAAACGATTATCATTATTAAACATCAACAGATATTGTTCGGCGCTTTGAATAAATGAATGAAGTTCATTTTCAGTACCTGAAAATTTAGGTAGAAGAACTCCAAATTTTTCAGCAATGGATAAATCTACGCGTTCGTTAATTGCCATTATTGATTGATTCGGCTTTTTGCCTCTTTTACTACGAAAATGTTTAATTGAAGTAATTGTGATTAATTAATTATTAAATAATTCGGTTTTTTATAACAAGAAACCTAGATAAAACTCAGTAGTCGGTTTTTTAACATAATGAAAGGAAAACCTAGAAAAAACTTTTTAAATCGGTTTTTAGGAAGAAAAACCTAGGAAAAACTTTAATAATCGGTTTTTATGAAGAAACCTAGAGAAAACTTATACAAGTACTACTTTTTCACCAGAGTAGGGAAAAAACTGGGAGAAAATAGGAAAATAGCTCAAAATGCTCACCGAAGTATATTGTGGAAGTCGTCGAAGGGCGCTTCTCAATCGATCGGGCTTCTGTAGTCTTTTCCACCTTGTGTTGTTCGGATGTGCTTAACAGTTGAAACTGACAGCTTGTTGACTCTCTGGATGGACCTGGTTGGATTTCTAGATTCAGGAACACACGCAGAATTCACAGCTGGTACAATCCCAGACCTCGTCGCCAATTATTATTTTTGATGCGGAAAAGGCGTTTTTAAAAAACACTATATTTTTACAAATACAACTACTGTACAATACTTGCTTTGTAAGCACTATTCTAGAGCTATGGATATACTATTTCTGAAGGTGATCCTGGAAGAAGCTGTATTTATAGGGATTTCTTATCTGCAGGAAATGAGTCAGCACTGCAGGTGTTCATTACTTAGTCAGCAAAATATAACATAATAATATACAATAACAAATGGGTAAATAATATAAGTTACATTGTATCAATATGGGGTACGACTACGTAATTATGTATATATAGTTAAGTTTTTAAGGTAGAAAACCAAGTTTTTAAAAAAACTATTTATTTTCGAAATACAAGAATACAATGGTACGTCTGAACAAGTCTAACTCTAGTCTATCGCTGCTGAAACAAACAGATTCAATTCCCTTTATAGATTTCCTTATCGGAATAGAGATGCTGAATAGCAATGTGATTCAAAAAGGGAATAACAAATATGATGCAATAGGATACAATAGGAAAATGCTGAATTGGAAAAATAATGCATTGTAATATACAGGGCTTACGGCATGTAGGAAAGGATCCATTTAATTAGTAAGGGTTGAGATTATGTAATTCCTCCCCTCTTTGGAGAAAGGTATCACCTGAAGGTGTAGCTTTATGAAATACATTTTTCTTGAAATATCTATAAGCAAAAACAACAATTATAAATAAAATGAGTAGTATTAAGATGAATAAGAAGGTAACTCCTAAGGGTTGAGTATCCCACTGGTCTAAGTCTTCTAACACAATGTCTGGAACATCTTCTTTCTTGATTTCTTCAGTTGATTCGTTCTTGAATAAATGGGTTTCCTTGGGCAAAATGATATATTTTTCTTCGTTGATGGTGGTTACAGGAAAAATTTCCTTTTGTAAATTGCTAACTATGCATTTTGAGTGAAGAAGTGCCATTGAAGGAGTAAAATAGTATTTAATTTGTTCTGGACATTTCTCTTGAATTTTTATATTTTCCATGGACAGGATACTTCCATCTTCTAGTAATTTAATATCTGAATTGGGAATTGCTTTCTTTCTAGGACAGCTTTCTGTATGATTTTTCAATATATTTTTGAGGCATTCTGGAGGTTTATTTAACGATTCTTGATCGCATAGAAAATCATCTTCAATAGGATGGCATTGATTCGTTGACCATTCCAGTATTTCTTCTTGTGAGAGCATATAGGGATTTGTATGGGAAATGGTTACATTATTTTGATTTAAGAAGTAAAACTTGTATAGGTCATAGCCTTTTTGATAAATAGTGGGAATTGATATCAAAAATAATAATATCTTATTTTGAAAAATAATCTTTGTGTGACATAATTGGTAATAATCTTTAATATGATGAAGGGGTATTATACTGACATTTCTTATCAATTCAGTAAATTTAACATAGGGTAGAATAGATTCATGTAAAAGGTGTTATCTAGCAAAACTTATTGCTGTTTGAATTTCATCAATTGTATTCTTAATATCTTTAATTTCAAATAACATGAGATGCATCTGTTCGACATCTCGTAATTCTGGAACAATTTGCAGTGATTTCAAGTTTTCATTCATTTTCTGAAATTTGGTAATATACTTGTTTTTAAGATCATTTACAACAGTTGCTATCTGTTTCTGATATCTCATGAGCGTATTCTCGTTTTTCTCAATACTATTAAAATAATTTCTATTGGTTATATAGGCTTTTCCTAATAGAATAGGTAATACATTATTTTCTAATGGAATAACTTACAGCGAAATTGTAATTATAACTAGCTTCAACAATGCTAGGAAAATAACGAAGGGCTTCATTTTAAGTCTAAAACAAAATTCTAAATAAGTGTTTACGTTGCTTTAATATTTTCTTATGGTAAATATGTTTATTTTTATTATCGCGAATGCGATGTGAATCAATTTCACGAGCATCTATTTGTTTGTACACAGGATCTAATTTACGCGTTATAGGTTTTTTGATATAAGCAGGGTTTTTATTTAAGGGGTGATTATCTTTAGCTGCTCTTTTAGTATTCGTTTTATCCAAACGTTCGACATTTTTCTGTCTGTTTTGTTCTATTCGTTTTGAAATATCATTAAGATTTTCTGCGTAATTTGCTATATAGTCTTGTACTTGTTCATTATGTGTACGTTCAATAGGTAAAGAATAATTTAAATCGGCTTTTAATATTTGCATGGGAGTCATATCTAAACTTGAATGGTTAGAATTATTATAGCTAAGCAAAGCTTGGGAAAGTTTATTCTGAAAAGTGGAATTTCGATTTTCAAGTGTTCTCAATTGTTCAATTAACGTAGAGTGAAATCTTTCTACTAATGCGTTTGAATTAGGGTTGTAATTCGTAATATAATGAATTTCTATTTTATGGATTTTACAAAAATCTTGAACAACTCCGTTTTTAAATTCTATTCCGTTATCGCATGTGATTTTATTCGGTATTCCGTAATGACTAAAATAAATAATTAATTTGTCAACAATTTCTATTCCTGTTTTTTGAAGTAAGGGATAACATTGTCCTAGTCTTGAAAATGAATCAATTATACTTAAACAATATGTTTGACCAAATCTAATAGTATCACAATAAACATGCATAAATGGTTTTGAACCAATAGGATTGGGTTTAAATTGTAACTGGATAGGAGTTCTTTCATATTTATTTTTCTGACATATTTCGCACGAATTAATATAATTTTGAACATCTTTGTTCATATTAGGCCAATAATACTTTCGTTTTAAACTAATCAAATTTTCGCGTAAACCACGATGAACAGTTTTAGTTTCGTGATATTGTTGAATTCTGAGTTGACGTTCTTCTTCGTCTTCTACATCTTCTAAATAACTCGTTGAGATTTTTAAATCAAAAGTCTTGTAGTCAAATTTATCTTGCAAAATTCGAATAAGAGGTTTCTGTAATTCTGGGGATTTAAAATATAAAGTATAGGAACTTTTAGGTCGAATATATTCTTTAATGAATTTGAATAAATCGGTTTCGATTGAGTTTATGGAGACTAGAAATCTAAGTTTTTCTCCGAATAATTTAATTTTTGTTACATTATAACTCGAAGCTTTTTTGATAATTATTTGTAACAATGAAGAATTTATACTTCTCTCTGTATGAGGAATTTTTAAAATAGGGTTTTCGGCATTACTATGAACAGTAAAATTTTCTGTTTCTAAATCAATTATATTTTCAGGTTCTGAGTCATCATTTTCATTATTATTATCATCATCATTTTCATTATTTTGATTTAAAAGATTTAAGCATTCATCGAGTTCGTCTTCTGTGACTTGATTAATTAATGAGACTAAATCGTCTTCGATTCCATTTATTTCTACATTTTTATCAGATTCTAAAATAATTCTACTTAAAGCATCTGCGTTATTAGTTGATCCTTTTTTATATTTGATTTCGTAATCATATTCTTCTAATTTAATTCTCCAGCGCATGAGTCGGGAGTTTGGTTCTTTTAATGAAAAAAGCCAAGTTAATGGTTTATGGTCAGTATAGATAGTAAATTTTCTTCCGTATAGATAAGGTCTGAAATGCTTACAGGACCAAACGATAGCTAATAATTCTTTTTCTATAGTGCTGTATCTACTTTCAGCAGGGTTCAATGTTCTACTCGCGTAAGCAATGGGAAGATCATTATTAGGTGCACCTTGTGATAATACTGAACCGATTGCATGACCTGATGCGTCAGTAGTTAATACGAATGGTTTATCGAAGTCTGGATATTTCAATATAGGGTGATTTAATAAACTTCGTTTACAAATTTCAAAAGCTTCTACGTATTTAGGATCATTTACATTTAATTTACTGTCTTTCTTGAGACAATTTGTTATAGGCTTGGTAATTTTCGCAAAATTAGGGATAAATTTTCTATAGTATCCTACTAAACCGAGGAAAGATTTTATCTTTTTCTGTGTATCGGGTATCGGAAATTGAGTTACCGCTTTTAATTTATTAGGATTAGGTTTTATACCTTCCGATGTAATAATGTGTCCTAAGAATTCGATTTCAGTTTTAAAAAAATGACATTTGTCTAATTGTATTTTCAAATTTTCTTGTTGTAAAGCTTCTAGAATAGTATGAATATCGGCTAAATGCTGTTCTAAAGTTTCTGAGAATATAATAATATCATCCATGTAGATATAACATATTCTACCAATAAAATTTTTCAAAACATTATTCATTAAACGTTGAAAAGTAGCAGGTGCATTTTTAAGACCAAAGGGCATTCTAAGGAATTCATAATGTCCATTTTCTACAGTGAACGCAGTTTTTTCAATGGAATTCTCATCTAATTCGATTTGATGGAATCCGGACGCTAAATCGAGCGTAGTAAAATATTTTTTATTTCCAAGCTTATCAAGTATACTTTCGATATGGGGTAAAGGGTATTTATCATCAATAGTTTTATCATTCAATTTTCTGTAATCGATGGCCATACGCCATTTTATTTTTCCGGATAAATCTTGCTTTTTAGGTACCATAACCACGGGAAAAGACCAAGGGGAAATACTAGGTCTAATAATTTTCTTATCTAACATTTCTTTAATTTGAGTTTGAATTTCCTCTCTATGAATTTCTGGGAATCGATAAATTTTAGCGTGAACAGGGACTTCATCGCTTGTTCGAATTGTATGTTTAATTTTAGTTGAAAAATTAAGTGATTGACCCGGTAATTGAAGAAATTTTTCATTCATTTGAATAATTTTCGATAGTTGACTACTAATTTCTGGTTTTAAGTGACTAAGGTCAATAGGAATTTTTGTTGGGTTTTGACATACTTGTTGATATTTAAAAGGTATTTCACAAAAATCATTTTTCAATAGTTGATTTTTAAAATCTAAATTTAATCCATATTTATTTAAAAAGTCGGCTCCTATGAGTCCATCATAATTTTTATGAAATTTATATAATATAAAAGGATGAAAATCATTTATTTGAAATTCTGAAAATAATGGTAAAAAGACTTTTTCATTCGAGGTTTGTTGTCTCATACAAGCAGTTAATGTGGTACTTTCACAAAAAATATTTTGAGGAAAATTATTATATGCGAATTTTGGATCAATAAGGCAAACTGAACAACCGCTATCTATTAATAACTTACATTTTGGATTAGCGAATTCAGTATAAGGTAATTGATTTGTATTATCTAGCGTTTGATTTAAGTCAATGCGTTTTCTGAGGCTAGCATTTGAAAATTTTCAGCAATGCATGTACTATCATTTTTTATTTTATCATTTGTATGATTAGGGGAATTCGATTCAAGATGCGTTAATTCCTCTACAATAAAATCTGGATTTCGACCATTATTGAAGTATTTTCTCTGAGGATTATATTGTGTCGAATAGGTATTTCTTTTCTGGGGGTAATTACGCGTCTGTATTGACATTTTTCGGGGGGTGTAGTAATTCTTTGGTTCGGATTTGGTTTAAATACATTTGTATTTCTGGATGTACTCGGTTCTCCAAACACTTCACGATGTGTAGGGTAATGAGTATTTACAGGACGTTGATTGAATTGAATTGGTTGTGATGGAAATCTCTGTTGAGTTTCACGATTAGAAAAATTATTAAAATGATTATTTCGTGAAGTTTCACGATTCGAAAAATTGTTAAAATTATTTCGATAATTATTTTGATTATAATAATTGGATTTATTCTGATTTTGACGATAATCAGCATAATTATTTTTAGTATTTTTAAATGATGCGGTTTTACGACTTTTGTCCAACATTTCATATTGTGCTAAATTCGTAATATAGTCTTTAACAGCGTTTACAGTTTGATCAAAGTTGAAAGCATTATTTGTGATTAAATACGTTCTAAGTTCAATTGGCGAATTTGAAATTAATACCGTTTTACAAGTTTTCAGAATATTAGTTTTATAGATAAGTTTTTCGGGATCAGGCATAGGATCTGCATCTATCCTATAATTAATTCTAATTTTCAAAGCAATAATTTTATCAATAAAAGATAACATGTCTTCATTCGGTTTTTTAGCTAAAATTGTAATTGATGTATCAAAACATCTAAATTAATTTGATCGCCAAATTTAGTGTATAAGAAACGCTTAAGAACATCCCAATTGTTTGGAATATCAGGAGTAGATACCTCTGCTAGAGCTCTGTCGGTAAGTTTCGATTGAATAATTATTTGTTAATGTAATATTATAAAATTAAAATTAAGGTAATCGGTTTTTTGTAATAAAAAACCTAGAAAAAACTCTAATATCGGTTTTTTTAAAAGAAACCTAGGAAAAACTATGATACAAGTTTTACGCACAAAACTCGGGAAAAGGTTGACTAATTTTGGGCCAGATTAGGGAAACTGGGAGGATAGAAAGAGTGGAAATGCTCACCAAATGTTGTATGTTTTCGATGTGAAGTCGTCACGGGGCGCTACTCGGGTGATCGGGCTTCTGGTTTTCTGAATTTTTCGGTTGTGCTGAACAGTTGAAACTGAAGGTCTGGGAAGATTTTTCTGCTGTCGAGGTTGCACTAATTCTTCTCAATAAGACCGGCACAATCCCATCAATCTCGTCGCCAGTTAAGTTTTTAAGGTAGAAAACCAAGTTTTTAAAAAAACTATTTATTTTCGAAATACAAGAATACAATGGTACGTCTGAACAAGTCTAACTCTAGTCTATCGCTGCTGAAACAAACAGATTCAATTCCCTTTATAGATTTCCTTATCGGAATAGAGATGCTGAATAGCAATGTGATTCAAAAAGGGAATAACAAATATGATGCAATAGGATGCAATAGGAAAATGCTGAATTGGAAAAATAATGCATTGTAATATACAGGGCTTACGGCATGTAGGAAAGGATCCATTTAATTAGTAAGGGTTGAGATTATGTAATTATATATAAACCACAACACCTGCAGATCAAATGAGACCGCAGTTAACTAGTTCAATAAACGGTTGACAGTGAAATCTCCACCTTTTTTCTCCATCCCCATCCCTAGAATCAGCACCTGATGCTACAACGAAAATCTACAATTTTCTTTATAATGGAGATAGGATTCATCAAGGGTAATAGTAGTAACTTACCGAAGATATATTCCCTAATGGTCGCAAGTTTCTTTGCTGAAAACAAGGATTTTTGTGCAGCGGAGCTTAAAAAGGTGAAATTGTCTTTGTAAGTAACAGACTTTTAACTCATATTTATTATTACAAATAAAAGAAGCACCTCATTCAGCATTTACAGACCGACCTATTCATTTTGAATGCTTAGATTGAACTTTTCCACAAGGAATCGGGCAAAATCAGTTCGCTTTGACAGAAGTCAAAGTATGTTCACTGGATTATGACGTAATCATCAGAACGTGACAAAATTGAGCATTTCCGCGGGAATTTTGAATTGTCTTTTCATTTACTCATTTTTATTGGCAATTACTAAATTTTTAAGGAAAAAGTAATTTTTTCGTGTTTGTATATGAAGAGCATGTAGTGCCATTTGCCCCATACATTGGTGAAAATTTAATTTTTATGGACGATAATGCCAGACCCCATCGTGCGCGCATCGTTCAGGAGTACCTTGAAGAGGTTGAAGTCTCTCGAATGGAATGGCCAGCAAGAAGTTCAGATCTCAATCCGATTGAGCAGCTTTGGGACAACCTCAATAGAAGACTGAGATGTTCAGAAAATCATCGAGCTACTCTTAATGACTTAGGAATCCAACTCAGAGAAATCTGGGAAGGATTAGATCAGAACATTTTAAGATCACTCATTTTGAGTATGAACCGTCGTTGCCGAGCTGCCATTAACGCAAGGGGTAGAAAAACCAAGTATCAAATCACTTATCGGCATTCCAGTATTTTGAAAATTATTAATTTCTCTTCTTTCACATAAGATTCGGTGAAATACTGGATTTTTCTTCCATTTAATTTCTACTGTTTCGTTCAAAATGTTCCCAAGAGAACATAAAAAATAAGTTATAAAGTCAATGTAAAGTTAACTCTCATTGAAATTGAGATGTTCAGAATGTGTGTTAATTTTTTTGCGCGGTGTAAATTATTTATTAACTACCACGATTTTGAACGATGTTTCAAAGGAAAAAAAATATTTATCTCATATTCATAGCCTGAGGAAGAGACTTAAAGTCTCGAAACGTAGCTAATTGAATAAATTGTATAAAAACTGAGGTTCCTGGTGACTGATATACTTACCCTTTCACAATAAATACATGTAAGGAAATATTTCCTTACATATTTGAATTGCGCGCGTCCATAAGTAGGAAAATTGATTACACTTGTATATCGGATACGCGCAGGTAGATAATCAATCAATTTGTCAATGCAACGAAATAACATTATGTGAATGAATGGCTGCACGAATAAAATATTAAATTTTAGTGAATAATAACTTTGAATGTTGTTTCTCTGTTGATTTCAGGTAAGATTGAAAATGATATTTATATGTTAAGTTAGATAAATTAATAAAATTCTTCGTTGATTTCAGAGAAACAATTCTGGTATTATTCAACCTATTTAATCTTTGACCCCATTAATAAAACAGACATTATATACATAATTGAAAAGGATAAATTCTATGGTTCTGACGATACGATCCTCTTAAAATCTAACAGATTTCAATGGAATATTCTGTGGTCCCGTTAACACTAAGACCACAAAATTTTCCATGAAAACTCAGTATATCAGTATTAATTCATTGAAGAAATTTCACTCGAATCGGATATCCTGTTATGGGAATTCCAATTGAATTTTCTACGGTTCTGTAAATACTATGGCCACAAATAATGGCATTCAATATATCATTCTTTATTCACAAAATAAATTTCTCTCGAATTGGATACCTTTTTATGGAACTTTGAAAGTTTTTTCTTCAATATTCAAATGGAATTTTTTATGGTTCTGTGTACACTATGGCCACAAAATTCTGCGTGAGGATTATTATGATCATGTTGCATGTGACCGCAACATTTCATTTCGATTGGTTTCGTTTTGAATGAGATGTTGAGGAACAAAAATTTTTAATGGCCATATTTTATGAAACACCCTGTACGATTGGATGGTTAACGAACTCGAGCGCGGCATTTGGAAACCGAAGTCACCCTGAAAATCTCAAGTTTCTAGGAAAATCCCTTCGAAAGTTATCGTGGAGTTTTATCGGCCGGCCCCACAGACTGAATTGAGTTTGACCACACATTTTTCACCGTTGAGTCGAACCCTATCATTTGAGATCATTTTCGACTCAAAATAAAAAATTACAGACATTTGCGCAAAACTATACAACTATACTATAGTCATTCCTTCCTTATACAATGCTATAGCATAGCACTCGTTTAAGCAGAACGAGAGCTCAAAAATGAATTCCGTTCATTCGACATCATCAAATGTGAAAATTATTGCCTATTTTTATCAAAATTTGTTGATGTTTTTCGTTTTATTGTAGATCCCAACATCCACGTACTCGTACTCACAAGCAGCACTTGGATATCCATAATAACTGTACATCGATACATAAAATGTCTGAAAGGAATTTTGAGGAATTTGAAGATCCTGAATTCAATAGTTTCATTGGAGATCATCTTGTTCATTTTCATGATGATTTTAGTTCTTCTTTAATTGTCCACCTGTCGGATGTTTGTATTTACTCATCTTCATCCTTCTTTCATTGATTATCTTTCTCAAATAGGATGATGTCACCTATGACGAAATAGAATACTCAGAAGAGTCCACCAAAATCATTAGAAATACTAATTAAATTTTTGTCATGGTGTTTTTCCGTGCTATTTTCTGTATTACTGTAATCGTATTCTCTGGGATAAACATTGAATATCATCGAAACGTTTCTATCTATATAATTCTATGGTCATGCTTGGAACTTTTTTTGAACACAGTGATTTATGTGAACGTGGAAACTAAAAAAGAGGTGAGTTCTATTGGAAGAATAATAGTTATTTAATCAACTAGTTTATTGATCACTAGATTAATAAACTAGTTGATTACAAGATTTTTTCATCGCCAACATTTTGAATTGAGCATGAATTCTCGATTGAAATACATTCTTGTTTTTTGCACAAGATATACCTTCATTCGATATAATATAAATTTCTATGTTCCAGAAGAGTTGTGACATTACTCGTATCGCTTCTCAATACTTCGTAACACATAATTCTATACCTATAATTTGATCCTTGAATTTTGTGTGAAGCCAGAGTCCGGCATTGCGATTTCAGTACGCATGCACGAATGAGGGGAAATGGTCTGGAGCAGGATTTTAAGGAAAGTAGGGGCAATATGGCGTTTCGATTTGAATTTGACAGCATGTGTTGTGTTAGGTTATGATACGAAGAAAAAATAAATGATGAAATTCCCTTCTCTTAGCCGAAAAAGTTCATAACGCATGCGCATACCGCACGATATCCCGAGGTCTCTGCATCATTATTATCACAATTGCAATTAAATATCAAAATGAGTCATAATTGTTCAATTTCGTATACGTTAAACCCATCTATGAATCTGAATTCGGACAAGACAGGCTTGAGCCTTGAGCATTTGGTTTTAAACAGCTTCAAAGAGCTTGAGTTTGCGTGATTGTTGGGATTTTAATAACTTGAAAACTATTGTTCTCAACTGTTCTACAAGCAATAATTCCTGATCAGTTTAAATAAAATTTAGAATTTGATTTTTTTAATAGTCAAGTTTTCACATATTTCAGTTTTTGCTGAAATTTTGCATTTATATAATGTAGTATCATTCTCAAGTCCTATACTCGGTGTGATAGCCTCATTGCTCCACCCATGAACGAGCGCTCAAAAGCACCTGCTCAAGGCTTTCTTAAATTTTCCATTCAATGAATCAACTTTCGCAGGATCAATGCCACGAAAAACTCGCCCATCTGTAGAATGATGTCGACTTTCAACACGGAGTTCTATTGTGTTGATATCTTCAATGTGACCCTCGAACAGTTGAAACGATTGATTGAAGATTTTTTCAGTAGTTAAGGTTTAAAATGTAGAATTCATCTTTTTAACTTGTATGTAGTTTAAGGATTGAGAAATTGTATATTGTTTATTTGTGAATCCTTTGCTGGGTATTCAACCCGTTTGTGATTCTTGAATAAATAAATAAATAAATGAATAAACTCCTATTTGAAAGCTTAAAGCTCAATTAGGCCTGTGAAATTTTCATTCTTATGTTTTCACCAATTTTTTCAAACAAAGAAATATAAGTTAGAATCTGGTAAATACAGGCGCGGATCCAGAAGGGAACTGAAGGAACGTCGTAATCCCCTCCCCCCAAAATGGCCCTCAACCACTTAAACTTTTGCTGACACAAAAGGTAAAATAATTACAGGACGGACAATAATTAAATTTGACCCAATCTCTGAAACAAAGATGTTGGAAGTACGGATAGGATATGGAAATGCAATAAGGTCAGAAATGATATAAATCTGGACCAATTTCTATGTTCAAATGTGCCGATTTCAATCAATAAATTCATCTGTCGGGAGCTGGCATGTTCAAAGGTGCCGCAAACGCAAAGATGTCATTATTATTATATCATGTCATGAGTCGGCATGTGGTATCCTGCTTACCCCTACTTTCAAAAGTTTTTTGCGCGTCATCAAGCTTGCCGGTATCATTCCGACAAAAGTTTTTATTTTAATATGAAGTGCGTTTTTTAAAATCTTCAGGCGTTATCTCTGATATTTCAGCAATTATCTTCATTTTCAATCCACCAATTAGGATTATGAACCCCAATATGGGGGAGGAAGTAAAATGTAATATAGGCGACTTTTGATAACTGAAAGTTTGTATTTAAAACTTTGAATTATCAAGAGTCGACTATATTTTTGTTTCTATTGGTGTTAATAGTGTTTTCCTTTGAATAATCGAGTGTGATTTTTTATTTTCGATTTCGCGAGTGGTTATCGAGGAATTACCGAAAGTTTTCGATTAGACTGTATTAGGCATCGAGATATAATAGAGAAGAGACGCTATGATATACAATTGAGTAAAAAAAATAGTACCACTGGGCGTGGCTGAGTCGGGGAGCAATATGGCGGAAAGTTCAGGGTTGAATCTTTAAGTTGCCAGTTTTTTCTCTTTACAAATTTCTCCAAAAAAATACGACGTGTTAGGTATTCAGGAATCCTGTTCAAATAAGGTCAATTGAATATCAAATGAACAATTTTTCTTCAGGCGATAATACCTATACACCTATAAAAGGATATCAGATTACCTAGACAAACTAGCAAAAATTTCGAATGTGGATGTTTTTCCTGTAATTTTCTTCTTATCTGTCTCTTCTCAGCTTGAAGAAAGCCTTACTGTGCACGATACCATTTTATTGTATATTATTAAGCAGAAAAAATCACAATTTAACTAGAAACAGGCGCAAGAATCAAAATTCCTCCAGAAAATTCAACGATTGTCAATTTTGACGTTAGGTGGTAGTAATATGGCGCATCTAATACCACGTTTATTTCAATGATGGCAACTCTATACTATCCTATCTCTATGGTATTAGGAGTGTAGACAATCAGAGTAAGCAGTTGTTGGATCGATATCAAATTTCATTGTTATTCATCTAATTTATGTTAAATTAATATAATTTGAGAACGCATTCAACAATTATTTTTTACATGATGTAATAACAAAAATTAATATACTCAATTTATCTATATTAATAAAACAGGATCTATGGTTACTGTTGAAATGCCAGATCTATTAAACGACTGCATCAAATTCGACAATTCTTTTTTTGTTGTGTTCACTATTGTTAGGGCAAGGTTTTTTCAATAAAATATCCAAAAAAAATTGTTCGGAAAAAAATAAAAGCCTTTCCTTTTCTTTTTCTTCTTTGATGTATTTTGGGTTGCCTGATCTTATCATAGAGTACTTATATGTTATAGTGATTTTGACATTTGAACAAAAAGTGAAGTTACATCGAGTGAAACGAAAATTTTAATTAGATATAACGTATAAACTAGCATATTATACAACAATTTTTACTTGAAGGTACCATACGATGTAGGTTATATATTAGAATTTGTGTACTATGATAACATGAAATATGTGATATATGTATTATTATATTAATTCTACTATTGTTATTCAGGAAGAGGATATTTGCGGTTCAGATATCAGTAGAAAATGACCAATTCAAAGTTACATTTTCAACCCAAGAAAAGGAAAATACAAGGTGAAGCAAGGAACCAACGAAGATAAATACCATTGAACTCCTCGCATAAGAAATAATAAGAGGTAGGTTCAACTTATTCGAGTTTGTGTAATATAATAGTAGGGGCCAAGCAATAGAGATATTTCCTTGACAAAAATACTACCTGGAAGCCACCTGTGCATTCCGAGCAGGACAGTCCGTAGTTTATTCCCACCATGTTTTAAACACGAAAATGCCATTTTTTTATTTGTTATTAACAAAAACAACAAAAAATTGCGTTCTTTTTAGTTTTTTCGTGCAAAATGGAAACATTGATGCAGTGATAACGTTGCATGGGATGAATGTAGAGATTACATTTGAAGAGAATGATGGGTCAAACGATCCGATGAATAATTAAAACTGGAGAAAAGCGGAAAAAACGGAAAATTGCGTGTTTTTTCTTTTAACTCTAACTCTGCCATGTTGCAATATTAAGAACTGAAACTTCACACGATAGTAGCTATTGACGTGCAATTCATGTGTGCCAAAGTTGGATTCGGTGGATAAATAGTTTTCACATAATTCCCATTTGAATTTTTTTGGACATATTTTCGCGGAGAGCTGGATGCGTTTGAGGTCGTCGATTGAAATTAAAAAAATTGATTGGAAAAAGACGTGATCAGTAACAAAACGTCTATTCTGATTTTAAATAAAACGCGTTAAGTGTGTTAAAAACTAGTGAGAACATGAGGGAAACGACCGACCAAGCGAGAGTGGTCGAGTGGTGAGAGAATGAGCGAATCGAGGGGAAACGCCGCGGAAGCCAACGGTCGCCAGTTTAAGAATTGTTGCGCGACAGCGCACCAAATTTTGTACACATATAGTTTCCCTCGATTCGCTTATTTCCTCCCACTCGACCGCTCTCGCTCGGTCGGCGTTTTCCCTCATGTTCTCATAGTTTTTAACACACTAAACACGTTTTTATTGAAAAATCAGAATAGACGTTTGTTACTGATCACGTCTTCTTTCCAAATCAATTTTTTAATTTCAATCGGACGACCTCAAACGATCCAGCTTCCGCGAAAATATGTCCAAAAAAAATTCAAATGGGAATTGGTGAGAACTATTTCCGACCGAATCAATTTTGGCACACATGAATTGCACGTCAATAGCTACTATCGTTGTGAAGTTGAGTTTCAGTTCTTAGTATTGCAAAATGGCAGAGTTATGAGTTA
Organism: Propylea japonica; assembly: GCA_013421045.1. Classification (NCBI taxonomy): domain Eukaryota; kingdom Metazoa; phylum Arthropoda; class Insecta; order Coleoptera; family Coccinellidae; genus Propylea; species Propylea japonica. The sequence continues at coordinate 42,578,925 of CM024242.1, read as the reverse complement.
AAGAAAAAAACACGCAATTTTCCGGTTTTTTCCGCTTTCTCCAGTTTTAATATTCGATCGGATCGTTTGACCCATCATTCTCTTCAAAATGTATTCTCTACAATTCATCCCATTGCAACGTTATCACTGCATCAATAGTTTCATTTTTGCAACGAAAAAACTAAAAAAGACGCGTATATTTTGTTGTTTTCTGTTAATAACAAATAAAAAAAAATGGATTTTCGTGTTAAAACATGGTGGGAATAAACTACGGACTGTCCTGCAGGAATGGCACAGGTGGCGTCAAGGTAGTATTTTTGTCAAAAAACTAATCATTTGTTAGCTCTGTTGCTTGGCGTATAATAGGAGGAACATGAAATATCAACACATATTAGTGTATATCAATGCTGCTATTGTTATTCAAGAAGTGGATATTTACATTTCAGATAGATAATATAAGATTAAGATGTGAAAGCAGTGAATCCATCCGGTGAATAGAAGAACACTGTCGAAAAGTCGAAACCTTTGGGGACATGTGAGTGTTCAGAATATATAAACGATTAATCTAAGTAACAGTAATTCATGATGATAATGCTACATTTCATTGAGGTTTTCTCATATCTTTAACTTTAATATCAATGGGTTCCCCACAATAGTTCCATATATAGCCTATTCGTTTTGAAATGTTTCGTGCTCCTGAGTAACTCAAAAGCTCGAAATACGGCTTGCCATTTGCTGCGCATAAGCACTGGTACAGCTCAGGAGCTCGAAACTCTTCAAAATGAATACTATAATAGAGTGGACATTGTACATAAGGTTGCTCTAATCAATTCTACCATACATTTCAACAAGAGAGTGGATGTTTGAAGACTCACCTATTCATTGTTACAATTATTGATATTTTTTTGCAGGTCCGAAAAGGTTTATATGAATTGAACAATGAAATTAAATGAATGGATTTGGATTGTTGATAATTTACTGAATGTTTTCCAAATTAAGAAGCTACTTATGAAGAAAAATATATCTGGAATCTAAGGTAAATGATATTATGAACTATTGTAGCACACATCTGATTATTTTGTCTGTGCATTATACTCATTCATGGTTTACCGAGTTACTGAGAGATTAAATGGTTTCCTTAGATAACTACATTGATGTTCATAATTTATTTCATCATTTTAGCAAGGGAAATGTTAGAATAATTAACAATTATTATTATGCGAAAAATGTAAAATATTGATTTGAATTTTGCCTGCTTACATTAAAATGTGATCGATAGAAAACTCGAAAATAAAAATAAGTACTGTTTACTTCTTGATCACTAAATAGTAATTAATATATCTTTTTTTGCAGGTCCTGAAGATTTGATATGGAGTGCTCAATAAACTTTCACTGCTTGGTTAAATAAATTAATTTGGACTGTTGATACTTTACGGAATATTAAAAAAATAAAGAAAGCTACTCATGAAGAAATTTAGGTCCACAAAACCAATCCTCTTTACAATATTATTATGATTTGATTTAACAATTTCATTCATGCTTTGCATTTACCTAAATTTTGAAGGGCAATTATAAGGACTTTTAGGGTCATTCTAATTATATGTCAATTCGACTTTCCCGTTCAAACCATAAACTCAACTTGAAATTTTCGTTTTTTCGAGTTGTTGCCGTCGAAAGTCATTTGGTTTATGGGTGTCCAATAGGCCACTCCTAAACTTGATAACTTCCAAGAGCAACAACTGGAAATATCGAGATTAGCCAAATTCGATTTTAGGTTTTGAACAAGAAAGTGGAATCCTCATGATAATAGAAATCTCAGAATTGTTTTCTACATGACTACTATGAGAAGTAACATCTCGAACTTTTGAAATCTACACAGGCCGGGTTTACTTCTTCAAGAAAAAATACTACAAAAATATATTGTATCGGATGGGCTGCTCTCCTAATATTCTAATTATCCTTTCCAAGCAGCCGTTTTCATAGACCCTTCAGCATTATCATTTTTTTAACGTGTCACATATGAGTTCTGTATTGTTGACGTTTCCCTTGATTTGTGAAAGATTTCATATATATTTTAAATAGACGCTTTGAATATAAACAGGTTGTTCCTATAAACATGTTTAATATTCTGAATTTCAGCCTATAGATATAGATAGAAATTTTCAGGGTACTTCTATAAATCTATCACTCATTTCAGATTTATACTTTATAACAAGATTAAATAATTTTTAAACTGGCAAAACTAGGTTTGCCGGGTCAGCTAGTAAACAATATAAGAAGGAATAATATTAATTGATTAAAAACAATCAATATTAAACTCATACTTCAGAGCTAATTTCGTCCTCAGCAAAATGCAAAGGAGGGGTATCAAATTTAGCATTTACGGATGGCCATTTCGGCCTCATTAGAACTCATCAGCATAAAGTAACTCTGTGCGATACAAGGTATTCTTGGAACTTGAAACGAAATGGCACCTTCTTTCAGGTATAATTATACCGAAGACGACATCTCCAGGTTTATACGAACAACCCTCTTCCATAGCATGAACCTTGAACGAAGTAGCGAGATCTTTACCATTTGTCGCTTTGACCGAAGCGTGCTTGCAGTTTGCAAATTCACATCTTCAGTCAACGACAAGGAACGCTCGTGGAAACGTCAGTTAGACACCGTAGAAGTAGTAAATAAGTGAATGAGAATTCATACGTAACATCGCCATGGAAATAAAATAAACAATATAAGCACAGAATAATATTAATCGACGCTTCGGTCAATGCGACAAATGGTAAACATCGCGCTACTTCGTTCAAGGTTCATATGCTATGGAAGAAGGTTAATTATATGGATCTAGAGATCCTATTCTGTGCTGATGAATCCTAATAAAGACAGAATGGCCTCCCATAGATTGCATTTTGGTTTGAACGAGGACGATTAGCTCCGAAGTATGATATATAATATTGATTGTTTTTAATCGATTATTCTCTGCTTATATTGTTTATTTTATTTCCATGGCGATGTTACGCATGAAATCTCTTTCACTTATATCCAATTCATGTTCTGATTGGCAACTCAATTTAGTCAATTTACCGTTGCCTAGCTACCAGTACCCTTTGGTTTTTGAATATCTTTAAGTTTCCCCCTCCAAAAGTTGGGCCTCGATCTTCGCATGGGTAAACACCTATCGAAGTGAGTTTAATGTGAATGATGAAGCATAAGAATAAAAAATCTATTGAAATCTTCACAGGCCTTCGTGACATCTAATATTTTCAGGGTATTTTAATTGGGATTTAAGCTTTCAAATTGTTATACATTCAGCTGGCCTGATGATGGAATAATTCTGAAATCGGTCGCCGAAGATTGTAATAAACGATACATTGTGTTTTATTTTATGTTACATTTCTTACTAATCTCAAGAGAACATACTATGGAAGAATTCATTCGTAAAATTTCAAATTAGAGCTCATTAATTGCATTTAAAGGATTGCGTTTTTCTAAGCAGTTGGCTACCCTTAAAGGTACGCCTCTATTAATTTATTAGTGAAATAATACAAGGAAAACAAATAAACAAACTAGTTTTATTTGTTTTTCATTGAGCGAACAAACTAGAAGCAGTATCGATGTTTACTAATTGGTATTAATCTATAACTCTATAAAATTAGTATAAGCATGAGTCATGAATAAAACCTCAATACAAAATGGGCGTTGTTAGACAAAGCTATGTATTTTCATCCATAAATTTGTCATTCAAGTTATGGAAATTTGGATATATTCTACCCGACTACAACTACGATTCTTCAAAACATGTTTTCAGACACCGAAGAACTTTTTGCCGATTTCTATGTTGTTTGGTACACTTTCTCATCAGTGGTTCAACTTCGTTGATAATGATATTGTACTTCCATAAGAAATCCATACACATGACAACCTTAGAATTGGTCACTTATTTCAATTACAACATTTCTTATACCTTTTTTACATGGTTTTCTGTTTTGATGATTTACTTCAATGTTGACAATATTGAGCAAATACTGACGAAAGCCAAGAAGTTAATGCACTGCGAGTGTACGAAAAAGTGGAAAAAATTTGATATTTACTGGTTGATTTACATAACTATTTTATTTATGCTCCAACTAGTTCCATATCTCTATTTTTATTCTTCAATTGACAAAATAACAATTTTCTGTTCGCTGAATTATCAGAGTTTGGTACTACTGAACATTCAAATGCAACAATTCTTTGTAACTATCGAATGGACCGCTTTGGGTTATTCAAGAGAAAGGAATTATTTTTTGAGGAGAAAAACTGAGAGCTTAGCACTAATGGAGGCCGCCATTGTGTTCAATGAAGAATTACATTCAACATTGAGTAATTTTATGAGAATTTTTTCCTGTCATTTACTGTTGCAATGTATCAGTGTTGCCAACAGAATTAAAATGATTTTATTTATGCTTGATGGAGCAGCATTCATGGTTGGAGCTTCTGGAATACCTATGATGTCGTGGTTCAGTATTATTAATGAACTCATCGTTGCATTATCAATGATAATGTTTCTTGTTCATTCCAGCGAAGAAAACACTACAGAGGTATGTGACAATTACCCTATTATTTCTTTAAATATCCATCATCTTGAGTCAACATGACACGCTAGATTACCTAAAAAAATCGATATCAAACAATTTATACAGGGTGTCTACTTTCAAAGTGGACAAACATCGAGGGGTGATTATACAAGTGATTTGCAACAAAAAATGTCATATAACACATGGTCGGAATATTGAAGGTTATTCTTCAATTTAACATTTCTATATTTTACGAAATATTTCGAGATTTTTCTCTTGAATGATTATTATTCAGTTTTCCTTGTAGTCTCATCAAATATGACCACATATTCGACAAGGGCAATAAATTTGGTGCAAGATGAGAGAGTCTATGTGAAAACACAAGTTAACAAAATCAGTCCTATTTTTTAATGGTTTTTTCTATGAAATATTAATGATAATACACACGCTTTCTTTTCAGTGAAGAATACCTCATTTAGTCTACTTTAGAATGATATATCAACTTTTGTGCTAGATGCAAATTCTTCGCTATAATATCGTGGTTAACATGATAACAACGAAAAAGTCTGAAAATTCCGAACCTAAATTTGCTCTATTTCGAAGCTCTTCGTGATCAAGTTTTAATGTGGTTTCATGAAAATCATCAATTCATCTCGAATCGAAATAATAACGAAGAAATGAACCTACTTCTTCAATATATTTGACACATCGTTTTCGTACTGAATCTACAACTCTACAAAGTTCATAGCGTTTCTGACGTATTTCTGCACAACACAATTTTATTCTGTTGATTAAAAGTCTTCTGAGTCTGAAAGAGAATTAGATATTCTAGATATAAAAATCCAAATATATTCATCGAATAAATCTTGCAATTACGACTTTTATGTGCTGAGCAGCCATTCATTTGAAACTAGATATTTTATCTGTTAGACAGGTGCATTTCATCGAATATGTCTGTCAAGTTGCTCTGGATTGATCTGATGAATTCTTCAGCATCAAAGACATCGGTAAGTATAACTGGTCCGAAAAGTTCTCCTCTTTTGACTGCCAACCTCATTTCACTCATGTTGGAAATGAGAAACAGTAGTCGCTTGAGGGTTTTTTCTCTGCAATACATGGTTGTTTCATAAAGTAATCACACCTGATTTCGTGAAAGTGGCCACATCGGTCCTTAATATCCAATGGCCCCCACTCCCCCGAATTATTCTGGTCTCAGATAACAGATGAATTGATAATTTCCATAAAATTACATTCAATCACGAAAAACTTCAAAATAGAGCACTTTCTCATCTTGTAGCAAATTTATTGCCCTTTCCGAATATGTGGTCAAATTTGATGAAACTACAAGGAAAACTGAATAATGATCTTTTTAGAGGAAAAAAATTTTTCGTGATATCAACAAATGTTGATGTTGATGTTCACATTTCGAGTATTTCGACCATGTGTTTATGATATTTTTGTTGCAAATCACTTTAAAAGTAGACATCCTGTATACAGGGTGTTACATAATAGCATATCACAACTTGAGGGGGTGAAACATCATGTAATTTTAAGAAAAAAAGTGTATATAAACATGTGTCCGTCAAACCTTTGTTACGGAGCTACAGGGTCAGAACTTTCCAAAAAAATTGTTTTTTTTCTTTATAACTCCTTCATTTTTTGAGATATTCAGTCCAAATTTGAAATGCGAGTTTTTTTCAACAGTCTACATCATTAAACGTCCTGAATCTTAACTAGAATGTACAGGGTGTTTTCTTTTCCGGAGCCATAACTCCTTTTTCCCTCTCAAACTTTTTTGACACTCTGTCTGTACTAATATCATTAGTACCTTATGAGAAAGTCAGCAGATGAGTTTTGCAGGCTTTGTGTATCAGACGCAAGTTTTTGCGTACCTCGAGTTCAGCTGTTTAACTGAACTCGAGGTATGCAAGTATCCAGAGCTGACTGGTCTAAAAACAATTCATAAGAAGAAACCGATTCTGGATACTCAAGAGGTAACGGCCAAGCTCCTTAGGAGGTTGTCGCCATTGACGACCTACTTGGGTTTCCATAAATGAATAAAGTAGAGAACAAGAGATCTACATGGACGCACTTCCCGGAAGGCTTAGTTTGTTTAGTTTAAAAACGTTTACAGTTCAATGCGGTCTATTGTGCCCCCTTACAGAGCTGTTCAGATACCCTCACAGCTCGCCTTTCAGTTCCAGAGATCCGATAAAATCCAATATCTATGAAGGCTTCAACGAGACTAGTTCCTCACTCTTACAAGTTACTCGCCCAAGGCATTCTCTCCTTAGGCTCGCAATGCCAAAGCATTCCGTGACTAGGTGAATGGGGGTTTCTTCCTCCTCCCCACAGAACCTACACTCGTCAGTGTCCGACAATCCCATCCTCAACAGGTGCCTCCTGAGGCGACAGAGTCCTGTGAGAAAGCCAGTGAAGAGGTGTGATTGTTTTTTACCAAGATCCAGATATCTTTTGGATCTTGCTGTTTCAATGTTCCGAAAGAACTTAGTGGAATGATCCATCCCTAGGAGATTCCGCTAGAGTTTTTCCCTCTCGGATTTCTCCTTCTCCCGGAAGGCTTGCATAGTCATAACCATGCCCAAGTAGCATTTTTGCGACGGCAACCTCATTATACACCAAAATTAACGTTGTCATTGCTGTAGAAATCAGTCGTTCTTGAAACGTCGCATGGAAGACCACCTTACAACGTAATCGCGACGTTAAGCATGACTAAAGTTGCACTAGTCGTCGCGACGACGTTTAAACAACTACATACAAAGTAGTTATTATTTTGGGATTATTAACGACGTTCTTATAACGTTTATTAGACAACTTCGGTTTTCTGCAACGTTGTCTCGATTCAGAAACAACGTTGTGGATTCAACTGAAGCAGTTGACTTGAAAACGTTGTCGCGTAGTCATTTCAGCAACCTTCTGATACGATGAAAAATATCGAAAAATTAAACTGTTATATTATATTTGTGTCGATAACTTTCTCAAAATTATGGTATTTGCGAATCCAAATGAAAAATAATTTCGAATAGTTAAGAAGAACATTTTTAGAATAAATCCAGCAAAGATCACGTTTATATTATTTACCTTATAGTTTCATGATATTTCAATTCGTAATGACAAGGTATCATCTAAGACAAAATTTTTCATTAATACCTTCATTAATAAGTTGAGATTCATAATATTTCAATATCCACATTATTCGAGTAGGCAACTTCTCTGACGACAAGAACTGAAAGCTTAACAAATTGAGGTGCCAGTAGATTCGAAAGATAAAGTTCTCAATATTGTATTGTTGATAATTATTATAATCAATTAATTAGTGTCAGTACTTCCATGTTTATTAATTGCCGATTAATTAACTTATCCTTTCTAGAAGTGAATTCATAATATAAATAGTAAGATACTGTTTATTCACCTTTGTTATTTTACGAAGGTGGAAGTTAACAGAACGAAACACAGAAAATTTGTATGGAATCTAATCAACCAACTAAAGTGTATAAACTGTATGTATGAATCAAATACCTGGTTTTCAATATATGAGTAAATGACTATGACTACTTCATGTTATATATTCTGGTTACAAAACATAACAAGCAATATTTCAATTCAAATTACACAATGTTCTCCATAATTATCAAATTCTTCTGAAACCCAGCTGATTGGTTAACATAATATTTAGTAATATTTATGTAGCTCCTTTAATTCATTCTTCCATCCATAGATTAAAGATTCCACTTCTATTTCAAGTACACAGTGAATGATTTATTATGATACTTCGTAGCTGAAGTTCTTTGATAATATTCGATACATTTCTTCCCCGAGTGCAATATAAAAACCTCATCATATTTATTTATCTCAAGTAAAAGTTATTATATGAATGGTTCCATCTGGAAAATAGAAGTAATTTGGTTTGAACATTACCAGAATTTGTGATGAACATTAGTTTCTTACCACGCAGTCAAGGAACATTTTATTTATGTCTTCAACAAAATCGGAAGATTTCAACTTCAATGTTGAGGCTTTAAGAGCGATTTCTTCCGAACATTTTCTAGGTACCCATCATTCCCATAATCTGTACATTTACTACTGCTGATTAGTCGCTAATACAGAAACTGCATCTGAAACGTTGGAATTTATTAGAACGGTTTATAATACGTTTAATAATACTTTACCTGGTCAATAGCAATCAGCTCCAAATTTTAAATATAATGTAAACAAATCATATTGAAATTTCATAACCTCAATTTGACGGGGTAAAATAAATTGACAGCAGTTAAGCTTTGGCCGTGTAGGCAACTAGAGTGGCATTTTGGGTATTATATTGGTTGTCTAGTAACCCAACGTTTAAAATTAGTGCAGTTTTTGGTCAACTAAACTACCAAACTACGCCATATTTTAACAATTGGTCATTGACCTTTGGGATGTAAATGAACGAAAACAAATGATTTTAAAACCTTCATTTAAATTTTCTGTGCGTAATTTTTCTAAATCTCGTTTAGTAAGCGTTTGAACTCATGAAAAACATTGGCAATTTCTTCCTTAATATAACTTTTTATGAATTTTCAATTTCGGATTTTCCAGAAATATCCAATTGATTGTAGGCGCGCTTGTTTTTCAGCATGAATCAATAGTATATTCAACAGTAAAGTGGTCTTCGTTGTCGATTTCTGTTGCGATAGCATCGTTTCCACCCTTTAACAAGGGAAATGGGCTATATCCATAAGATAGAAAATAAATCGACATATACTGTATTCGTTTTGCGGTATTTCGAGCTCCTGAGCTGTACCAGTGCTTGTGCGCAGCCAATGGGAAGCCGTATTTCGAGCTTTTGAGTTACTCAGGAGCACGAAATATCGCAAAACGAATAGGCTAATAGCGGTACAAGTTGGAATATTGTGATGGCCACGGTAATTATTTGGTTGAAATATCAACGTAATATGTGGAATGAACTTCGTTCCCATAGATGTCGCATGTGTGAATAAGTTGCATTAAAGTAAACTTCGCAACGTTTAGACAACGTAAATCTGATAACTGTAGTTGCAGCACGACTTTGTCAAAACCCTAAAATGATTGACCAAACTGGTGCATTTCATGGGTGTGAGAACGTTGTGCAGAGGTCGGCGAAGTCACTTAGTTTGGTTGCGCGACTTCTTTATATACGTCGACACAACGTTAAATTGCTACTTGGGTGGAGGTAAAGGAAAAGGTGCCTAACGTTTGACAAGTGTCACGTAAACAAAAAAACACAAAACATAGAAGGGACCCACCAATATGGCCGACTTCAAACTTTTTAAATGTTGAATTATATTATTTATGCCTCATTTCTTGTTCATTTTCTCTACAGTTTGTAGCAGGAAGATATTGAGTGTTAGTTGATAGTATATTATATTAAAAGGATTAAAAGTTCAAATTTTTTTTAAGAGCAATATTTGCAGTTGCGAGGCGTAGCCGAGCGAATGCAAAATTGCGAGTAGAAATAGGCACTTTTAGTCTGTATAATATACTTATACTATTTTTTCTCCAACCAAGTCAAAAT
>CM024242.1:41805738-41968736 GCA_013421045.1 Propylea japonica | reverse complement strand
CTCTAGGAAGAGAAAAATTTGGTGATGAGACTGAATACAATGTTCGACAATAATTGATTTCAAAATATGCCTCCCACTGGACAAATGCATTAATTTTTACAACTGAATTTTGAAATGCCGATTTCATATTCATCACTTTTTTTTTATTGAAACAACTTTTTTGAAATGACTTCAATCTGGATTTCTATTAGTGCTAGTAAAATATTAATGTTAACATTGTGATGAAAGCAATGTACTAATTGAATAGCATAGTACCGAAAACAGTCCTGGATTTCAACCATACACATATCTTTTATAGTCTAAGATTCAACATCTAATGACATGAATGATTTAGATAGATAGAAGACACAGGCAAAGAGCCTACAAAAAAAGGAAAAAAGCAGGGAGTGAAGAATAATTTGCATGGTTTGAATGAATTAAATAGATGCTGAACTCACCATTATTGCCTGCTGTGATCCTTCTATGAGTTGACATTTTTTATTAGGGGATGACACTAAATTCTTCAGAGTCGTAATTCTACTTTTATGTATTTTGACTTTCGCTGTTGATAAACTATTTTTGTTATTTGATGAGAAATCACCCTCTTCAAGTTTTGCAGACTCCTCCTTTTTTCTCTAGTGTTGAAATGTCACTACTGGACAAATCGCCAATATATTTCCTCTTTCTGTAATGAATGATGTTAAACTGTGTTTCAAAAAAATCGAAATAATATTGTTCACAATTTCAATTCAATTCCTAAAAGGGAAGCCCAAACACTTCTTTCCATTGTCATCTGGGAACCTGAATTCAAAAAAATTATCTTTGTTATGTTATGTATTTACATTGAAACTTCCGTATTCACTATTTCTACGCCACTGAACTCATAAATAACTTGATTCTTTAATTCTAACAACAAACGAATAAACTTACCTATGGAACGATAAATTCGAATCAGAATTCCTATCTTTGCCACAAATTTCACACTTACGAACTATTTTAAGTACAATGAGAGATTATAACAGAAGAAATATGGAAAACTGAATAGTGATTCTCACAAATATCCTGCGATTGTAATAATTTCAACTGAACTTGATGCGGCAACGTGTTGCTTCGAGAACAGGCGATGAGAAAGAGGCATAGATAATAAATACTCCATCTCTCTTCAAATCTAAAGCAGAGATATGGGCGGTGTTGCAATAACTTCAATCTGGATTTCTTAAGAATTATGGCCTTTAACATAAATTATAAGATTTACCTTTATTCATTCATTTATTTGTTTATATTAATCCGATAAGACTGCCTCAATGGAAAATTATCAAATTTCAAAAAATATTTCGATTCTATACGAAAGAAATAGTTTTGTGTATAATGAAGGTAGTTAGAGAACTATACAATCTGCTCAGCTTGGCAACATCAAAACATTGCCACAATTCCAGTGGACCAGTCTACGATACAGTGGACCAGGTTCAAGTTTCAGAAGCGACACTTTTGAATGTAAATAAACGTGTCTCTACTTAGTCTAAGCTTAAAACAGTCCCATATCCCTACTTAATACCTAGTTCGAGTCCCAACTAAGTTTCACTGATTTCTTTTTTGGAATTTATCTAGAATGTTTTGACATACCATTAGATTTTTACAATTCTGTTTCATATTCGTGATTGATAATTAAGAAGTACAATTCACACAACAAAATTTCATCCATTTCGGATGAAATTCTTTCATGGTTGTGGACGTGTAAAAGAATTTGTTCACAGAAATTCTCAGAGAATTGTGCTCATTCAGAAAATAAAATTCAATTTGACAACCGAAAAAAAAATTTGGAACGTTGAAGGTTTTCCGCCATTTTTAATTTTTTTTTTCAGAGTTCGTCAACTTTTCTGAATAGAGGACGCAAAGATACTGAGATTTGACCAAAAACGGTTACTTTAAGTATTATACATAACTGACCATACTCATAAGAATCTTGCTCAAAAATGAAGTTTAACACAATGTATCTCGCTTATGCTTCGAAAACGGGATATATTGTATAGGGAAAAAATGATTCTCCCGGTGTCCTTTACACGAATATATATGTTTGTCCAATTTATGATGAAACAACTTGTATAAACCATACTGATTAGGGCCAAGGTCGATGATTGTTGAAACTCTCTCACTAGATTAACACACCAGGTGAGAGATAAGCAAAAAGACTGATTTGACTCTCGGAAGAGAAGGGTCAAGAAGCTTTACCATCGTCAAAACAAGTGTTGGGGCAGCTTACATTTTCGTGAGATATCAGCTGCTCAAGAATGGTTAAAAAACTCCGATGTGGAAAGGACACAGAAACCACCGAGCGATTATTATGTTAATGCAACGTACACTGAAAGAAAATTCTCAGTTATAGTTATAAAATATTTGTTACTGCCAAATTTGGTGGAAATTATTCAATAAGATTCAGAACAAATATGGCTCATTGATTAAAACTTTTAGTAACATTTTTTAATATTCACTAAAAACAAACGATTTTGTTCTACTGAATTCAAACAAAATAATTTTATTATAAATAAGTTATTTATTACAGAGATTGAAATATATTTATCAATAAACTTGGTTTCCAATCAATATTATTTGGTCATCCATACTAATATTATAATGCGAAAGTAACTCTGTCTGTCTGTCTGTCTGTCTGTCTGTCTGTCGGTTACTCTTTCACACGCCTAAACGGCTGAACGGATTCTGATGAAATTTGGTATGGTGATAGATGATAACCTAGAAATGGTCATAGGCTATAAATAATCACGCCATCGTTCTTAGGGATAGGTAGTAGGCAGATAACTAAATTGAGTTAGTGATTTTTAGTCGTTTTTGTTGGGACTTTTGCTCTTTCACGTCTAAACGGCTGAACAGATTTTGATGAAATTTAGTAAGGTAATAGATGGTTACCTAAAAACAGATATAAGATCAAAATGATCACGTCATCGTACTTATGGCGTAGGAAGTAGGCAGAAAACTGAATTGAGTTAGTGATTTTTTTTATGGTTTTTCCTGGAGTTTTGCTCTATCATGCCTAAACGACTGAACGGATTTTGATGAAATTTGGTATGGTGATAGATGATAACCAAAAAATGGTCATAGGCTATAAATTATCACGTCACGCCATCGTTCTTAGAGGGTAGGCAGTAGGCGGATAACTAAATTGAGTTAGTGATTTTTAGTGGTTTTTGTTGGGACTTTTGCTCTTTAACGTCTAAACGGCTGAACAGATTTTGATGAAATTTAGTAAGGTAATAGATGGTTACCTAAAAACGGATATAAGATCAAAATGATCACGTCGTCGTACTTAGGGGTAGGAAGTAGGCAGAAAACTGAATTGAGTTAGTGATTTTTTTATGGTTTTTGCTGGGAGTTTGCTCTATCATGCCTAAACGGCTGAACGGATTTTGATGAAATTTGGTATGGTGATAGATAATAACCAAGAAATGGTCATAGGCTATAAATTATCACGCCATCGTTCTTAGAGGGTAGGCAGTAGGCGAATAACTAATTGAGTTAGTGATTTTTAGTCGTTTTTGTTGGGACTTTTGCTCTTTCACGTCTAAACGGCTGAACAGATTTTGATGAAATTTAGTAAGGTAATAGATGGTTACCTAAAACGGATATAAGATCAAAATGATCACGTCGTCGTACTTAGGGGGTAGGAAGTAGGCAGAAAACTGAATTGAGTTAGTGATTTTTTTTATGGTTTTTGCTGGGAGTATTGCTCTATCATGCCTAAACGCTGAACGGATTTTGATAAAATTTGGTATGGTGATAGATGATAACCTAGAAATGGTCATCCATACTAATATTATAAATGCGAAAGTAACTCTGTCTGTCTGTCTGTCCGTCTGTTACTCTTTCACGCCTAAACGGCTGAACGGATTCTGATGAAATTTGGTATGGTGATAGATGATAACCTAGAAATGGTCATAGGCTATAAATAATCACGCCATCGTTCTTAGGGGATAGGTAGTAGGCAGATAACTAAATTGAGTTAGTGATTTTTAGTCGTTTTTGTTGGGACTTTTGCTCTTTCACGTCTAAACGGCTGAACAGATTTTGATGAAATTTAGTAAGGTAATAGATGGTTACCTAAAAACAGATATAAGATCAAAATGATCACGTCATCGTACTTAGGGCGTAGGAAGTAGGCAGAAAACTGAATTGAGTTAGTGATTTTTTTATGGTTTTTGCTGGGAGTTTTGCTCTATCATGCCTAAACGGCTGAACGGATTTTGATGAAATTTGGTATGGTGATAGATGATAACCAAGAAATGGTCATAGGCTATAAATTATCACGCCATCGTTCTTAGAGGGTAGGCAGTAGGCGGATAACTAAATTGAGTTAGTGATTTTTAGTCGTTTTGTTGGGACTTTTGCTCTTTCACGTCTTAAACGGCTGAACAGATTTTGATGAAATTTAGTAAGGTAATAGATGGTTACCTAAAAACGGATATAAGATCAAAATGATCACGTCGTCGTACTTAGGGGGTAGGAATAGGCAGAAAACTGAATTGAGTTAGTGATTTTTTTATGGTTTTTGCTGGGAGTATTGCTCTATTATGCCTAAACGGCTGAACAGATTTCGATAAAATTTGGTATGGTGATAGATGATAACCTAGAAATGGTCATAGGCTATAAATAATCACGCCATCGTTCTTAGGGGGTAGGCAGTAGGCAGATAACTAAATTGAGTTAGTGATTTTAAGTCGTTTTTGTTGGGACCTTTGCTTTTTCACGTCTAAACGGCTGAACAGGTTTTGATGAAATTTAGTAATGTAATAGATGGTTACCTAACAACGGATATAAGATCAAAATGATCACGTCATGGTACTTAGGGGGTAGGAAGTAGGCAGAAAACTGAATTGAGTTAGTGATTTTTTTATGGTTTTTGCTGGGAGTTTTGCTCTATCATGCCTAAACAACTGAACGGATATTGATGAAATTTTGTATGGTGATAGATAGTAACCTAGAAAAGGATATGGGTTATTAATATTCATGCTATCGTACTTAAGGCGTAGGCAGTAGGCAGAAAACTAATTAAGTTAGTGATGTTTAATCGTTGGTTTTGGAAGTTTACCTCATTCACGCCTTAACGTCTGAACGGATTTTTATAAGACTTGGTTAATATAAAGATAGGATCCTAGGCACGGATACAGGCTACTTTTACGGCGGGAAAATACCTCATTCCAACGTAAATCTAGCGTGATCGTGTCAAGAAGCGCATGACGCCATAGCTACTGAAATGATTTTGATGTTTTTTTTTAACTGAGTGTTACTAAGACTTCAATTTAGTATTTGATCACTTTTCTAACTTAAAGGGTCGGTAGGCGGACGAAGTCGCGGGTAAAAGCTAGTTATCAATAAATGTAGAATTATCTGTTAATAAATCTTTGTTAATATGTTTATTATTATTAGGGTTATGATTTTAATAGATCATTTGTTTATAATAAATCTACGATAATAAATGATAATAAACTTTATTTGTCTGAGCGTAAATTCCTGTACAGACAAGTCCCAGCGAATAGCCTTTACATCAGTATCGGAACTCCAATCAAACCACAATATTTTGTGCCGCCAAATAACGAAGTAACGCCAACGGTCTGCCAAGTGCCAACGGTGTCAGTTTCCAGATTAATTTTGTTCCTGAAGTTAATGTTAGCGTCTTGCTGTGCGGCTGGTTGTAATTGTTGTGAGTGTAACAAAAAAATTGAAGTTTTTCCGTTCTTCCTTGCGGAATGTGGCGTTACCCAGGAGATGCTGAGAGATTTTGAACGTAAGTACCTCACCTTGACTTATGAATTTATTATAGTGAAAAATTCTACTATAAAAATGTTTCTCTTATTTTATAATTGATATTTGCTGGTGTAAATAATAAACAATTTTTCAGAAAATGGAATAACGAATTTGAAAATGACGCTGATTTCAAACAGTATGGGAACTAGAGTTCAAATCAGGCTAAAATTGAAGAGTAAAAATTTATTGGATACACTGTAAGCAATATCAATAAATATAAGAAATTACTGATTTTAAGTAATATATATGTATCCATTTCAGAATATCTGTTTCTGGCAGTGTTGGGACAGTTGAAACTCCTCTGGACAATAACACTTCAAGTTTCAATGCTTCAAAAACCTACAGTAATTTGAGCAGGTGTGTTCAAAAATCAGGGTGTTGAGATTTTTGGCAATTACTTAAATGTGAACTGTTACCAAATGATTGAGTTGAAGATGGTAAAATAAAATCTTTATTGTATATCAAACACTTCACAATATAAATAGACACTCGCATGAAGTAAATTCAAGTCAAATTACAACATATAAAAGGAGTGATTGTATGTACAATATTGAGAAATTCTATATGCAATAAGTGAGAAGTGAATGAGAGAACTTTGAGAATGAAAATAGAGAAAATTCAGAACAGTATGAGCAGCACTCGCATGAAGTAAAATGAAATACAATTTACAACATCTCACAAAGTGATTCTATTTACTATAATTGAGAAAATCTATTTATGATAAGTGAAAAGTAAATGAGAATGGAGAAAGTTCAGAATAGTATGAGGATGCACTCGCATGAAGTAAAATGATCAAATTACAACATCTCACAGAGTGATTGTATGATTGAGAAAATCTATATTTATGATAAGTGAAAAGTAAATGAGAGTAGAGAAGGTCAGAAAAGTATGAGTGACACTCGCATGGAGTAAAATGATCAAATTACAACATCTCACAGAGTGATTGTATGAAAGAGAAGTACAAACTTATGTTAGAGAATATGTAAAAAATTGAGAAGTCTACTACATCAATAATTATACAGTAAAACATGTTTATGTGCTATGAGGTGTAAACCGATTGAAAAGAATAATGTTGAGCTGAAGGCAATGTTATCATTCAACACAACGTTTACAGTGATAGAGTTTTTGTTTCATGTAAACTACCTAACTATCAGAAAAACAGAAGGCTGAATTGATAAATCGAGAACGTTAGAGAATTGTAATAAAGTACGACTAGGTTTTATGAGATAGAACTAATAGCAAGTATGAGTAGCAACGATTAAAGAATTGAAGTGAAATACGAGTATAATAAAAGTTAATACATAATCTTAACTAATATTGAAATAAGAAAAGTTCATAACTTGAGAAAAAAATCAGGCACCATAACTTTCAGGTAAAAGAGAGATGTAATAGATAAAACTATACTTATTGAGTTGACATCAGGTTGGACTCCCTCAAGTTCTGCAGCAAACCAGTCCATCCGAGAGTGATAATGAGTGTATTCCATGTTTGGAGTTCTGAATGTAATGAGTTGTGAATCCGACTGGTCTGCGACTGCCCTTGAAGAGTCCAACCTGAGCGTAGACGTACCTGAAACTTAAAAGGCCTGAGAATTCTAATCGTTAGAGGTATAAAAATAATGAGAGATTACATGCACATAAAACAAGTATTATACAACTAAGTAGACTTCTACGAGAGGTGTGTGAAAAGCTAACTTGGTGATAAAATGAGAAGAATAAAATGTGATTCTATTCTGAGATGATGTAATTATAAATTGATGAATTGACAATGAATTATTTATCAGTTCAAGCAATTTGGTACAGTACATGCGTGGATGAATGAGAGTATGTGAGAAAATTGAGATGTTTTATGAAAATGCCAAAAACTATTTGAACAGACATGATTTAGAAGTGAAGAAATGTGCGTTTGTATTGAGACATTGTTGAGATAAGCTAGGATTGAGTGAATATATCAGAGAGAATGAATGGAATTGATATTTGATTGAAGCACATGTTCCGAACTTTATCAATCTGCATTTTTCATAAAAATTACTGTACCTTGAGATGATGTCGGTGTAGTTATTATTTAACTGAAACGTATTAATTGTCTATAATGTATTTTAAGCGAGAAGGCACTAAAATCACTTGTAACTTTAGAAGATTCGGAATTATCACCAAGTAGCTATTACACTAGTTGAAGAATGAAACGCAATTCGTATGAGAGGTTAAACGCAATTGTTCGCCGGAAGCCGGTAACAGAGATGACAGCGGTTCAAACTGACAGCGATGGGGGGGCTATGTACACAGAAAACTGAACGTAGTCACAGAGCTGGGTAGAGTTGAGTGCGAAGTTAGAGATGGGTTAAAAAATTCATCCAATTTTTAACATTCCGGCCGCCATAATTAACGGAGTTGATTATGATAATAATAGGGTACATCCAATGCGAAATGTGTGAGGAAATTGAGCGAACCTATCACTCCAGTATCCGAGTTGCTCAATCCACCCATCACTGGAGATCAGGCAGCTCGTTATCCTCTGAATCGACTGATACTGGCAATATACTTAGCTTCGCAATTGGTCGACGTAGAGTTGTTGTGGGCGTCCTTACGGTGACTACTCTTGTAAGTCCGTCATGTCCAGGATGTAGTTCGATGACTCTGGCTAGGGGCCACTTGCATGGAGGTGTACGTTCATCTGTGATCAGAACTAAGGACCCAATCTTGATATCGTGACGTGGATGGTGCCATTTTGAGATGGAGAGCTGACGTTGTAGATATTGAACTGACCACTGTGTCCAAAATTGTTGCGTGCGTTGTTGAATAAATTGCCATCTTGACAGTCGAGATGTGGAGAGATGTTCAAGAGATGGTTCTGGAAGGGCAGTCAATGGAGTGCCGATGAGAAGATGTCCAGGTGTGAGAGCTGCACAGTCATCAGGGTCGTCACTGAGAGGTTCCAGCGGTCTTGAGTTGAGAATGGCTTCAATTTGAGCGGTGAGCGTCATTATTTCTTCTAACGTGAAGGACGCATCTTTGACAGTTCGAGTGAAATGGTGTTTGAACGACTTGACGACAGCCTCCCATTTTCCACCCATATGAGGAGCCGCTGGAGGGTTGAAAGACCATGTAGTGCCTTCGTTGAGGAGCTGGTTGGATAAGGCCTTGTTTTGATTGGAGGCCTTTGTGAAAAGTTCTTTGAGAGCGGTGTCTGCGCCAATGAAGGTGGTTCCACAGTCCGAGTATAGGGTATGACATATACCTCGTCTTGCTGTGAACCTACGAAAAGCAGCAAGAAATGAATCAGTTGAATAGTCACTTACAACTTCAAGATGAACTCCTGACGAGGAGAAACAGACGAACACACAACCCAGCCTTTGTGTGATTTGGCACCCCTTCCCTTCCAGGTTTTAATAGTGAATGGGCCAGCATAATCTACACCAGTGTGGAGGAATGGACGAGATGGTTGGACACGAGATTCTGGTAGTTGTCCCATGAGCTGTTGAGCGCGAATGCCACGGTGTCTTGCACACAATACACACTTCAAAATGTGGGACTTCACTGGGGCTCTTCCTCCAATGATCCAGTACCTTTGACGAATTGTGGCCAGAGTGAGTTGGGTGCCTCCATGGAGAGTTTTTTGGTGGGCATCATCTATAACTAGAGAAGTATATTTAGAGTGTCGAGGAAGAATAATTGGATGTTTGCTATCTGGGTCGAGTAAAGAATGGGAAATTCGTCCGCCTACACGAATTATACCATTGTTGTCGAGAAATGCGGTGAGTCTACTGAAGATACTTGATGAGGGAAATGGAGTCTGTGAGCGAAGAGCCTTGAGTTCTTGAGGAAAGTAGACTTCTTGAGTTGCCTTTATCCAGAATATTCTAGATGCTTCCAAGTCAGTTGAGGTCAAGTTTGTGAGGTGTTCTGGGTTGAGCTTACGTTGGAATCGTGCGAGAACCTTTGAACAGAGAGAGGTAATTCTTAACAGTTTAGTAAGAGAGGAATACCGGTATATAAGATCCCATGCGTAGTCTGAAGTAGTAGTTGTGAAGATGGAGATGGATGGTCTAGCTTCTGATTCATGGTCAGTTGTCGGTGCCGGCTGACGATTTGGCCATGAGTCTTCTGACTTGGAAAGCCATGATGGTCCCGTCCACCATAGCGAGTGGTTGCGAAGTTGAGATGAAGTTAACCCTCGTGATGCACAGTCAGCAGGATTTTCTTTGCCGGAAATATACCTCCAATGGGCCCTTGGAGTTAGATCTTGGATTGTTGCAACTCTGTTCCGTACAAAGTCCTTCCAACGTGAAGGGTGAGTTTTGATCCAAGCTAGAGTGATTGATGAGTCCGTCCAGAGAATGGTTGAGGAGATGTTGAGATCTAAAACATTATGCGCATAATTAACGAGTCGGGAGAGGAGAAGAGCAGCTGATAATTCGAGTCTTGGGATTGTGAGAGGTTTCAAAGGCGATACTTTTGTTTTGGAGCAAAGCATTGATACTTTGCACTCATTGGACGGAGTTCGAACGAGGAGGTACAGGACAGCTGAAATGGCAAGTTGAGATGCATCAGAGAAACCGTGGAGTTGAATATAGGAATTGTCCTGTGTATTGATCCATCGTGGGATTGTGATGCTGGCCAGCTTGGAGAGATCTTCACCGATGTCATGCCATTTCTGTTGGAGTGGTTGAGGTAGAGGTTCGTCCCATGATAACTTTTGGAGCCATAATTCCTGCAACAACATTTTAGCCCTAATTGTAACAGGGGAAACTAAACCTAGAGGATCAAATATTTTAGCAATTTGAGAAAGAATTGATCGCTTGGTGATCAAAGACCCAGATAGATTGTCGTCGACCTTGAAGGTGAAATAGTCTTCTTGAGGGTACCACAGTAGACCTAACACTTTGGTTGAGGTTGGGTTTTCATCAAATGAAAGTGGAGTAGATGGAGATTCTTCCTCTTGGACGATGTTGGATAAGGTTGACACATTCGACTGCCATTTTGCTAGCGGAAGGCCGGCCGCCATGCACAGGTTGAGGAGTTGTTTGGCAATCTCGAAAAGTTGCTCTGGAGTATCTGCGCCTCCACAGATATCATCAACATAACAACGTTTTGTCAATGGAGAAATGAATAATGGAGATTTGTGACCCTCATCTTGGAGAAGTTGGAGAAGAACTCTGATTGCCAAAAAAATGGAGCTAGTCTTGTTCTAGAAGTTACTGATAACAAGAAGAAAGAAATTTGACGAAAGTGTTCAAGAATATGTTGTGACTATGAGGGAGATTGAGAGTCGAGAGAATATTGAAACTGAATTAGTTATTCAAAATATTATTGATGGAATACAGGATGAATCTACAGACAGTCATACTGTATGGTACGAGAAACTTTTAGGGTTTCAAAGAGAAGGCTAAGCTGTACGAAGCTATTTCCAAGAAGAGGAATGTAGGAGGTGGTAACTTCTACAAATCCAAGAGAGAAAATGTGAGGCTAAGAGAGGTGAATGAAGACTATTTTATTTTGGAGGTTGTCGAGATGATTTGCTAGAACTCACCTCCTTTTGAGTAGATTGATTTGATGTGAGAAATGGTGTAGGAAGCTTTCGAGGGGCACCACCGGGGACTTGCAGAATGGCTTACTGCTGAGTGGTACTTCATGTAGTAGAGAGTGGTGACGACTCCCGCAGATTTTGCAAACTTTGGTTGTTTTGCAAGAGTGGGTATGATGCCTACCGAGGCAGTTGGTACACAGGATTCTGTGTAAAACAACATCAGCTTTTTCGTGAGGTGAACGAAAAGTCGCCTGAGAAGTAGGAATAGAGATGTCAGGCAGACGTGGTCGAGTTTGAGAGGATTGAGGAGATTGAGAGGTAGTGGACTGCTGTGAATCCACAGAAGTCAGAGAGGTGGTCAGTTGAACCAGTTTTGCGCTGGCAGATTGGAAGAGTGAATTCTCCTCGAGGAAGAAGTTAGACGAGAAGTACTCATGATCCAGACATGAGTCGGGCCAAGCTGACTCAAAGTATGAAGTATGAGTGAAGGCGAAGGCTTTGTGAAGCTCCTGGAGTTGGTCTTGTATTTGATGAAGCTCTTGAGGAGTCCAAGCTGCATCAACTGACAACCTTGAGGTGATCTGCTTCATGAGTTGAATTCTGTCCCGTTGAGTTGCGAACTTCAGTTTGAGGTTGGTCGGCAAACCAGATGAGCGAGTTTCCGGTCCGAAATCGGGCAGCGATGAGGTGGAGGATCTCGTCGGTCGAGTTGGAGGGGCAAGGAGATGAGCATCTTCATCAGGTGCTTGAGAAGTTTTTCCACTTGAGATGGACATATCTTGAGCCTTGAGTTGAATGTGAAGTGAATGAATAATTTTGTATTACAACTCAATCATCCGGCTCGAAGGACCAATGTTCAAAAATCAGGGTGTTGAGATTTTTGGCAATTACTTAAATGTGAACTGTTACCAAATGATTGAGTTGAAGATGGTAAAATAAAATCTTTATTGTATATCAAACACTTCACAATATAAATAGACACTCGCATGAAGTAAATTCAAGTCAAATTACAACATATAAAAGGAGTGATTGTATGTACAATATTGAGAAATTCTATATGCAATAAGTGAGAAGTGAATGAGAGAACTTTGAGAATGAAAATAGAGAAAATTCAGAACAGTATGAGCAGCACTCGCATGAAGTAAAATGAAATACAATTTACAACATCTCACAAAGTGATTCTATTTACTATAATTGAGAAAATCTATTTATGATAAGTGAAAAGTAAATGAGAATGGAGAAAGTTCAGAATAGTATGAGGATGCACTCGCATGAAGTAAAATGATCAAATTACAACATCTCACAGAGTGATTGTATGATTGAGAAAATCTATATTTATGATAAGTGAAAAGTAAATGAGAGTAGAGAAGGTCAGAAAAGTATGAGTGACACTCGCATGGAGTAAAATGATCAAATTACAACATCTCACAGAGTGATTGTATGAAAGAGAAGTACAAACTTATGTTAGAGAATATGTAAAAAATTGAGAAGTCTACTACATCAATAATTATACAGTAAAACATGTTTATGTGCTATGAGGTGTAAACCGATTGAAAAGAATAATGTTGAGCTGAAGGCAATGTTATCATTCAACACAACGTTTACAGTGATAGAGTTTTTGTTTCATGTAAACTACCTAACTATCAGAAAAACAGAAGGCTGAATTGATAAATCGAGAACGTTAGAGAATTGTAATAAAGTACGACTAGGTTTTATGAGATAGAACTAATAGTAAGTATGAGTAGCAACGATTAAAGAATTGAAGTGAAATACGAGTATAATAAAAGTTATACATAATCTTAACTAATATTGAAATAAGAAAAGTTCATAACTTGAGAAAAAAATCAGGCACCATAACTTTCAGGTAAAAGAGATGTAATAGATAAAACTATACTTATTGAGTTGACATCAGGTTGGACTCCCTCAAGTTCTGCAGCAAACCAGTCCATCCGAGAGTGATAATGAGTGTATTCCATGTTTGGAGTTCTGAATGTAATGAGTTGTGAATCCGACTGGTCTGCGACTGCCCTTGAAGAGTCCAACCTGAGCGTAGACGTACCTGAAACTTAAAGGCCTGAGAATTCTAATCGTTAGAGGTATAAAAATAATGAGAGATTACATGCACATAAAACAAGTATTATACAACTAAGTAGACTTCTACGAGAGGTGTGTGAAAAGCTAACTTGGTGATAAAATGAGAAGAATAAAATGTGATTCTATTCTGAGATGATGTAATTATAAATTGATGAATTGACAATGAATTATTTATCAGTTCAAGCAATTTGGTACAGTACATGCGTGGATGAATGAGAGTATGTGAGAAATTGAGATGTTTTATGAAAATGCCAAAACTATTTGAACAGACATGATTTAGAAGTGAAGAAATGTGCGTTTGTATTGAGACATTGTTGAGATAAGCTAGGATTGAGTGAATATATCAGAGAGAATGAATGGAATTGATATTTGATTGAAGCACATGTTCCGAACTTTATCAATCTGCATTTTTCATAAAAATTACTGTACCTTGAGATGATGTCGGTGTAGTTATTATTTAACTGAAACGTATTAATTGTCTATAATGTATTTTAAGCGAGAAGGCACTAAAATCACTTGTAACTTTAGAAGATTCGGAATTATCACCAAGTAGCTATTACACTAGTTGAAGAATGAAACGCAATTCGTATGAGAGGTTAAACGCAATTGTTCGCCGGAAGCCGGTAACAGAGATGACAGCGGTTCAAACTGACAGCGATGGGGGGGGCTATGTACACAGAAAACTGAACGTAGTCACAGAGCTGGGTAGAGTTGAGTGCGAAGTTAGAGATGGGTTAAAAAATTCATCCAATTTTTAACAAGGTGAGTAATGATACGAAAATTCAAATATGTATTTATATTCCAAAACCATGCCTTTCCTCGTCTCGTAATTCTCATCTTCAAATGCACATACGTTAAACAGTGATATTTTTCAAGTAAAAATTTTTCATAAATTACTAATTAATCTTTAAGTCCAGAAGAATATGATTAAGAATGAGAGAGTTTATATTTTATTACTTTGTTAATGTTATCACACTTACAATTATACAGGGTGGCCATTTGAAAACGAAACAGACGAGATTACAGACGAAATAAATTTTTTCGAAAGAAATGCTCGGACAGGTCGATTTCTGTTTTCGAGGGGGACAACTTAAGATGTAGGTTACGGACGCATAGCGCTTCAACCCTTGCCACTACAACCCTCACCCCCAATTTTTGAATAGGGAAGATGGGGTAAGTGATACCTCATTTGAAAGGTATTTTTATACTGATTTCAGCACAGTAATTGTTTTTTAATTTTATGCATTAGTTCTCGAAATATTCTCAACTAAGTATTTGAAAATGAAGTGGTGTTTTCATGGCACTTGTAGTGTTTTTTTGTGAAAAATCGACATTTTGAGCTTCAAAACAACCATGACTGTGGCTTCCTTCCTCCAATCCACTGACATAGAACTCTTTAATCAAGATGTCGAACAAACAAAGCGTATTGCGAAGGAGCTCAATCTTGCTGAAACTCAATCTAAATTATCTTCGATATAATTTGCAGTATTTCCAATAACATGCGGTAACACTTGATCGATAGAAATCTCCAAAAAGTCCAAATACGTACATATCTCTAATCAGATTACCAGGTAAGAAAATCAAATCATTAATGATGCCACAGAAATATTCCAGTCCCAATTCGTGAAACGATTTCCGACTTAATTATGAAGTGTTTTCTCAGTTGGCTTCAATAATGTTTTCATTTTGTTGATTATTGAATTCATATCTTTTTCAAAAAAATGAGAATCGATAATTTTTTATTTATTACGAACAGATTATTAAGTTGGCTTACTGGTTCTTTGACATTTGAATTATTCTTAGTTTTGAATCGAGACTTGTATGTGTTCATTGTTCGACATGGTTTATTCAATTGCAGAGCGGGTGAAAATAATTTCACTTTTAATTGCAAACAATCAATGTGCGAATAGAACCGCAGAATTCTTCAATCAACGACATTTAGATAAACATGGTTGTTTTGAAGCTCAAAATGTCGATTTTTCACAAAAAAACACTACAAGTGCCATGAAAACACCACTTCATTTTCAAATACTTAGTTAAGAATATTTCGAGAACTAATGCATAAAATGAAAAAAGAATCACTGTGCTGAAATCAGTATAAAAATACCTTTCAAATGAGGTATCACTCACCCCATCTTCCCTATTCAAAAATTGGGGGTGAGGGTTGTAGTAGCAAGGGTTGAAGCGCTACGCGTCCGTAACCTACATCTTAAGTTGTCCCCCTCGAAACAGAAATCGACCTGTCCGAGCATTTCTATCGAAAAAATTTATTTCGTCTGTAATCTCGTCTGTTTCGTTTTCAGATGGCCACCCTGTATATTAAACCACAAAATAGTGGAATTGTTTTTGTTATATGATTTATTATATGTATGTATTTTTGTTTTTTATGGAAAATATATTTATTGAATGAAAGATACATTGTTTTTCTGATTTTTCCTGAGGCCATTGAAAATTAAAATGGACAGTTTAATTTTATTACAGGTTTCATCATTATTAATGAAATAGTTTGTCTGCTGGTATAACTATAATAATATTCATCGAGTTTTGTTTTTTCTGTGAGAAAATATTTGTTTCGGATTATTTGGGAATAATTTGTCTACTAATAAATGTTTCATTTATGAGAGCTAGTATTTTCACATCCAGGTATCAAACTGACGGATAACTAACTAATATCAGTTGAAGTTATGCGTCTGTTTCATATCTGGAGGTGAAAATATATAACGGCTCTCATAAATAAAACATTCATTAGAAGTCGATCAATTCTCAAATAATCCTCACAAAATATTTCTCACAGAAATGAAATGAGTAATTCCAGCAAACAAAATATTTGTTGAAAATTAATTATTAAATTGTTTTCATGTTGTACTTATGAACAAGCATATACGAATAATAAATAAGTATTTATTCATACTTATGATGCATTTATTATGTAAAGCAAGATGTTTACTTATTATCAACAAATGAATATTATGATGGAATAAACAGAAAATAACCTTGAATAAGTCTTTATTTATACTTATGATACATTCATTATATAAATCAAAATGTTTATTTATTATCAACAAATGACTATTATGATGGAATAAATATAAGATAACCCTGTACAAGTCTTTATTCACCAAGTTGTAAACAAATAATTTGTTTCTCCATAGCAAATGTTTAATAAGCCATATTTCAATCACTAATTTGGTGATAGTTAAGAATACTTAGTTAATGTAACCAAAATGTTCTTTCGGTGTATCGACGCAAACTAGACCTACTCAACTGGTTGGCGCAAACTAGAACTTCTCTAGTGGTTGGCGCGACCTTGACGCCAGTCGACATAGGAGCGAAGTCCTACTAGGCAAATTATCAAATTTGCGAAGGAAGTTTTACGTTCCTCAGCAAAATATATGATGTATGGTGAAGAACGAAATAATAATAAAAATGATATAGCTTTATTCGTAGGCGAATATATAAACAAAACGATAAACAATACCTACTCACACTGAGAAAAAAGACATGGTTTCAGCAACAAAATGCTTTGTTTCAGAGGGTTTTCTTTGAATTCAACTAATGATTTCATTCGTTCAAATAAGATCTCTTCTTGGTAAATGAGCCTTATTGCAATCAATCAACACGGGTTTTTTGGTTCACATAAGGGATTTATTTGGGCTACTTTATTTCAACATAAGAAATATTTGGTATGCTCAAACATATGTTTTTTTAATTCAAAAAAGTAATTTTTTTTTTTGATTTCGGTTGAATATAATTGATTTAAATACACAACTTATTCGATTGAAATATAATCAGTTATGTTCGAACAAATGGAATACTTGTGTCAGAAAAAAGACCGACTCAATTTCTGAATAAAATAATTGTTTGACAATAATTTATGGTACTTTGTAGAGTATCTTTGATAAGCTTGAAACAAAGAAACATTTATGTTCTTCAGTTCCGCTGTAGCATAAGTTTGTTCATAAATTAATAAATTCATCAAAACCTTTGGGGCTTTGAAGCTCGAAATCTCGCTATCATTCTGCTAGTCCTGAAATAAAAATGAAAGCAAGCCCTGAGCAGGAGCTTCTGAGCGCTCGTTTTTTTTTTTAGCAAAAGGACTATCATCTCAAAATCGTATATTTTGTTATGGAAACATAAAAATTCTACTTTCCAATATTTCAATTGAATTTTCTGTTTCTGTTAACACTATGGGACTATGGTCACAAAATTTTGCAAGAGGGTTATTATGAGCATCTTGCAAGTTGCCGTAAAATTTCATTTCGTTTGGTTTCGTTTTGTGTGAAATATTGAGGAACAAAAATTTTGAATGGCCATATTATATGGAACACCATGTACGACTTTGCTGGTTAACGAACTCAACCGCTGCATTTGGGAGCCGAACACACCCTGAAAATCTCAAGTCTCTAGGACAATCCCTTCGAGAGTTATGGTGAAATCGGCCGGCTGCCCTATACGGACAGAATTTAATTTGACCTCATATTCTTCACCAATTAGACGAACAATATCGTTTGAGACCATTTTCGGCTCAAAATTCGAAAATTATAGACATTTGGGCAAAACGATATAGCACTCGTTTAAGTAGAACAAGCGCTCAAAAATTGAAACCCTGATGGTACTGCCCATAGATAAGATATACTGCCTTACTGCCTAAAAGTTTCAGCAACCCTGGGAGTTTTAGGGCTTTGGCAACGTACCGCGTATATACACATGTGTTAACGCGTCTACGATTGGCTTCAATCGTGAAATAGGTTCTGTACTTTCGTCCTTTTTCCATCCAAGGGAAGGAAGGAAGAACTGTATTACTGGGTAACTGAAAGAAGTTCATTCTCATAGTGAAACAGTGCGGTCGCTGATGTGTTTGCTATGTGCTTTGGTTTTTGTTAAGTGATAAGTGTTATAAAATTGAGGTAAAAATATTTTTACGATATTTCTATGTTTGTGATGCATCGAAGAGAGAGTTTTTCCTTCAATTCTATATTTTATTTCAGTGTTTCGTTAGCGGTAAGATATACCTACATTCTCCTTAGATATTTTAGTATTAATAATATGGAAGAATCAAATACACTGGAGGGTTTCTTATTAAAAAATGGTCTAGGAAATTACCTTCGTAATTTCGAAGGTAATTCTTTTTCTGTTGAAAAAAAAACGTGCGTTCAAAAAAATTCGAGCTCAAGTACTTTTCCTAAGAGTCTATGAAAGAAAAAGAGAATTCACAGCCTACTCGATCTTGATTTTTCTTAAAGCACGTTAAATATTAATTTATTTTTCCCATTGGATTCATGATCTTTTCTATAGTAGGCAATTGGATCGAACAAGATTTTTTTGGTAGAAATAAATCAAAATTGGCGCCAAATTTTTGGCGCCAAAGAAGATTCCATTAGTTGACAGCTTATTCTTCATCTCTGTTTATATCATGAGTAGTGCATAAGTTTTTCTCTTTCTAGTCCTTTCATCGTCCTAACCTGATGATGAGCATGATTTCTTTCTACCAAACAAACCTTGTTTGGCCAAATTCAACCCAATCTTGTGCAATAAAAAAGCTCATTTAATGTTAAATTGTTATATTCTACGATAAACCATTGAATAAGGTATGTGATTTCAGATAACCATATAAGAATCCAAGATTTAATAAAACTGTCCGAAGCTGATATCGATAAACTCATTCCGATTATTGGACACCAAATAATATTTCGGAATTCTCTGCAATCTTTGGAGGAAGTAAGTAGTTTTATCTTCCTCTAGTATAATTTTTTTACAATAACTACATTGAACTTCTAAGGATAACCTGGAGACCAATGAAATCATAGTCAATAAGGAATGTAATATTACTAATATTGCACAGTGTTCCTCTGATAAGGAGAAGCATCATCAGTTGGAAAATTATAGGTAGGTACAACTGTTCCATTAGTATTTATTCATGATTGAAAGCTATTTTCCCGTCAATATATGTTTATTTTGAATTTTCATTTATTTTTCATTTTTCAGGGAGGAAACATTCAATAATTCAGATATCTCTTTGCCTTACGATGTTATTATTGATGTTCCACCTGCTAGTCCATCCTCAATATCAGAATCTTCCGTTTTAGCACTGAGCACATCATCAGCTACAAATATTGTCCAAAATTTAGATTTGGAGTGCTTATTGCAGTCTACATTGTTAGGTAGAGCTGTGATTCAGAGTAATCGTAGCTCAGAAGTCTTAGATACCAAGTGCCAAAGTTTATTGGTTGAAATTATCATAACACATTTGCTCAACAGTAATCAGCAGTAAGTGTTTTCCTGTGCATTTATAATTTTCAATCTGTAACATGGTTTTTACATTGTAGGCGATTATTGAATGATGCTTTCAACGACCTTGCAGAAAAAATTATAACTTTATTTCCTAACGAAGTGAAAGGGGTGTACTACATTCCACCCTTGAGAAAAAGACATTCCTCTGAAAATATTTCTGGAGTATCTAAGGGAAAATTAGTCGATAAATATAGGAATACCCTCACATTGTTGAGAAAGTGTGGCGTTCTTAAATCATCAAGAAAAGGGAAGTGCAAAATCGATCATCGGATGATTCTGATGAAGATGAAAAAATAAGTGAAAATGAGAATGGAAGCTTTGTGTGGTTAAAGAATAGGACTGAGCCTTGGACAGAAGTTGAAAAACACTGGGATAGAAGCTTCAATTTCAGGAATCGTATGTTCAAGGACAAAAAAGTCACTATTCATGATATTTACAATGAATGGCCTATTCTTTCTCAAAATGCTGGCTATCTTCTTGTATGTGAATACAAATTCCATTTTTTTTTACCAAATAATAAGTTAAATATGTTATAGGTGAACAAGGATTTCGAAAAACTATTTCCAACGAAAACTCTCTATGGTAAATGGGACAAAGTATATGACAATTTAATTGAATATAGGGAAAATTTTTTGACTGGTGCAGATGTCATAATAAAAAATTTCATAAAGTCAGGAACATTAGATAGAGGTGAGTAATCTTGAAAGCTGTGTTTTTAATTGAAATTCAATTATCAATTTTCTCAGAATATCGTCATTATTTGCAACTATGTTTGTTGGCTGCCCTAATACCTTACAAAGGACGAGTATCTGCCAAAAAATCAAGAGGTATGGTTCCATTTAAGCCGTCAGCCAATGAGATCAAGAATAGCATTTTAGCTGAAGTCAACGTGAGTATGTTATGTTGCTACTGTTTTATATTCTCAATGCCCAATGCAGTTGTTGCCTTTCTTGTTATCTTCTGATGTGAAATTTAAGGTAATTTCTCTTACCATATGAAGGGTTGGTACCTTTTGGATGAATATAAATTTTGTATAGTTAATTCAATTCTTGTGATGATACATGATAGAAACTAATCATAAATTGATAATTTGTGGTTCAAAGTAGAAAAAAAGTGAGAATAAAATTAGGATGCAACTTGAAGAAAGGTCTATTCTCAGCTTGGGTCAATGAAGCAGATTCTGTGTGCCTACATATTGAAGTATGGTATTCAATTCGGTGAATATTATTTCCATTTTATTTATGATTTCATGATGAGTTGAACCCAAATTCTTGCTTTTCTACCTTTATTCAGTTCAAAATTGCTGAAAAACCTTTCTGTGTATGTTACTTATTAATTAATATCCAGAATCTTATGATTTGTCGGCATAAATCTTCAATTACGATCAATGTGAAAAACTCTATGTTGATAATAAGCTTTCATTTCAGAACTTTTTTGGGAAATGAAAATACATGTTAATATTTTCAGATTCCTGCTGATGTTTCCAAAGTTGTCAATGATAAAATCCAAGAAGCAGCTAGTATAGGTGCAACATTGCAGCCTTTCATAATAGTGGAAGTAAATGGAAATGCTGTCCATAATGTATATGTAAATATATATATTTTTCGTTGTTTAGTTTTCTTGTGCTATTCAATTTATAAATTGTTGATTGAAGTTTCTTGGTATTTTAGCACTAAGTTTTACCAGTAAATAGTTATTTACTTTTTATAAAATATATTGACTCCGACATATGTTTCGGCCTTATTTTGGCCTTTTTTCAAGGATAGTACAACCATCAATAATTCTATTTTCGTCAAATATTACATTTTCAGTTAAAAATATAAAACACATTACACATTTTCACAGATATGACACAAACAAACATTGGTAAAGTTATACTTTATAACTTTACCAATGTTTGTTTGTGTCATATCTGTGAAAATGTGTAATTGTGTTTTATATTTTTAACTGAAAATGTAATATTTTGACGAAAATAGAATTATTGATGGTTGTACTATCCTTGAAAAAGGCCAAAATAAGGCCGAAACATATGTCGGAGTCAATATATTTTATAAAAAGTAAATAACTATTTACTGGTAAAACTTAGTGCTAAAATACCCAAGAAACTTCAATCAACAATTTGTAAATATATATACATCTCTTTACAAGGTACCATCCATTTTGAGCGCAGTAGAGACCTGTTTTTCGTCATTTCATGTTTTTAATTTAAAATATCCCATAGAAAGCCAACATTTGTGGTTATTCATCCAATTAGCGATGTATGATCTGACAACAAAAGAGGATAAATCAGTTCCCTTCATAATAGACTTAGTTAACAAAACAAAAATAAAATAAATGATTAAAGTTTGAATTTTAGTTCGGTAACATGACACTCATTTGTAAATTTTGTAAAAAAAAATTGAAATCGAATAGTTTTTACCTCTTACACTTGAAATTATTTCACAGAGCTGAAAATGATTTTCCATGTGGAAAATGTTCCAGAAGTTTTTCTTCCAAAAGGGTCTTACAGAAACATATTCAAAATTGTTCTTCTACTAAAAAAATTCAAAGATACAAAAAATAATTAGAAATTGTGAGAAACAATCCTCTAATGACGCCAGTGCTAGTGTCGAATTAAATTCTGAGAACACCGCTTTACATACTTCACCTTCTTTATTTGATAATACCCTTATGTACATTTCAAAATTTTACAGTAATCCATCAATGACTAGAAAGAGTATTCAAGAGATTATTGATAGCAGTTCAGTTTTATTTGCACACTTTTCAGATGATATAATGAAAGAAATAAAATCTTTGAATATTTTGGATGAAATTGCTCTGGAAAAATTTCAAGTATTGTAAACAAGAAACCATTTCAACCATTTTGCACTGAATACAAACGATTTCGGTTGTTTGAGTCAATGAATACCCTTATAAAGCCTGAGGCCTTCAAACTTGGAGAAATTTTTGATAATAAAACAAATTGTCAATCTATCAGTATGGACCTCAAAACCTGTGAAGCATATATAGTACCCATACAAAAAGTACTCAAATCTGTTCTTGAAATTTCTGGTATCATGGAAAAATTGATTAGGCATATTGAAAATGAAAGTATGTCCAATGATACAATTTCTTCTATATTCTCATCTCTTCTCTGGAAACGCATTAAGAGCAAGTATTGTAATAAACTCTTGCTACCCTTGTTTGTATACTTCGATGATTACGAACCTTTAAATCCATTAGGTACAGCTGCTGGAGTTTATAAAATTGGAGCTGTATATTTCACCATAGGAGCTATTCCCCCATCATTTTCCTCTAAACTGACGAATATTTTCTTATGGGGACTATTTCATTCAGCTGACAGAAAAACGTTTGGCAATAAAAAAGTTTTCTCTAAATTTATCGAGGATATGAAAATATTAGAATCAGAAGGCATTGAAGTATGTTATGGAAATGAAATTATC
The DNA here is from genome assembly GCA_013421045.1 of Propylea japonica. Taxonomy (NCBI): domain Eukaryota; kingdom Metazoa; phylum Arthropoda; class Insecta; order Coleoptera; family Coccinellidae; genus Propylea; species Propylea japonica. The sequence continues at coordinate 41,945,589 of CM024242.1, read as the reverse complement.
AGAGTATATTTCTGTTTATTTGCTCTCATTGGAGATAATTTAGGAATCCATAGTATTACCGGTTTTACAGAAAGTTTTTCAGCTGAGTTCACTTGTCGAATATGTCTATGCCAAAAAAAAACTCAGCACTTTATGGTTGAGGAAGATCCAGATTTAATTAGAACAGAAGAAAATTATGAAACAAATTTAGAACAGAAATCTTTTGGTATAACAGAACCATGTTTTTGGAATGAACTTTCAACTTATCATAATATCACAAATAGCTCTTGCGATATAATGCATGACATATACGAGGGTGTCTGCCGCTATGATTTGGGTCATATTCTGTATTATTATGTGGTAACAAAAAAAATATTCTCATTAGAAATTTTGAACGAACGTATAAAATATTTTGATTATAATGATTTATGTGACATAGGAAATCGTATTCCACAGATTACATAGCGACAGTTAGATAATCGAAATATTATCATATCTGCATCAGAAATGGCAGCTTTCGTGGGATATATACTGTTCATCATCGGGGATCTGATAGAGAAAAATGATGAGGTTACCAGCTTTCTATGTCTTCTGGTAGAAATTGTTTACATTGTTAGTAAAGCCACTACTTCCTGTGAAGAATTAGATTATCTAGGTCATTTAATTAAGAATCATAATCAGTTGTATGTTTCACTCTTTCAAGATACTTTGAAACCGAAGCATCATATGCTTATACACTATCCAAATATTATAAAAAAGGTTGGTCCTTTATGTTTTCTGTCTTCTATAAGGTTTGAAGCATTTCACAAAATTGCTAAAACTAATGCTCACATTATTTCATCTAGAAGAAATATTATATTTACTTTATCCATGCGTCATCAGTTCCAACTTTCATATAGATTGCTTTTCCAAGAAGGTTTTGTAGAATGCATCGAATTAGGACACTCAGCAATTCCCAGAGATCTTTTTGATGACGATTCATTGAAAGAAAAATTAGATCAGGTTGGTTTGCAAAAAAGCGCAGTTTTAGTGAACTCTTTAACTATTAATAAAATAACTTACAAACCCAATTTATGTCTCCAAGTTCATCATAACGAATTCGAACCTCAGTATGCAAAAATTTTATGCATAATCTACGAGTCTGATAGTAAAATTTATTTTTACTGTGAATCTCTCAGAAGCATAGGGTATTCAACTCATTATCAGGGTTTTATTGTGGAAAATGATGGAAATGCTCACAAAAAATTGATTAATTTTAATTCATTGAGTTGCATATTTCCTGTAGCTCTTCATAAAATGAATGATCGCAATTTACGGATAATTCATAAATTCAAACAGAGTTTGTGATCAAAGTCAACTGCACGGGGTGAGTATAGTGAGTCCCGTAGACTAGGCCGTTTCTTTAACTTTTTGGGGAACTGATTTGAATCTTTACCAACAATTTCAGAACAATCAGAGAAAAAATTTATAGACAACTTCACCCTTTACTAAGCAAATTGTTATGTTTGATGTTTATTTTAATACGTCTGTTACAATTTTTCTAAACATATAAGTATTCCGAAATTTCTGAACTGAAAGCCGAAAACAACAAACTCATGAAATACATCGAAAGCAGGGAAGTTAAATTCACAACAGTACCCAAAAAATATTCTGCAGTAACCAGGGCGAACATCACTGATAAACCCGATATTTCTTCAGGAGGTGCCCCCAATGACAGGAATGACAAGTTGGTCAAGCAACAACAACGTCCCTCAACTTCGGAACCTGATGATAATTCAATTGAGGTGAAATCAAACCCAAATAATTCATCAGAGAAAATCAATTCTCAACACTCAAAACAAAATCGTAATACATCAGAAATCAATGGCCCAATTAAAAGTAAAGCAAATTCGAACAACACTACGGATAAAATTATTTCTCAATCCTCATCAAATGATGGTTTCACTGTTGTGAAAAACAGAAAGTCAAAACGTTTGGATAAAAGCATTTTTGGTAGTGGAAAGGCTGATGAGATGTTGATTAAAGGTATCCCAAGATATGGTTACTTACATGTTTGTAAATTAGACCCTACATTAACACCCGAAATTGTTACAAAATATCTCAACACCAAAGGTTTCACAGGTACAATTTGTGAGAAATTACAATCTAAAAGACCCAATGAATATTCGTCTTTCAAGTTGACCGTGCTTGCACAGGAGTTTGAAGCCATCAAGAATCCCGAGCTATGGCCGGAAGGCAGCAGGATTAATCATTTTTTATTCCGGCTGAACAACGGCAACTCAAACCCGAGATGAAATGTGTAGTTTTACATCAGAATGTCCAATCTCTTAGAAACTGTTTATTAAGGTTAGAACAATTTGTAAACAATCTTAACGCATGCTTCGTAGCTGTCACAGAACATTGGCAGAGCGAAGCAGAGCTCGATGCACTTCACATAAGCGGTTTCAAATTAGCATCTAAATACTGCAGGCCACCTGGCAGTCATGGCGGATGCGCTATATTTTGTAAATGTGAAATTACTTGTAAGGAACGTTCAGATTTGATTAATTTAAGTGTTCCATATGTTTTCGAATGTTGTGCTATTGAGGCTTCTATTTGTTCTAAAAAGTTCATCATTGTTGCAGTATACCGTCCAAACACTTACCCTACATGTGATATTGGTCTGTTCTTCGAGAAATTGAATTTGGTGCTTGAGAAGCTTACTTCTGATAACAGTCAATACATTATTGCTGGTGATTTCAACATCAATGTGCTCTCTTTGAGCCAGGAAGCCCAGGCATTCATTTCATTACTCGAGGGATATGCGGCCCGTATAACAGTGTTAGAGCCAACTCGAATTACTTCCACGTCTTCCACCTGTATAGACAATATTATTACAAATTTGAGCGATTACGAGACTGCGGTGATTCCATCTCACCTTTCTGACCACACTTGTCAGAAGTTTTCGTTTTCGATCCCTAGATCCGATCCTAAACCGAGGACTAAGCAAATTAGACTGATTAACGAATCAACTATGTGTAGGTTTCTTGAATTATTGTCTTCCGAGGGGTGGGACGGTCTCACATTTGAAGAAAATAATTGTGATATTGATTGTCTTTGGGACAATTTTTTCGGTAGATACAAGGCCCTTTTCGACTCAGCTTTTCCCCTGATTGAGGTCAAAGTTCATTCATACAACAGGTTGTTGATATCAGAAAACGCCTAGATTACCTCTACACAGTATCCCATTTTCGCCCTGAAGTTTCTCCACTCTACAACCAAACCAAAAAAATATATGACAACATTCTTACTAACAATAGAAAAGAACGCCTTAAAAATCGCATCGAAAATTCTAGTAACAAAAGTAAAACTGTTTGGCAAATAATAAATGAAATTACTGGTCGGAAAAACAAAACTATAGATGATACAATAAGTACTAACAACCCTTATAAATTGTCCAATGAATTCAATGAACATTTCATTAACGTTTCCACATCTGTGATTTCAAGCATGCCTAACCTCTCATTAACGTCGAATATTCGACCTGTTCGTCGAAATCCTAGGTCATTTTACCTCTTCAGTATCACAGAGGAAGAAGTTATCAGAACGGTGAATGGAATGAGAAATAAGAATTCTTTTGGGTACGATGGCATACCAATGTCTGTAGTCAAGCGATCTATTAATATTATTGCTGAACCCCTGGCCTATATTATTTATATGTCTTTCAGAGAAGGCATTTTTCCAAAATCGTTGAAAATAGCTGTAGTTAAACCCCTATTCAAAAAAGGACGTAGCGAAGATCTTGGCAATTATAGGCCAATAAGTTTGTTGTCCTCTTTCTCTAAAGTATTCGAAAAAATAGTTGTCAATAGGCTACTAAGTTTCTTTCATAAATTTCGAATATTTTCTGAGTGTCAGCATGGATACTTGAGATCTAAAAGTACAGAAACTGCAATATTTCAACTAATTCGTTCTGTCCTTGAAGCGTTGGAGGAAGGAAAAGTGCCAGCAGGTCTTTTCATAGATTTTTCTAAGGCATTTGATTGCGTAATTCACAAAGATTTGATTGTTAAACTGCGTTCTTATGGAATTAGGGATAAGCAGTTGGATTTCATAAGGAGTTATTTACGTGATCGCCGACAAAGGGTTTCCCTGGTTGTCAAAGGCGTTGAGTACTTTTCTAGTGATAAAATATTGGGGGTTGGAGTCCCGCAGGGGGGTATATTTGGACCTCTGTTATTTTTAATTTACATCAACGACCTACCAGATAACATTTTTTCTGAAGGGGACCTTCTGCCTGTTGTAAATGCCTCTTTGAATGTTGGAGAATCGGTGGGTGTTTTCGGGTGTTGTGACAATCAGCGGGACGAGGATGTTGTCATGTTTGTGGACGACACTAACGTTCTTATGGCGGCGTCTGGAGTTTCGGAGGTGGTTAGGATGGTCGAGATGAGGTTCTCTGATATCTCGAATTGGTGCGTCTCCAACAAAATTGCAATAAATACCAATAAAACAGAATGCGTGTTTTTTAGCACATCTCATTCTCGAACTATTATACCTCAAAATGTTATTCTCTCTGGACAAACCGTGAATGTTTCAGACAGCACTAGTTTTCTTGGTATCACTGTTGATCACAAGCTTAGTTGGCTTGAACATATGAATTTACTGCAGAGCAAATTAAATTCTGTTCTTTACACTCTTCGAGTTTTGTCACAGCAGTCTGATACTGAATTGGTGAAGACGGTGTATTTCTCCAATTTTCAGTCTTTAATGTCCTATGGAATCATTGCATGGGGAAACGGTTCAGAAGTTTGCAAGGTTTTTATTGTCCAGAAAAGAGCTCTTAGAACAATGCTTGGCTTGTCCGCCAGAACATCTTGTCGCGGACATTTCAGATCACAGGGTATACTTACTACCACCGGAATGTACATATTCAGATGCCTTCAATTTTTAATAAAAAACTACGATATCTTCCGAAAATACGAAAATGCCAATAAAACTAGACGCATTCACCCCTTTCACCTACCCAGATGTTCGCTAACACTAACCCAGCGGAATATAGAATATATGTGTCTGAAATTATTCAATAAACTGCCGAGAAGTTATCAGATCCTAAATAACCATAAGATTTTCAAATCGCTCACTAAAAAACTTTTGATCGATCTTGAACCATATACTATTAGTGAGTACCTGAACACTAATTTTCAAATCTGAACGTTTCAGTTCTTTTTTGTTGTTACTTAGCTTATATGTTTACTTTCTAGCTGTTTTGACCTATTTTCTTTTCAATTTGTTTTGATTATGAAAATAAATATTATTATTATTATTATTATTATTATTATTATTGTTTATTTTGTTCATTTGACTCAAAGAATGAATATTTTATTATTTCAGAATTTTGATATTTATTTTTATACGTCTTCGTTACTATGTTTTTTTGAACATATGAGTACCTATAGTATATATGTTTTATATTGTGAGTCCCGTAGACTAGGCCGTTTCTTTAACTTTTTGGGGAACTGATTCGAAACTTTTCCAACAATTTCAGAACAATCAGAGAAAAATTTTATAGACAACTTCACCCTTTACTAAGCAAATTGTTATGTTTGATGTTTATTTTAATACGTCTGTTACAATTTTTTTAAACATATAAGTATTGTTTATTTTGTTCATTTGACTCAAAGAATGAATATTTTATTATTTCAGAATTTTGATATTTATTTTTATACGTCTTCGTTACTATGTTTTTTTGAACATATGAGTACCTATAGTATATATGTGATATATTGTTAATTTATTTTGTTAATACGAGTCGAAGAATAAATACTTAATTTAATTCCTGAATTTCATTTTGACCAGCTTACTGAATATTCATTTTCACAGGTAATAATGGAGTAGGATTTCAAATGATAATAATGAACTAATATATTGATTTGAAAGGATCGAAATGTTTTATTTGATTCAAAAAAATCTTTATTGGTAGATAATACAATAAACATGAAAAATTAAATAATGATGAATATTCATGATAAATCAAATGTTTATTGGAATCAACAGAATATATATATTGAAATACAAATAAGCTTATTCTACACAGTCTTCACTCAGTTTTTGTGCTGAACAACTATTCTTGGGACTAAAAGAGCATTTATTTGACCCTAATGAATATATATTCAATTTCAATAAAATATATGTTCTGGTGTACAAAAGATATATTCCATAGGAAGTGAAAATATCAACAAAATCCCTTATTTAGGCCAAACCTAGCTTTATTGAAACCATTTTTAAAGAAATCATTTGTTATGGGCAAAGCAGGCTGTATTAAATCAAATAAATATTTTTCTCAGTGCAATTAGCCTAACTTAACTACACAATTAACCCAATCAGTTAAAAAGAAACTGATTCGGAAACATTATATTGTGGCTGTTATTGTCTTCTTTATAGAAAAAATTGAATACTTCGCAATGAACAATGTTAGCATGCCAGTTACGGTGCCATTCGACCACAATATAATCATTTAATCAATATGAGACGGCTTCAAAGAGGCTGAATCCGCCTGATTACTTTGAACAATATGGAAATCAGGCTAACTTTTGGTTTTTCAGAAAATTGTGAAGCATTGGAAATTTTGTGAGAGCAATATTCCAAGGGATGTGTTGGAAGAGTATGCTGAGAGCGATACATCGGTACCCTGGGGTTCAATTCAAACCTCGAGAATGTGTTGGAATTGAATTATACTGCAAAAATGAGTGCTCCTTCACAGAAGCAGAAACTAATGAAAATAAGTAGGTACACAATATGAAGATGATTTATATTCGATAATAAAATATTAAACAATGGGTCGAATAAGAGAGACTAATGCCCGATTGCACCGTTCGTCTAAGCAACGTTTGAGCCCTTAAGTGACGTTTATTCCATTGATGAAACGTCATTTCAGGGCTTAAACGTTGCTTAGACGAACGGTGCAATCAAGCATAAGGATATACCCAAAAATCGTTATTTATTTTCGACCATCTTGAGGAAAATCGACGATGCATAATCACACAGATTGTGTGGAATCGTTCAGCAAAAAATATATATGATAATAATCAAATATTATATAGGAGACGACACGACTACAGTGTAGGAGTGCCATCTCTAGGTCAAATGTGAACTGATGTTTCTATAGAATGGTTAAATATCTGGTTCTATGATAAATGCTAATTAGTTTTGAAATCAATGTACAAGGAAAATGTCATTTATAAAATAAATATCGATCAATTCGTTTGCACAAATATTTTTCCATTCTAAATAAAACAACAGGACCCTGATATAACATTGGACGTTTTGAGTTCGTTAATAAGCCAAATCATACAGAGTGTTTCACAAAATATGGCCATTCAAGGTTTTTGATTGCTACTAAATATTCAAATGCCAAATATCAGCACGATAGGAATAATATTCTGGAAATTATTTATGAACTGAAGTATGCAAAAAAACTAGAAATTTGATGAAATTAAATTCTAGGGTTTTAATGATTCGATCCTTTTAAAATTTTGCATTGACATTTGGTATATCAATCTTTATACACAAAATGAATTTCACTCTCACCATCTTGTTATGGCAATATTGAGATTCAATTCCAGTTGAATTTCATATAGTTCTACATGAGGCTGATTATGGAAATCTTGCACTTATACGCAGAATTTCCATTCGATTAAGTTCGTTCTGTCTGAGATATTGAAGAACTAAATTTTTATGGATCACCCAGTATGATTTGGCTTGTTAACGAGCTTAGCCGAGGCATTTGAAAACCAATGCATTGTGCATGTGGTCGCAAAAAAAATTCACCAATTATTCCAATCAATACATCAACAGAAAATTTGGCAGGGTAGTGAGCTTCTCTAATCTTATGTGGATTAAGATCTCAGAAAGTATTCTTTGTAGGTAAAACACTAAATACCAATTCCGCTGCTATTCCTGTGGAATTTCAAAAATATATTTTCGAAAACCCAATTTTTTTTTTAATTCCAACTCACTGTATTCCCGAAAAAATCTGTCAGAGACCCATAAATCATAAGAACATTATGTCATGAAATCATGAATGGATAGAGATCCCGAATTTACGGCATCTCATTCTGCAACATCCTGTATATTTCTGACTTCTAAATAAAAACTTTGTGAGAAAGAAAACATATCGATATAATATTTGATTTTTACTCCTTAGTGACTTGAATAATTGCCCCTAGATTAAATTTAATTGCAATTAATGTTATTTACGACACGACTTTCTTTTGTTTACTGAGTTCCATTTCAGTAATTATTCCTATAAGAACTCAATGGATAGCAGTTATGATAATTGGAGAAATCAATTATCAATTACAAAAGATTAACTCTTATCAGTAGAGGAGGTGAGTCGATATTAAATGTACTTGTTGCTCTGAATAGCGACAGAATTTGTATTAGTTCGGTATAGGAACGTCCCCAAAGTTGATAAAAATGATACGAGATGCAGTGTTTTGTTACAGTTTGCTGTTGGTGGGAGTTCTCGTAAGTATTTTAACGAGTTCAGTTTTCATTCACAATATTTTCCATACTTAGAATGGAGATTTATAGAAATGAATTGATAAAATGAGATGTCAGACTTCTGAAATATCAGCCCATACAAGCTGAAAATCAGGAAAACTGTTCAAAACACAATTACATATAATGTCTGAAAGTGCACCGTTACTTCTCTGTATAAAAATTTTTGATGCGGGGTTAAAGTTCGAAAAAATAGTTTTTCGCGATTATCAGCAGAATGGTGAATTTTATCGAAAAAGTACCCCTGTAAAAATTGCAGATCTTCAAATTACCCATGAAAAATGTCAACATACTTTTTTCCTACGAGTTACCGTTTCTGAGATATAACTATTCAAAAAGTTATAAAAGTTGTTATCGTCATGAAATGCAGACGTTTGTGATAGTTTACCTGCTTAGCGCTTTTTTCAAGCACTCGTTCTACTTAAACGAGTGCTTTATCGTTTTACCGAAATGTTTTTAATTTTCGAATTTTGAGCCGAAAGTGGTCCAAAAGGACGAATTCGTGGTAAAATTCAATTCTGTTCGTGGGCTGTCCAGCCAATAGCACTTTAACTTTCGAAGGTTTTGTCCTAGAGACTTGAAAATTTCAGTTTGAATTCGGTTTCCAAATGCCTCGATAATAGAAAAAAAACTTCATAATTCCATAACACGATATCCGATTCCAGTGATATCTTGTGAATGAAGTTTAATATACTGAATGTTTTTTTAAAATTTCAAAAGAATCGCGTCATCACACCCATAGAAAATTTAATTGAAATATTGAAAAGAAGAATTTTTATATTTTCATGAGAAGACATACGATTCTAGTGAAATTTATTTCGTGAATTGAGATTAATATACTGACTATCCATGCAGAATTCAAAAGGATCAATCAGAACCATAAAATTAACTTTTTTAATTATTGAGTTCTCACAAATTTCAGTTTTTGAATAATTTCCGTAGTATTATTCAAATCATGGTGAGATTTTGCATTCATATATTCAGGTTCAATCTCCAGTCCTAAACCATATTTTGCGCGCTGGAAAGCACTTGCTCAGGGCTTTCTTAAATATTTTTACGTGGTTTTCTAGTAGGTCTACTTCACGGATCAGCAGTAACCAATTTAGTGATTGAAATATTGTTTATATCACAAATTAATTCAACAAGGATTCCAACTCCATATTAATTTCCAGATTATTCATAAAAATTTCGATAAAACTCCAATGACTTATCTGTCCAAAACAAGGATTGTTTACATATAGGTACTACTATTTTAGCTTAGTTTCGATTCTCGCTACCTTAGCGCTGATATCGTCATGGAATATGACAATATTTAAAACCGAAATCGATCGCCGAAGTATAGATTAAACAAGTATGTTTTCATTTCTATCTGTATTTAACATACATTTCATGTGTTCATGATGAACCTCTCGTGTGTCAAGGAAAAAAGTACCATGCATAGTGCTACGCGATAGAGGACCATCAAATATGAAAGAGATGTCCCATTTTTTTAAGGATATATATTCTGCATATTGAGATTTTTGGCTGTTGTTTGGAACCGATATAGCAGTAGCTGTATGTCGTCCTACTTATCATTGATCGTAGTCCCATCCTCTATACTTCATAGACTTTGTTTTATAATGCTCAATAAAGCTATTATAATAATAATTTTATCTTAGGCACAGCATAACACGCCATGTGCGTTGAAAAATAATGTGCATGATGAGGATTGGGATATTTTAAATGCCAATGTCCGCCAACCACCTGAAAAAATGTTATGCTACTACAAATGTGTTTACGAAGAATCAGAAATTGTGAACCAAGAAGGCATAATAAATGTAGAAAAACTGATTGAACTTACTAACAAATGGAAGTCGTTAAATGATGCCTCTAAGACATCTATCAGGAATTGTGTGAAAGACTTGGGACCAGTGAAGTCGTGCACTGATGTAAACCCTAGTTTCCAATGTGTTCATAAGGCTATAGAAAAAAAGGTTTGTATGATTTTTTAATTTTGAAATTTATTCATTATACGGACATCAAAAATTCGAGGAAATGCCAAATTTCTCCGATGTATAATTCAATAACAGTTATCGCCCAATGAAAAATGGAAAATTAGATTGAACTTGGAGTCAATAATAGCTTCGGGTGGAATACTCTCCTTTATTTCCAACAAACTCAGTTGATTCAAATTATGATGATTTGAATTTTTATCGGGTATTTTCAAATAAGATAGTTTGATCGAGTCCAAATTGCATATTCACTTGCTTTGTTATAATATGAATACTTTCACGAACTTTTGATATAACTAGTTCGAAATGACGGTGACGTCATTACTCGAAAGTAATATCATTCAATTGAAATGAGAAATCGATTCAGGATTATTCTTTAAAATGGTCTGTTCAGCTAGAAATGAATTTGTTCCATCCTTTACGGACACAGTGTGTAAATAGTCGATGAAAGCATGTATACAAAAATTCAAAACTCCAGCTTGTTCACAAGGAAAAAACTTCGTGTTCTCTTGATTTTGAAATGGGTAAATTTTGTCAAAAACAGCAAACATTAATTTTTCATATATTTCTTGATGTTTACGTATATATGCGTCCAGTCGATTGACGTCAATAAATTATTATTTTTAGATTCCTCAGACCTGTGGCTGTCCAAAAATATCCCATGTATATAATGCTGTTTTCAATAATGTGCCTATATTCAAATTGAAGGCACGGATTTTGAAAAACTGTTGGAGTGACTAGTATTATGTGCTTTTCACTTTCTATCCCAAACCAGGTAATTTCACAACTATCAATTCTGACGAATATTCATATTTTCCATCAGTGATGAGGCCAAAATTATTGTATAAATTACTCCAGCTACATTTGATTCACAAGTATTCCAATAAGAATCATATTAAAATCCCTTTTTCAAGTTAGATCCACCAAAAAATTCGAAAAGAAGAAAAACAAATTCTATCGAGTTTCAGACTATCCGCCTTCCAAGGCGGGTTACAACGAAAAAAGTCCAATCAAGTATTTTTTTGTCCTTTGATTTCCGTAGCTTAGGACTCCTCTAAGTTTTAAACCTAGTCACAAGCTAAAAAACAACTTTTTTATTTCTGAAAAAAAATTAAGTACAAACTACTGAAAACTGAATTTCTAGCTTTCAATCTGAAAATTATTTATTGTCGTCAATCGACTGGACACTCTGTATAATTCGCATTCAATACGTCATTGCAAATTTGACTATCCCAAAATTCATTGGTTTCATTCCATCCATTTATGAAAAACTTTTCTATTCGTAGCAACTGCAGTTGAAACCAAAAGAAAGTGTAGATGAATATTGATATATTACCAAGAGTTTGAATGGCTTAGTAGGTAATCAAAGAACTGACAATGCGCTTGGGCGTCCCGAATGTTGCTTATATGAAAAAAAATATTCAGCTTCTAGGAATTACTGCGAGTTGCCCAAAAAGGCCTTGAAAGAACTTTAGTTTTTAGTAGGATGTACTCAAATATTTATTCTCGATTTGGAAAAATAAAAATTTGGTTTTTTTGACTGAGTTGAAAAAAAATTTTAGAATCCTAAGCTACAAAAGCCATAGAAAAAAGTACTCAATCGAACTTTTTTGTAATCTGCTTTAGAAAGCGGATAGGCTAAAAATCATTTAAACCCGATGAATGTTGCTTTTCTCCATTTTATGATGTTTGTTCTGTTACGGTTGTTAATTTTCCATGGACGTGGTAATATATGTCATTAGTAGGAGTGTATCGTGTAATTTATACAATTATTTTGGTCTCATCACTGATGGAAAAATGTTAACATTCGTCAAAATTGCTAGTTGTGAAACTAACTGTTTTGACATGAAAAAAGGGCTTAATACTAAAAATTTCTATTCACTTCAATAAATATTCAAAACCTGTACCTCCAATTCGAATACATTATCGACAACGTGCTAAAAAGTGACGCGTCAATTGCCTGAAGCTACTCGAAAATTCTTGATTTATTTTTCTTTCCGCTTCTGAAAGTTTTTGACTCAATTCTGTTTCCTTGTTAAATCCCTTCAAGTGAAATATCTTTCTGTAAAATCTCCAAATAAAAAAATTTAGCTTTCGATTCCTTTTGAGTAACCATGTTGAAAAATTAAGAACTGCAAAATACTAACTGCATAGGAAGATATGCATTACTAACTGCTTAGGAAGATATGCATTTTTCGAACCTAGCTGGCAAAATACTTTAGAAAACACTCAAAAAACATAACTCGAGAACTGAAGAAATTGCATAATATGTATATTGGGGTATTTTTGGATAGCCACAGGTCTGAGGAATCTCAAAAAAAATTATTGACGTCAATCGCATAGACAATGAAACTGCAACACCCAGAAGTAGCTGTTTGAATTGATTCTTTAACGATAACCAACAAGAGAGGCCACATCGAAATCATTCTGGATAAAACAACCAGTGTGTGGAGTGCGGAAGAAACATATTTTCAAGAATTGGCTAGTTCAGCCACATGCGCAGTCACAGAAGACAATAACAGCCACACGAGTTGGATAGCACCAAAACATTTTCTGTTGAAAGGAGGGTACCTTATGCTTTCGACCTTCTTGGTCTTTTCAGTAAGGCAAAGTAGCCTTAGAGCATGGATGTATGATCTTGTCTTGTGCATCTGAAAGGCTTTCTGAACAAGGACAAAGCCGCGAGGCCTTCCAAACTTCGGTCAGCTGTAGCTAAGCACTTTGATGTAAGAACTTTCTTTCTCTGCGAAATCACACCTCCGTTCAAAGACTTTGCTTTGTGCAAAAACGCCGACAAGATCATACATCCATGCTCTAAGGGTAATTTGCCTTACTGAAGAGACCAAGAAGGTCGAAGGCATAAGATACTCTCCCTTCAACAGAAAATGTTTTGGTGTTATCAAATTCGTTTTCGAAGAACAACTCAAATACCCAGTTCTGCTGGATATGCTCTATGCTGTTTCGCCTTCAATTCGGCTCATTAGGTCCCAGATCCCATGATCTTTTGATCATAGAGCATGTTGGGGACATCATGGGTGAAAGGCTTGGCGTTTTTCACCCAAGCCCTCACGGTCTTTGGCGGGGGAAAAACACAAAACATAAAAAAATTCATAAAAAAATATTGTGAACCCTTCGTGTTTTTCATACAATTTCAATCATTCACTCTTCGGTATACCATCTATGTTTTACCAAAAAAACATCCAAATTCAAACAGCTCCTTCTGGGAGTTGCAGTTTCTTCGTCAGTTAGTATATTAATAGACAAAACCAATTCATTCTTTCCTTAGGTTTTGTGAAGATCTTGTGAACAGAAACTTAATTTTTTTTAACATAATTCATATTCATACCTTGATTCTGTAAATTTTATTTATGTTTATACATTTTACAAACTATTCCAAATATTTTTTTGTTCGAAATTTTGTTGATAATGATTTCAGTAGGTTTTAAATATGAATTTGAATTTTTGATGATTATTGATATTAGTTATGTTTTAGAGGTACTTATTTAGAAGCTACAGTCCATGAAGATGGAAAGACGACAATATGAAGTAAATATTATAAAGTTACCATTATGGAGTATAAAGCTATTCGTCAAGCTGATAATATTTGTTTTTTTTATCTTGGCCTTACACGTATATTCAAATACAGAAATAGTTTTAAATCGTGTCGTATTAATCTTTTTATGAAAGAAACAACCAGAAATGCATAACGAGAAATATGAAATGAGGTAAATAAAGATAAAGAGATAAATAAATTTACAACACGAATCATAAAAATTGTATACCAAACTAAGTAAGAAGATCAATAACGAAAAATTTTCTGTTATCGATGGTTTTTATCTCAGAATCTAGTTTCTTCTCTCAATAATAGGAGACAAATGAAGAAATGATGATGGATACATTGAAAGGAAAAAATTCAAAGACTAAAGAGACATTTTTCACCAAAGAAACTCCAATCTCTACATAATAAAAAAAAAATATTTCAGAGAATTACTGCTCCACCAAGGAACTATATAGTGTTCAGGCCTTTCCTCAAATTTGTCATCTGTTAATCTCCCAGAAATAGAGATTTAGCTTCAAAATTATTATTCTTTCATGGCAAAAATTCAGTTTAAATCTTCTATCTCATATGGTAACAAATTATGAAGTATTGAAGAGCAACAGAGGTTGAGACTGGTGCGGCTGACTATATAAAATAAATAAAGTACAGGAGTGAATGGCGTGGGGGTGAAAAATATCGATTTTTGAAGATCATACGATAGATTGCTTTTTAAATCAAAAATTCACGATAATTTTCATTGATAATTCTCCGTACAAAATTTATTGACGAATCACGTTACTTTTTTGGTACGCTGTATATTAGTATTGAATGGTGTTCATCGTAGAGTTTGATAACCTTCAAACACTCAGTAAACCCCTTTGAAATATTCTTATATTATCTTGTAATCTTTTCAGATTGTGGGAGGTTCGAATTTTTATTATTATTATTCAACAGGATAATTAATTTTCAACATTATTCTGTTATCTTACAAAAGAGTAAACTGTGCATACTTCAACTGTTACCATTGAATAATAAATTTATTGCACTTGGAAATAAATTACTTGATTTGGGATTATGATCAAGTAGTGTCATATGCAATTTTGAATGAGGTTGGGAAATATTTTTCAACACACTAGATAACGGCACAGACAACACTAATATTTTATATCGATATGAAATTTACTGAACAAGATTATGAGAAATATTTATCATCAAATTTTTCAGTCTCATGATAATGTGCAATTTCGGTAACAATATTTTATAATTTGTAATTAGCTTTCGTGATTCATTATTAAAATAGTGGAACCTGGATATAACACATCAAATGGAAACGAGAACACCAGTTGAACCAGCTGAAAAAATGTTATGCGACTACAAATGTGTTGACGAAGAATCAGGAATTGTCAACAGAGAAGGAATAATGAATATGGAAAAACTGGTTTAAATAACTGACAAAAAATGAAAGGCGTTAAATGATGCCTCTAAGACATCTGTCAGGAATTTATTGTTAAAGGACTTGGGGTCAGTGAGTCGTGCACTGCTGTAAACCCTAGTTTCCGATGTGTTCATGAGGCTAAAGATAAAAAGGTTTGTTGAAATTTATTCATTTTACGGACACCGATGATTCGAGGAAATGCCGATTTCCTTTGATGTATAATTTAATAACCGTTTTCATCCAATGGGCAATGGAAAATTAAATTGAACAGATCAAACTTAGAGTCAATAATAGCTATAAGTTCAAGTGGAATATTCTACTTCATTTCCGACAAACCGAGTAGATCCAATTATGAAAAATTGAAAATTTTCGGATATTTTTAGAACAGATCGAGTCCAGATTGCATATTCACTTGCTCTGTGATTAAATGAATATACTTTCGCGAACCTATGATATCTCTAGTACGAAAATTTAAAACCTTCAATTTGTGACGAAGTGTGACTTCTACAGTTTCACGAGCAGTAATCGGAATATCATGGCTCAATTCGTAAATGAGTTATATCGATAAGGAAAGGTGGTTTACGAGAACAAATAAAGAATTTTATTACAAGAATATTGTCTAGAGCAATAATCGGAATTCCAAATTTGTCATCTGAATAATGATAAAATCTTGAAAAATTTCATGAAGTTCCTTTGGATAGAATATGAAATAATTGATGACTGACAAATTATTGAATAAATACAAATTGCAAGTTGCATTGTATGTACATATAAATAGTCGATAAATTCAGGTAGTTATACAAAAATGCAAACATCCAGATCGTTCACAAGGAGAAAACTTTTAGTTCTCCTGATTCGAAAATAGGTAAATTTGGTCAAAAACAGCAAGAGATAATTAGTCTCATATTTCTTGATGCATATAATTTGCATCCAATGCTTAATTGCAAATTTGGCTATCCCGAGGCTAATTGGTTTTATTCTATTCATTATTCTAATAATTATCATATACATGTATAGACTAAATTTATTTCAAGTTTTATACAGAATAGGTTATAGCATTATTGCTTCACCAATGAACGAGCGCAGAAAAGCACCTGCTCAGGACTGTTCTTAAATTTTTCATCTCTGAGATGAATATTTTCCGAACACAAAATACCATCCACATTCTCTTAATTTTTCGAAAGGACCTATTGACCATTGGTATATTCCGTCAAATACCAGAAATCCAAAGGATGCAAAACCTCGAAGTAAGTCGAAAATTATTCGCTGAATATTTAAGCATTTTGAAATATGAAAGTACATAGGTATTCCTAATGTTTTTTTTCATATGATGCGTTCTCTTCGAATTATTCGACTGTCAAAAATGAAAATATCAGTGACATTCCAAAAAATGGTCACATTGGCCGAATGCAACTCTGTTAGAAAAATTCACAAACATCAAAGAAATTATTTTCGGCTTGTCAACTCTAAAAGTTAATAATGGATGCCTAGCATTTATTATTGATAAAAATAGCCAAGTTAAAATGAAAGTAATTCTGAGAATGCCGTACCTAAAGTAAAAATAAAAGTTGAAACGGCGAGAATCTATAAAATTGAGTAATGTTTTAACCAGAATTATCACACAACTATTTTTATCTTATAACCAAGACGGAGCCATAGAATCATATGAGAATATCAAGGGAAGTGATAGTGTTTCAAATTCGACAGAATCCATAAAACTCAGACTGAAGACTTAATGAAGTTGTGCCAATCGATTTATTTCAGATTCTCTCAACAGTCTGTCCGTTCAATCCTGTTACCGCGACTACACGGCATGGCTCTCGGGAATAACCGGCAAACGGTAATTGAGTTATTCCGCTATAAAATGTCTTCCTTTTCACCCTTTCATTTCGACTTCAAAGTTGGAATATTATATTTATATTCCGCTTTAAACAGAGCATTCCGTAACAGGAGAAAAATATCCAGACGTTCCCGGGGGCAAAGAAAAAGACGTGAATCATTTTACAGTCGTGTCATGATTATTTGGAATTGGGTACATGAGAACGGTTCACGACAATGTAGAAGAATATGTGAGACAGTTGGTCAGAGTATTCCGTTCTGAACATCGGCTTGCCTTGCTGCATTTTCAGGGTTATGAAGATATCTGCCATAATTGTCGTGATGCAATATAACAGGGCGTGGTTTCTGAGCGAGCTCTACTTTATTCTAAGACTTAGATCATTGAACTGATCGAATTCGTTCAGTATTAAAATTTTTCATGGGCTAGATTTAATTAGCAAGGTAAAGTGAGATTCATCACAACCCCTCATGATCGGCTATCATACTAACTGCTGAGGGTTACGTTCATTTATCAAGGAAAGCAAGTACCAGGGGGTTCGAGCTATTAGTATTCGGTGTTCTTCTTCTCCTGTGTCCTCGGTCGCCCGTTCTCCGTTACTCAGTGATGAGTTCCTTAGTTGATGTCCTGGTAGTCGGATTTGCTTGTAGTTCTTTCCTCCATGGTTGTTCGCAGCGTCCATTATGACCTACAACCTTCTTAAAGTTTTAGCAGTACGATGAAGTACTGCTTTTTGCATTATTTTGTGGAGCTCCTTAAGGTAGTATTTGAGACAGACAAATTCCTGGGGGCGATTTGAGAAAGAAATGGTTCTGGTTATTTTTCACTGCCTTCGATCTGTAGCTCTAGATATCGATAATTCAATATTTTCTTAACTCTTTCATTATCGTCATTATTAATGATGACAGATGGTGACATGAATCTTTATAAATACCTGGGAATGAAACAATGTCAAGAATAGATTTACGTGCGATGAAAGACAAACAAACAGCCGATTTCACCGGAAGAATCAGGAGCATTCTAAAAACGGAACTGAACAGCAGAAATCTCACAAAAGATGTTTACACCTACGCTTGTTCATTTCTCATCTTCTCTTTGGGAATAGTGAAGTGGTACAATATAGATCTCGATCACCTTCAACGAAAACTGAGAACACTGGGCACAAAGGCCAAAAAGCATCATCCTGTGTCAGAATAACAACGATTCATAGAACTCAAGGCAGGCAAGTCTTTGTGGATATAAAGAAATTGGCGGCTGAACAGACAAACAAATTAAGGAATTACTTAGTAGACAAGTCAAACACATCGGGCTTATATGAAATTGAAGCAGATTGACCTCTGTCACTAAGCAAGCACCCTAATGAAAAGACCACACAGATGGATAGTGATAAAATTCAAAAATGAAG
Organism: Propylea japonica; assembly: GCA_013421045.1. NCBI lineage: Eukaryota > Metazoa > Arthropoda > Insecta > Coleoptera > Coccinellidae > Propylea > Propylea japonica. The sequence goes on along the minus strand of CM024242.1, from coordinate 41,926,863 downwards.
GAAAGGATCTTCACTGACGATAGATGCCGTTTAGAATGGCAAACATCAGAAACAATACAACATGATGCTGTTAGTAAAATACTTCAGAAGGAGATTGCCATATACTGAAGATGCTGCAATCCGAAACAATTCCATATTATAAGTATCAGCCTGAAGTAAAACTGGAGAATCGCCATTACAGGCTATACTGGAATCGCACAGTACTTACAAAAATTAAACAGTTGCTAATAACAGGCCCGACATAATTCTAGTGGAGAAAAAAGGAAATACTTATAGACGTAGCCATCTCGAATAACAACAATCTACGTCAAAAATAGGATGACAAAATATAGAAATATCGAGTGCTTGAACTTCAGATTAAAGGGCAGTGAGGAATGGCAAGAAGCAGAACCTTTTCTATTGTCATATGAACTACAGGAATTATTCCCAGGAGCCTCAAGTCCAAGTATTCAAGGAGCTAGATTGGGATGAGGATGAAAACCTTTACAGAGTAATGCAAAAAGCAGTACTTCTCGGTACTAATAGAACGGTTAGGAAGTTTTTGGGTCACGATGGAAACTAGGAATAACCATGGTGGGAAACATTGCAAGACCGACTACCAGAACAGCAACCGAGAAATCCAGGACCGAGCAACGAAGGACGAACAAATCAGGCTCAGGAGAAGAAGAACACCAAACACTTCCGAGCTCAATCACCCTGATAATTGCTATCCGGGATGAGTGAATATTATCCTTAGGAAGTGTGAGAAATCACACTCCTCTAGGTTAATAGGCACAAGTCTATGAAAAAAAAATTACAAAAGCTGGTAACACATACGCTCGCCCAGTTCTCACCTACTCTTTAGGAATAATGAAGCTGAATAATACAGATCTCGATCGCCTCCATTTAAAAATGAGAACACTGTGCACAAAGGCATCTTAAATGCTGTGTCAAAAGGACAACAATGCCCAGAACCCAGGGCGGGTAAGACTTCGTGGACATAACGAAAATGGCGGCTGAACAGCTGAACAATTCGAGAAAATACTTCGTAGACTAGTCAAAGACATCGGACCTCCATAAGATACTGTGTGATGGTTCAGCATCACTTCTGCTAAGCGAACACCCTTATGAAAGCACAACAAAGAGAATCGCCATTACAGGCTATACTGGAATCGCACAGTACTTACAAAAATTAAACAGTTGCTAATAACAGGCCCGACATAATTCTAGTGGAGAAAAAAGGAAAGAGAGCAATACTTATAGACGTAGCCATCTCGAATAACAACAATCTACGTCAAAAATAGGATGACAAAATATAGAAATATCGAGTGCTTGAACTTCAGATTAAAGGGCAGTGAGGAATGGCTAGAAGCAGAACCTTTTCCATTGTCATATGAACTACAGGAATTATTCCCAGGAGCCTCAAGTCCAAGTATTCAAGGAGCTAGATTGGGATGAGGATGAAAACCTTTACAGAGTAATGCAAAAAGCAGTACTTCTCGGTACTAATAGAACGGTTAGGAAGTTTTTGGGTCACGATGGAAACTAGGAATAACCATGGTGGGAAACATTGCAAGACCGACTACCAGAACAGCAACCGAGAAATCCAGGACCGAGCAACGAAGGACGAACAAATCAGGCTCAGGAGAAGAAGAACATCAAACACTTCAGAGCTCAATCACCCTGATAATTGCTATCCGGGATGAGTGAATATTATCCTTAGGAAGTGTGAGAAATCACACTCCTCTAGGTTAATAGGCACAAGTCTATGAAAAAAAAATTACAAAAGCTGGTAACACATACGCTCGCCCAGTTCTCACCTACTCTTTAGGAATAATGAAGCTGAATAATACAGATCTCGATCGCCTCCATTTAAAAATGAGAACACTGTGCACAAAGGCATCTTAAATGCTGTGTCAAAAGGACAACAATGCCCAGAACCCAGGGCGGGTAAGACTTCGTGGACATAACGAAAATGGCGGCTGAACAGCTGAACAATTCGAGAAAATACTTCGTAGACTAGTCAAAGACATCGGACCTCCATAAGATACTGTGTGATGGTTCAGCATCACTTCTGCTAAGCGAACACCCTTATGAAAGCACAACAAAGACGGAAGGTAATAAATTTCAAAGATAGAGAGAAAAGCCTCTACATGGACGACACTTGAACGAGGTCACCCAAGAACATGTCGACATTCCGGCGTCGAACTACTGGCCGACTTCTAGAAGAATGTTTTCCGGAACCCCGGCATTCGAGATCAAATAGAGCAAACTAAAAACTACCAGAAATATATTATGAAGGATAGCAGCCTCACCGATGATCTGTAATAATGATAATGATAAAAAGGTTCATTGAAATATCAAAAATCAACAATATTAGGTACAATTTTGAAATCTCAATTAAAAAAAGCAACCAGAAAAACAAACAAAACAGAACTTAATTAACAAACATTGAAATAAGAACCTCAAAGGTAATTCAAAGAATAACAGTTCTCAATGTATTACAAAAAAACAAAGCATACATCACAAATATGACACCTGAGAGGAACAACATTAAAATAATATCTGATCAGTTAGTGGTTGGCACAAAATATCTCCTAATATCAACTAGGTTTGCAAAGACGCATCTAGGGACACTCAAAACCCCACAGTTTCAACAATGTTTTCACTCTTTAGATTATCCGCTAAACGATTGAAAGCTTTTGGCGCTAGAAAAGTATGAGACAGTCTTGCATGATCGTTCATGTTGGTCATGATTGATAATGACACAAAGTAGAGTTGTCTAAAGTCCAACAATTTTTACTCAAAATAGTCTTCATTACCCACTTCTGCGTTACCTCTATTTTACTAATATGACACTCATGAAAATCACCTCAACACAGAATATCGTAATTTAAGTGCGCTTGGATCAAAAACAAATAAATTATCCCCAGTAAGTTCACATCACAAAATTTCTTTAGGTACTTTAATGAAGGAATTATAGAACGTAGCTTTTTTACCGAATGTTCGGCTTGTTTTTTCCATGGTTAGTTAGAATCTATGCAAACACCCAGATATTTAATAAAAGGTTTTTCAATAAAGGCGGGTAGATTTTGAAACGAAATTAAACAAGCTGCGTATGAGGTATCAACAATTTTTTTTAATTTATTTAAAAGGCCCATATTTGCCATTAAGTATGGAAGATGACATCATTCAAATGCCCACCTCGGCTTCTCACAGTGGCACGGATCCGAGTGGTCCAATTTTCAATGACTCTTCCGCATAGATCCGCCTGAAATTGAGCGATGGCCCAAAATCCACAACAAACCGTAACTTTTTGAGGATGTATTACCACCTGGTGAACCTCGCGTGGGTTTATGTCGTCCCATATACGGCAATTTTGTTTGTTAACAAAGCCATTCATCCAAAAATGCGCCTCGTCACTAAAGATGATTTTTCGCCCGAAATTGGGATCCTCTTCCAAACGATTCGATGCCCAGGCAGCGAACAAACGACGTTGTCTATGGTCATGAACTTTGAGCCCCTAGGTTAGTTGAATCTTATACGGGTGTAACCCTAAGTCTCGTCGCAAAATTCGCCAAGTTGAAGTTTGCGAAAGGCCGAGTTCTTGTGCACGGCGAGGAATCGACTGCCTCGGGTTCTGCTGTACACTTTGACGGACCGCCGCGATGTTCTCGGCTGATCTTGCGTTTCTTGAATGTACAGATGTGGGTTGATCGATTAACGAACCGGTTGTTTCAAATTTTGCCACCAAGCGCTGAAGAGTCGACTGTGAAGGGCCACCACGTAAAATGGGCGCAATGCACGCAACGTTTGCACTAACGAACACTCATTTTGATAATAAATTTTTATCATTTGTACGCGCTCTTCAATCGTGTAACCTGCGATGGTAATTTGGCATAAGCAACTGAATAATAAGCAAAAGATTTGACAATTGTCACCAAAAGAAAATGGCCTCCACGGGCCGCCAAAATCTACCCGCGCCAATTGGAAAACCCTTTATATGCGACAGATTCCATGCTGTGGCTGTGACCCCCGTGTTGAATACGAGTGAAAACTCGGCAGTGTATTCGCTGTGTTCGCAAACGCCACGAACTTAGTCTTATCAGAGTTCAACGAGAGTAACTTAACATCCAAAGGCTCAACAAATTTTTGAAACCCCGTTCAACAATTTTTTTCGAAGAACTCCATATTTCATCTACATATAACACTGCCATATCATCAGCAAAAGTATCAATCGTACCACCGTACGTTTGTACGGAAAAAATTTAATTGATATACAAAAGGAATAAGACCAGTCCGAGTATTGTACCTTGAGGAACACAACAATCTCAAGTGTGAAGAAAGCTTATCATGTTGCCGACTTGTACACATTGTTTCCTGTCAATTGAATAGGTTTTCATCAAAATGAGGTTTTTTTCTTCGAATCCATATTCCTGCAGTGTTCTAATCAGTTCATCATGGTTTATACAATCAAATCCTCTAGCTAAGTCCAAAAAGATGCACAGGCATGGTTTTGACAGGTCTAAAGGCTTGAGAAAGGCCATTGCATCTTGTTTACTCTATATAATTCAAAAACCATACTGACAATCATATAGAACATTACAACCAAATAAAAATTTGGTGACACGGGTATGAGTAATCTTTTCAAAAACTTTTGAAATACTTTCAGTTGGAGAAATTGGCCTGTAGTTGTTCACTAGATTTCTGTCACCAAATTTATATAACGGTTTAACAAGATCAGTCTAAGGAAATATCCTTGTTATCAATGCTAATTTATGACATAGATATGTTAATTGTTCTGAAATATTTATACCAATTTTTTTGTACCCGCAGTGATAATATCTAAACCTGGTGCTCTATTAGTTTCAATGTTCTTAATTGTGTCGAGAACTTTGGTTTCACATGTTAACACAAATATCATCTCGCGTAAATTTTCCCCTCTCGAAAATGAATTTTTATTACGACTCTTTATTTTATTGGACAATTTCGATCCAATGAGAGAAATTCGTGTAAAAGTGAAACTCACATTCATAGTTTAAGTGACCCTGTTTCACTTTAATGCCTTCTCGATACTCGATGACATTTTAGATTTATATTCTTATATCATGTCAAAATATCATCAAAAGTTCCTTATAAGTGGAATTAGAAGTTTTTAGGTAAGTTATTTAATGTTGATGTTGATGAATACAATGTAAATGAAATCTGTTTTTAGAGACATCGAATTTCTGTTTAAAATTTCAATCTACTAAGAAAAGGGAAAACAATCTTATATACATAAGTATTAAATTCTTCGGCACTTTCAACGGCATCAGGATGTGAACGATTTTCCGTTATAATTGTGATAATTTCACCGTAAGTCTTTTGTTTATTAGGAACTAGCTGACCCGTGCCCACTCCGTTGAGCATAATGTTAATAACCTTTTTTTAGTACAAAGTGTTATGTTTTGATTTCCAACTGTCAAAAGGAGGGTTATACGCAGGTATAGTTTGTATTTGCATGCTAATACAAATATCGAAAGTAACTCTGTCAGAATGAACTCGAACCTAATCGAACCCGAAGCTATCGCGCGCCGTCCGCTGCTTTGGCCTTCACACGTTTTTTCTCCGATTCACTTTGCAAAACGGACTACCACGTACCATCCTTTTAATTTTTCGGTTTTTTATATAACATATAACACTCAGCAATAATGTGGCTTTCTATTGGTGAAAGAATTTTTGAAATCGGTTCAGTAGATCCCGAGATTACCCCTTACAATTCAACAAATATACAAACACACAAACTTTACTTCTTTATATTAACAGTATAGATAGACGTTCCTTTGAAATTTTTTTTTTATAAGGTATTTATTTATCAGCAATCAGAATACATTTCTATAAGCTAATTTTATATCCATACAGTGAGAATTAAGCGTGAAGAAGTTCCCCCCATTGGGGAATCTCTTAATATTCCATAAGGTCAGTTGGCCATTTCCTTTGCAGTCTTCTTGCTTGGTTGTCCTCTGTTAGGGGTCGTAGAAGGGTATTTGTGTGCTCTTTCAATCTAGAATGGTGATTTCTACTTCTTGTTTTAATGACATCCTTAACAAAGGGGATTTTCATATCTTCATGGAGTGTTAGGTTTGTGACATACCATGGTGCGTTGGCTATCATTCGCAATATCTTGGGCTGGCTTCTTTGTATGTTGGCTATATTTGACTTGCTTGCACATCCCCAAATTTCAAGTCCATACGTCCAGATTGGAATTATAACTGTTTTGTACAGTAGAATTTTATTTTCTAATGACAGTTTTGAACCTCTTCCCACAAGCCAATACATCTCCTTGATTTTCAAGTCTATTTGCTTCCTTTTCTTTTTTATGTGTTCTTTCCAAGTAAGTCTGGTATCTAGATGGAATCCTAAATACTTTGCTGTTTCTGCCTGTGGTATTGCTTTTCCATTAAGGTGAATTGGTGGGCATCGTTCTTTTCTCGAGGTGAAATCTACTTTTTTTGATTTTGTTTCATTTATTTTTATTCTCCATTTCTTGATCCATTTTTCCACTAGATTCAGATGTTCTTGAACAAGTTTAGATGCTGTTATGGGGTCTTCATGGGAGGCCATTATGGTGATATCATCTGCAAAAGTTCCTGTGATTGTGTTATCACATGTCGGCAGATCAGAAGTATACAGAATATAAAGAATAGGACCCAACACACTTCCTTGTGGGACTCCGGCTTTAATGGGGTAATTTTTAGATGTTTCTTCGCCTACCTTTGTTCTGAATTCTCGATCAGTAAGGTACGACTTCAAGATGCTGAAATACTTCAGAGGGAGAATAGTTTTGATTTTATACAAGAGCCCAGCGTGCCAGACTTTGTCAAAAGCCTGACTTACATCTAGGAATACCGATGTGCAGTACTGTTTTTGTTCAAATGTTTGATGGATGAATCTTGTTATTCGATGGGTCTGTTGAACTGTTGAGTGTCCTTGCCTGAATCCAAACTGATGAGAGGGAATCCAGTGTTCATTGGGTAACTCTGTCTCAATCCTTTGTAGGAGGAGCCTTTCGAGTAACTTGGAGATGGTCGGCAACAGGCTTATAGGTCGGTATGATGAAACCTCGTGTGGTGATTTTCCTGGCTTTAATACCATAATTATTTCAGCTGTCTTCAGCATTTTTGGCCAGTAGTTCAATTTTATGATGGCATTGAAGATATATGTTAGTAATTTAACTGCTTTCTTAGGAAGTTCTTTGATCATTTTTGCTGTTACTCCATCTAGACCAGGGGCTTTTCGAATGTTTAGATACTTATTTTCTTTCTGAATTTCTTTCACCGTGAATGATTTTATTTTAGGTAAGTCAGTTGGGATGCTGGAAATACATTCTTCAATCTCATCATCTGTTCTCTGATCATTTGGCGTAAATACGTTGGCAAGATGTTCTGCAAAGAGATCAGCCTTCTCTTTTTCGCTTCTAGCCCAATTAGTGCTCGCATCACCTGGATTCTGGAGTGGGACGACTTGTTGTTTTGGTTTTTTTTTGATTTGATTGGCTTCCAAATTGAGCTATCATACCTGTTTAGGTTAGCTAAGTAATCCGCAAATGATTTTTCTTGTAGGTCCCTCAATTTGTTTTTTAATTCTTTACTTATCTGGTTGAAGATTCCTTTGAAATAAATGATGAAAAACGAACTCTGTATATAAGTGTTCTGTGAACTCTGACATTACGGTCTATATCGAATATTAAATATTTCAAATTCGTGTGCTTAGTTATTAACATAAAGTACCATTATGATGATTTTTCACTGTAGTTTCCTCCAGCACGGTGTAATGTCGGTAATTCTAATATTTCATTTCGTTTGAAATTGACACCTCTCAAATCTAACCCAAACTGCAAATGGCCGCCGTTTGCTTCAAAATTTTTGACAGGTTCGCCATCTATGACAATTTAATCAAATATTGTAGAGTATAGAAAGATAGGAAACGGCCTTGCATTCGTAATACTAAAAAACGACTACATTTTTTAGTTCATATTAGACCAACAGATGGCCCTGAAAATGAATTTGTATATAAAATCTGTAATGTTGATTTAACACTTTTTCAAGATTTCTTTTCAATTTCTCTACAATTGGCACTGATTTATATATATTAGATTGAGCGCCATAAACGTTTGGGATCTTGGACTTGCTTCTTTTATGTTTTTTTCATAATATTTTTTTTTGTTGCAAAAGGAATGAGTTTTCCAAATTGTTTTTATACCTTTTGTAATTTTCAGCAAGTTCTACATCATTGGGGTGTTTCAAAATTTTTCAATACATATAATTTCTGCATTATTTGCAGAGAAAAGATTATCTCGACGAATATTTCTCTAGTTATAGTATGAGAATAAACAGTGATTATATTTGTCTTGTTTTGACTGTATTTAATGAATAATTGCAGTATCTTCAAACCGCTGAAATCATGAACTTTGCTTATATAGGAGTAACTTGATTTGATGTGAGCAACTACCTCGTCATTCTGATTAGCATCCCCCTTATTATAAAGGATATACCTAGTAGTGTTCTAAATTAAAGAAAATAGCAAAATTTTTATATGATCAATGTTTTGATTCAAACCTCTTATATTCAAATGGAATAATCTAAAACCGAAACAAAAGTATTCACCATTAGTATAAGATCCCGATATAAAACGACCTTCACCGAGATGCTTATTTAATGAAACGTATTTTATATTTAATTTAATATATCAATTAATATAATCCATATGGGTTGCCTAGCAAATTTCAGTCCAGAGTAGATATGTTTAATCAATAATTAAAAAAAATATATTTTTTTAAACATTTCACCGGTATGATTATTAGATAAATTCTATACCAATCGAAAGTATGATGCTCATAGAATATGCAAACTTTAGGTTGCCTGTTCTTTTCCGGTCACAACTATCGGGTTGCCAGGTATAAACAGATAAATCTGTACTAGCATTTTGCAACGGTCTGTTTATTGAATGAAATTTTAATGAAAATTAAAGATTATTTTATTCTGAACACGATGGTATAGGATTGCCTGCGAAAAACCAGTCCAGAATTACGGTTGTCGAATTTTAAAAAGTAAAAAATTGCTCCGAGTGAATGTGTGCGACTGAGAGGTCCCAACCGACCATCCCATGCGATAGAAGAGGACACAGCATAGTAGTTGTTTAAAGTCCGCCCATTTAAAGAAAGAGAGTGCGCGTGCTATTTGGGCTTGGATAAGAAAAGGATAGCGATAGACTCGTATATACTATGCATCATTTTGGAGTAGTTCATTTTTTAAAAAGAGAAATAGTTATTTAATTTTTTTTAACAATTAATTGTTTATTTGTATGTTTTTTATGTGACACTGAAGTATATATACTTCTTTAGTAAAAAAGAAGGTTAAGCCTGGTTCTCAGAGCTTCGACGTGAAGCCAGCGACAATCCCCACTACTTCTATTTTCTCCCTCGCTGTCGCAGAAATACAAGTGAAGTTGATTCATTTCAACTACAAAAGAGGCGTGTCGCTACAGATTTTGACAACCAGAAACCAAAAGGAGGGGGTCAGGGGAAGTTTTGTTGATATTCTCTGATTGGTGGAATAACTGTCGCTGGATACACGACGAAGCTCTGAGAACCTGGCTTTATAATGATACATATATAATACTACCCTGATAAAAAATAGTGATTGAAAAAAATTTACTACATGCAAATTATAAATCTATAAATGTAAACAGAGAAATTGAAATCAATTGAAACTAGTGGAAAAAATTCAAAACCCATAAAAGTGAATTTTTATCTGGGTAATCTTGCAAATTTTATTTTTATTATAAATAGACAAAATAAAAAACAACAATAAAAAAATTACTTCTATTTATTGTAAAAAATTAAAAATACAAAAATTTTTTTAAATTATTCAGAATCCGAGTCATCGGACATAAAACTACGATCTTCAACTTCTGAATTAAACAGCTGCTATGCTGTGTCCTCTTCTATCGCATGGAATGGTCGGTTGGGACCTCTCAGTCGCACACATTCACTCGGAGAAATATTTTACTTTTTACAATTCGGCAACCGCAATTCTGGACTGATTTTTCGCAGGCAACCCTATACCACCGTGTTCAGAATAAAATAATCTTCAATTTCATTAGAATTTTATTGCAAAACGCTAGTACAGATTTACCTGTTTATACCTGGCAACCTGATAGTTGTGACCGGAAAAGAACAGGCAACCTAACGTTCGCATATTCTATGGGCTTCATACTTTCGATTGGTTTAGAATTTATCTAATAATCATACCGGTGAAATGTTTAAAAAATATTTTTTTTAATTATTGATTAAACATACTCTGGACTGAAATTTGCTAGGCAACCCATATGGATTATATTTTTTGACATTTTGGCAATTGACTTTGTAGGTGCCGGGAATTGTGAGGGTCGTTTTCTGTAGCAATTATTAAATAAAAAAATAACTCTGAAACATTTCGGGAGGGGTTTGAACCCCCAAACCCCCCCCTGGCTACGCCCTTGCACTTGTATATAATACAGTATGAATATAATGTAGTTCCATTTTTTGAATAACTTCCAGAATGATATTCTGATTGTACTGAGACTGCATTTATATTTTTAGTATCAATATCAACTCTCATATAAAATTTTGAAGCAATAGCCTCATTGCTCCACCAATCAACGAGTGCTCAAAAGCACCTGCTCAGGGCTTTGTCAAAATTTTTTCTGCTCACTACTCTTTCTGTTTTGCCAGTTCGATGAGATCCAATAAGTTCTAAGGCAATTACTTTTACATCATTTTACTCCAATTTATTTGAAAATATTCCATGATCTACGCATTCCACGCTGTCAAACGCTTTTGACGAATCCATTAAAAGGGCTGCAGTACCTAGTTTGGTTTTGGTTGAGAGACTTGATGATTCGAAGATTACATTTAAATTCAGGAGAAGTGACACATGTCTTTGATTATCGTAATTTGCCTTATTTCCCTGTTCAGACACCGACTTCAATGTTCAGTATCAGGTTTATCATTATCCTTCGTACTTACTTCCATGAAATACGAATTGAATTCATTGACTACCTCATTCTCATCCTTCATAGAAAAGTTATCTAGAATTGTATCATTCAGATTTATTTCATCCTGGGAACTTTTGTGTCATACTATTCATTCATGAAATCAACTTTTTTCGCGATAATAGTGGAATGGGTTTGAGATTTGGAAAGAAAAATTCAATTCATGAATAAATTGATCGAAACTCATCGCCCTCGGGATATTCAAAAAGTCAATATTTTCCTAATCTGTACAAGCGTGTGAACATTGTTGAAATTATTTCGTGATTTCTATTTTCAAACGGACAGTGCATCAAACAGTGGCGGCTGCTACATAAGTGCACATGTGCACGTGTATCCCCAACTAATATCTTCATCTGAAGGAATTTACACTTGTGTTCAACGTAAACGTAACGTTTTCTTTTGAGGAATTCAATTTAACATTTCATTTCCGATTTATTTCGAACCCTAGACGGCGGGCGACCTTGACAACGACTTTGAACGCCAATGGACATACAAGCGTAGACGCTAGACGGCACGAAAACTCTGATTTCTCAAACGTATCGAACTTATCTCGGCACACGTCCCGTTTAAGTCCATAGTATTACGCTGATATAGGTACACATACAGTATGTAAACGTCGCGTCGTACGTTGTGGTTGAGCTTCTACCTACCATGTTTGTTTTTTCGCGCAATAATGGTCGGAAATATGGAGACTCCGAATTGAATTAGTGTACAATATTCGAGAAAAATTCGGTTTTCTTCGTTGATATTAGAAAAAAAACAAAAGATGTAATAAAGCAAAATTGTTTCAATGGGTTTTCAGTTTCATTCAATCGTAGTTGAGGGAAAAAGAGAATTTTCATCTCTGAAGACATACGACAAATTGAGTTGCGATTTCCCGATGCCGAACCCGTGGGGGCGTGGCCACGCCTGTTCCAGCAACACTTCAATAGAGTTGATAGTAGCCTACCAGTCCGTATTTTTCAGAGTTAGGGAACTTTTAGTTAGGTACCAACAACTGACCCCTGGACACCGCTTATAGGTACCATAATGTCCTCAACACTTTAAATTGGCGCCCGAGATCTCTATTTCCGAAGATAAACGATGGTAACACAATTTGGTAGAGACGGGAAAAACGACCCAAAAATCAAAAGTTCAGGTCGTCCAAAACCGAATTTATCGATCACGCATGTAACGAAATGTAAAACAAGGAATTATAAAAAACCTTCAAAAAAGACATATAAAACACCGAATGGATTTGTGGTTCTAAAATCAGTAACAGTTTTCATTGTTGTTAGATATTTGGAATATCGCGAAATAATTTGATAATTTGAGTAAAACTCGATGTGTGCCATTCAGCTTTTTATTCAATACTAATAAATGAAATTATCTACATCGTACATATAGGAATGTGAAACATGTGTTGGATAAGGCGTTCTATAGACTAATACTTAGTAATAAATTTCGAATATATATAACATTTTCTCCCTTAAAAAATTCAAACTTATATCTAAAAGAATTTTCGAATGTACATAATATACAACTTTCAATTATATATATAATATACAATTTTTATACATACATGATATGCAAGAAATAAAAAATATAATAACAATTTTATTTTATTAACAGTTTGGATCTTAGTATTATTCAATTCCAAATCTTTCTATAGGTTTTATATTTCGTTTTTCTCTCCTTAATGCTAATGGTAAACTCAAACGCTTTTTACTCAACGGTGAATCATTGATATCATCATTTGATAACGGTAATGAATTATTGTCTAAGTAATCAAGTTTCAATTGATCAACATGTTTTTTAATACAGTACTTCTTTCCATTTATGTAAACTTCATATACTACCTTTCCTATTTTTCTCTTGATTATACCTTTTTCCCAGAATTCTTTATTATGTTTATAAGATTTTATTGAAACTTTGTCTCCTGGTGAAAATTCTAAATTTCTTTTACCTTTATAATAATATTTTTGCTCTGCCTGTTTTCGAACAACTTTTTCAGATGAATTTATTGTAGGTAAAAGAGAACTGAATCTGTCATTTATTTTGTGCCTGAACATTAATTCAGATGGTTTAACTCCAGTAGTTGTGTGAACAGAATTTCTATAATCAAATAAAAATCTAGCTAATATAGTGTCATTTGAAGTTGCAGAATTCAAAACTTTTTTTAAATGATTTTTCACAATTTTTACTGATGACTCAGCTTGTCCATTAGAACTTTGATGATAAGCTGGAACATCAATATGTTTGATATTATTTTTATTTAAGAACTCTTTGAATTCATTTGATTCAAATTGTCGTCCTTGGTCTGTGACAATCAATTTTGGTAAACCAAAACGTGCGAATGTAGATCTCAATATCGAAATAGTAGATACTGATGAAACATTATTCATTGGAAAAACTTCCAACCATTTCGTATGAGCATCTACGATTATCAGAAAAAATTTTCCTTTGAATGGTCCCAAAAAATCCAAGTGCAAACGGTCCCATGCCTTTTGAGGATATGGCCACGATTGCAACTCTGATTTTGGTGGACTTGCACTATTTAATTTGCATATTTCACATCGATTTACTAATTTTTCTATTTTTGTATTTATGTTCGGGAACCAAAAATATGTTCTTGCTATACATTTTAATTTAACGATGCCTAAATGTGTTGCATGAATTAGATTCAAAATTTTCCCTTGTAATTTATCAGGTATAACAATACGATTATTCCAAAGCAAACATTCAGATTCTACTGACAATTCGAATCTTTTATTTAAAAATGGTTTGTATCTTTCATTTCTATGGACTCTAGCTGGCCATTTGTTAGTCTGAACGAATTTTTTTATTTCTTGAAGAAATTTATCATTTTTAGTTGCATCTCTTATTTGACTGAAATTTATATTTAACTCAGAATTATCAATAAAATTAATGAAGTTAAAATCTACACTTGAGGAATTCATTTCATGTGCTAAGGGTAAACGTGATAAACAATCTGCTGGATTTTTATCAGTTCGGACGTATTCTATTTAATATTCATAATTGGACAAAATTGCAGCCCATCTACATATTCGGTTAGCGGCATATTGTGGTAAATTTCTTTGTGGATTAAATATGTGAACTAACGGTTTGTGATCACTTGCAAGAACAAATTTATTACCTTTCAAGTACTGATTGAATTTGCAAAGACCAAATATAATTGCTAATCCTTCTTTTTCGAATTGTGAGTATTTTTTTTCTGCTTGATTGAGTAAACGTGATGCATAAGCTAATGGTTTTTCAGTTTTATCTGCCATAATATGGCTCAAAATAGCACCAATACCATACTCTGAGGAATCGACAGACAATTTTAAAGGTAATGAGGGATTATATGCAGTTAATACCTTATTTGAAGTGAGCAAACTTTTCACCTTATCAAATGCGAATTGGCATTCGTCTGTCCATTTAAACTTAACATTTTTTTTCAATAATGAATATAATGGATGTAATATGGATGATAAATTATGAATAAATTTACAATAATAGTTGATTTAACCAAGAAATGATTTGAGTTTTGTTACATTGTTAGGAATTGCAAATCCCTTGATGGCTTCGACTTTTGAATGACTAGGTCTGATTCCTTTACTGTCAATGATATGCCCTAAGTATTCGTTCGAAGGCTCAAAAAATTTACATTTCTCTCTAGCAATTTTTAAACCTGAACTTTCCAATAATCTTAAAACTTTTTCTAGTCTATCTAAATGTTATTTTCTGTTCCTGCCTGTAATTGCAATATCATCTTGTAATACCACGACACCTTCAATATCAGATAATAATGATTCAATTTTCTTCTGAAATATTTTTGACGCTGGTGTTACACCGAACGGTAACCTGAGATATTTAAATTTCGAATATATATAACAATTGTTTTTCTCGTTTTTTTATTTGCTGGTGATGATCAAACAGAAAGGACCAGATCCATTTTTCAAGGATTGAATTCCCTTAAAAAAAAGTTTGAAAGCATCAATGTTCCATGAAACACCTCTCTGTCAATTGAGGTTTCATCCAACAAGATAAGGCGAAAGAAAGTAACGAACTGCTCCAATATGCGAGTTTTGAAGGTTGGTTTTGAAACTCTTTTCCTCTCCTAACCCTCCTCACTACCCTTAGACCTCCTAGTACCAGCCAATATGGAAACGACCTCAAATAAAAAAAACTACTCCCCGCCACTGCCACCAAACACCTTGCAGTTCTAAATCCACCAATCTCCCGTCACCAATGTCAAGTCAGTATATTCATTGAATTTCTACCGTTCTAGTATGTATCTAACAGATAAATAATAAATCGTTTCTCCTCACCTATACATCAACAATCAATTACTCCAAGTGACATTCAAGATGTTTTTTCGCCAAAATGTCGAATTCACCTTCTTTTGCTCTTTCATTCACCTGTCTCTTGAAGAAAAATGAACAACAGCGTAAAGGGAATAGTTCTTCATCGAATCAGCTGAAGCGTCGTCTTACAGTATTTCACTAGATCGAATTTCTTGATAAAATGCTTCAGTAGTGGATATTGGAAAGAAGATAGATGAACTTGCTTGTCAGGCTGATGTGCTCAAGAAGAGCTGTTTTGCTGAGTGTATAATATGTAGAAGGTGGGTATTATTGATTATACCTGAACCACAGCTTTTCAACACTTATAAAAAATAAAGAAAAACGAATAGTAGCGTAGAAGAAATAGTTCTTCATCGAATCAACTGAAGCGTCGTCTTTCAGTATTTCAATAAATCGAATTCCTCGATACAATGTTCAGGAATCGATAGAGGTGAGTGCTATTCATACTTCTCTATCTCTCAGAGTTCAGAATTTGTAGTTCACCGATTCACCTTCACAATCACTGAAGCGTTGATTCTCCCGTCATCAGTTTCTCTATGATGTATAGTTTTTAGGGGTTGATAAAATCTTTTCTGTGCTGTATTTATTTACACAACTTCTCAACACACTAATTCATCTACCGTAACTAACACTGATTTATTTACAGTAACCAACACTATTTACACACTTTCAGATTCACCTTGAAACATTTAGGTATAAAGCGCATTACAAACTCTAACTGTGAGTTCAACGTCTGCGTCTTTATATGCGATCACGGTCCTGTTCCATAAATACCTAGACTATTCGAGAGAATTCCAGACACAATTTAGTCGTTCGAACAATGCGAAAGTTCTAGTGCAGTTTAGAGCGCCAGAGCAGGCGAGAGTGGCAGGGCCACATCCAGGTAGAAGGAAGATGTTTCAAATGGCGATTCTACAAAAGAGATGATAAAATTGCAGAAACATAAAATGAAATTCAAATCTAATAGAATGGAATATCAAGCTCTGTAAAGTTACTATTATGAAGATATATAGAATAAGTTGTTAATAACATTTCTCTTGAAGTCGATTTCTGGAATGGAAACCCTAGATCAATTTCATCAGCATAGATTCCATGGATAAGAAATGTGCAAAGTATTTCTGTGCTCGGCTATGGTTATCTTTTTCAAACTTTTTTAAATCGCTAGTGACAAGTCATATGTATATCTTGTATGCCGCACCGTACATCTTGAAAAGCTAATGATAAGATTTGATTTTGTCAAAAAACTGATATTTCAGTTAATTGAAGAACTCTATTCGGGGTAAGAAAAGAATCTGTTCTTACCTCGTGTAATGAAACAATTTATTCGGCGCATTCTTCAAGTACACTCTTAATCATGGCCTCGAATACAGGTAGGAACCAATTTCACTCATTAATATTTCCACATATATGTCCCCCAAAAGAAGAAGGAACTTGCAAAAAATCATTGCTTATGGTGTTGCGCAGGCAGTGAAAGAAACTTTTTTTGCCTATTTTCAGGACTCGCCAGTTTGTTTCAGTCTATTTCTGCAATGTTCTGTTTTTGTTTTACATACTCCTTATCCATGGGAAAATTCTATTTCGAAAGGAATAATGAATTTGATTTTTTCACCTTCATATAGTTGTTCTAAAACTTATGGGAACTTATGAACGAAGTGAACGATCTTCTTCAATTCGTAGATCACTCAAAAGTGTAGTGAAAAACTGGAAAAAAGCCTTTAGAAAAAGTAGTCTGTCGGACTGCGTGTCAGGGTTCGTGTGAGAAAATAGGTGTCAGTGGTTATCGATTAATTTTTTATCTGTCAAGTTTCCACATATTTTAGTTTTCGACAAATTTCCAGAACATTATTCCGCTCGTGCTGAAATTTTGCAATTATATTATTTATTATCAATCTCAAGTCCGTGAGGATCGCATCTTCAGAACCATAGAAAACTCAATTGGAAACTTGAAAAAAAAGAATCTTTTTATTTTCATAACAAGATGTCTGATTGAGCAAAATTCATTTCGTGAATACATATTTCAGTTTTCGAATAATTTCCAGAGTATTATTTCGGATCGTACTGAAATTTTTCAATCATACATTATAGTATCAATCCCGAGTCCAAGAGGAATATGGAAAAAAAGAATCTTTATATTTCCATAACAAGATATCTGATTCGAGAGAAACTCATTTTGTTAATACAGATTGATATACTGAATAATCATGAAAAATTTCAAGTGGATCGCATCAACAAAACCATTGAATTAAGTTTTTTAATAGTCAGGTTTTCACATATTTCAGTTCTCGAATAAATTCCAGAATAGTACATAGTATATATTGATATGGTTCGATAATTATTTGATATGGTATTGTCCAACATTTCAATAGAAAACATAAATACTAGTAATATTTAAAAAAATCATACATTACCTTTCTTCAAAGTAAAATAATTTTCCATATTGTATATAACAAATATTATCCAAATTTATAAACAGTTTATTCTTCCAAATTGCAGGTACAGAAAAAGGTCAAAATTCAAATAATTTCATATAAAGTAATTATCACAAGAAATTCCTATCGAGTATGTTTATCGTTTGCTTCCAAACAGGGTGGTAATCAGTTTCGGAAATCCTGAAAAAACAAAATTAAACATTAATATGTTAATGATTTGAGTTATGAATTGAAATGAATGAATTTTGTTTGAGAATATAATAGAGAAATAGTTAATATATATATATAATTTATTATATGTTAGTTAAGAATTTGTTATTTTTATAATGACAAGTGTATTTTGATTTGTATAATAAGAAGTTAGGAAATTGTAAATATTAGTTAGTGTTAGGTTTCAACAAAAATCACAATCCTGGATTAAATAAGTCAGACGAAATGGAAAGAATGCTGTAAATCATGGAAAATGAGATGATATGAATATTTTAAAAAACAAGAAAGAAAATTTATACGTTACTAGGGATTATTATAAACAAGAACGAAAGGAGAATCGACAGAAATTTTTAAGTATTGAGTAATTGGAAAGAAAAATTGATTGAATTGAGAAAAAATCAAGATAAACGTACTTACCTACAGTAATAATCAAGATCCAATAAAAAGGCTGATTATAAAAAGGTATACAAGTATTCAAGAAACAAGAAACCAGATCAAAGGAAAGGCTGGATTATTTTTCTATAATTGAATACCTATAACAATCACATTTGAAGACAACAAAAAATCAAAAATGCAGGATTGGGATTGTGAAGCAAGCAAGAAATAGGTTAGAGGTTAGTTATTTATAAGGTTAGGACATAGAGATACTTTAGAAATCATAGGATTGTTTGAGAGTTCTTATTATTAAATTCATTTCAGTTTTAAATTTTTATTATTATTAAAAAAGAAAATTCATTAAATTAAATAATTAATTTCAAAAAAGAATCCACCCTGAGAAGTCTTAATGAAATATAATAAATTTAAAATTGGCCGAGGTATATTGGTAATCGTGTAATTTGGCGCCCAAAATTCAAAATTAATGATAAATTAATAATTATACCATACCATATCAATATATATATATATATATTCTTTTGAAATTAAGAGCTAACATAATACAATACATAAAACAAAAATAAAAATCCCTAACTGAGGTTGGTGCAAAACGGGGTACCATACTATTTTTTCGTATGATACCAGAGCTCAGGGAAAAACCCCAATAGAAAAAAACCCTGTCTCGCCGTTTCAACAAAAATAACACTTAAAAACTATTAGAATATTAAAGGATTCCTTCTTTATTCAGTCCAAACGATAACCCTCTCCAGGATGCCTTCGGAATTCTGAAACGAAAAAAATCAAAGCAGTAAAAAGGAACAGAAAAATAAAATGATTGAAACTCTATTCAATCGATCTAAAATTAATAACCCAATACAAAAACGACTCGGTAATTTCATATATGGAATAATTATTTATCAGGTGTTCAATTATCTCCTCTGCTTCTCCGCATAGTAGTATCTCGATAGTGCTGAAATTTTGCAATTGTTCGATTTCGTATCAATCTCAAGTCCTATAAAATAACCTCATCATCTGCACAGAGCTCTCTTAAATTTTCGTTCTTGCATCTGAATATATATAAAAATAAGCAAGCTATATCTAGAGAACAAATATTTTCATGGGACATTCAAACCCACATCGACATTCAGTTAGATGACCTTCCTTTGTCATTTACGTCTTCAGTCATCCTGTATAATGAATCCTTTCAGACACTGCGTTATCAATCACCGATATGGAAATCTGATTTCGATCATACTGAAATTCTTGTCATTGGGTTGTATACAGGGTGACTGGTGACGTAAGGGACAAAGTGCTAACTGGAGATAGAGGACCTCAAACGGAATGAGGATTGTGGGTTTAAATATCCCATAAGGCTATCAGTTTCAGACATAGAGGGTGTTTTTTGCAAAAATGCTAAAACTATAAACTCTCATATCCTCGTCAATATGGCTAATTTTTCGCTGATCTTTGGAAAGCTTGTTACTATACGTATTCTCCATCAGGTCGAGAAAATAAAAAAATTTAAATGGAAAATTGAAATCTGCAAAAAACACTGAGTAAAAATCTGTTTTTAGTTTGAATGGCACAATATTTTTATAGTTTTGATGATATGTTGTAAGAATATTACAGTTAATTCATATTCACTTGAAGAATCCTACCTTTCCTGATAGAAAAAAAACTGAATTTGAGATGCTTAAATAATCCTTACGCAATTCAAATATTTTTTTATATTATATTTTCAACAGAATTTATTCTTCAATGCAAACAGAATCTTGAAGAAACCATTGATTTTCCAGAATAAGGGGTTTTTTATTCATTATAAATAAAATACATCCAACTACACAGAGTAGGCATATTTCAGAAAATGACGTTTAAATTCATACATTCATTGGTTGTCAATTGTTGGAAATTGTGGCGTTTATTTATCTATTGAAAAATTCCTTCAGTATTCGCAAATGAAGAATATGTAGATGATAATTGTTTATAATGTTTATGGGTTCCGCAAAATGAATGGAATTGCTGCTGAAAGAGAGTATCACAGCCAGCGACATCATAAATAAGGATCATATTTGATCTTAGAATAATCCTCATCTCAAAAGAGAAATAAATCATCAGAGTTCAAGAAAGCCAATGAAAGTGTTGAAGCAAATTGCTCTCATTTCGGGCATATGCTAAGTTGATTTTTTTATTAATCATATGTGCTACTGTTCTTTTTTTGTGTTTGTATTGGTTTTTAGAATTTTCTCATAATATTGATAGAATAATTGATAAAACAGGTATTCAAGATGAAAAGGAATATTCAATTGCGTCAGGATTATTTAAGCATCTCGAATTCAGTGTTTTTTCTATCAGGAATTGTGTGTTTTCTCAAGTGAATATGAATTAATTGTATTATTCGACACTCAACATATCATAAAAACTATAAAATGTGTGCCATTCAAACCAAAAACAAATTTTTACTCAGTGTTTTCCTCAGATACCAATTTTTCATTTAATTTTTTTTTATCTCATATATAAGGTGATATTTCTCATCTCACACGGAAACTGAAATGTTTTAATACGGACCAGGAATTTGAAAAAAAAAATTTTTTTTTCTACAAACGTCTAAAAATGACAAGGTTCGCGCATTGGCAAGAATATGCGAAGTGACCCTTTTTTTCATTTTCCTTTGTTACTATGACACCGTGCGCGAAGTAGTGTGCGAAATACTTACTTCGCACACTGCATGTAAACTATATGGGATTTTTATATTTTAACTTGGTGAATTTCTTGAAATCCACGTTTTCTTTAACATTGAGTGTTGCTTCCAACATAGAATATATTTCCCATAGTTATAATACCTAATTACTTGATTTGGAAAAACAGTTCAAACCAGTTCAATTTTTTTTTCATATTAAGCTAAGCGTTTGTAGAAAAAATTTTGTTTGCATCTCATGCGCGAAATACTTTCGTGATCTCGACTATTTTTTTTAATTCGGCTGCGTCTCGTTAAAAAAATCAGTTCTCGATCACCAAAGTAGCATTTCGCGCACTAGATACAAAAATAACTATTTTATCTGATAGAGAATATGTATAGTAACAAGCTTGCCAAAGTTCAGCGAAAAATTTTTTATATTGACGATGATATGGGATTTTATAATTTTAGCACTTTTGCAAAAAATACCTTGTATCTCTGAAACTAATAGCCTTATAGGACATTTAAACCCACAATCCTCATTCAGTTTGAGGTCCTCTATCTCTAGTTCCCTACTTCACCACTCACCCCGTAAGTCGATGCTCGATTTAATTCATTGAAATTAACTACAAAAGGAATCAAACGAAACTTTTGTGCAGCGATACAACATACTGGCGGACTAGTCCGTAGACCAAGCTCATGTCACCTCTAAAATCATACTGACCTCTTTATTCTTTCTTTTCAACAGTTTCACACTTTTCGCATTTATGAAATTCGGCATTCAAATGTTAATTTTTTTAATACATCTGAAAACACTTAATCATATTTCCGAAACAGTTTAAGATAGGTTTGGGACATTGTACTAGGATTATGTCTAGAATTTTCTGAAGAATCCAAAAAATTAATATCTACCATACAGGGGTTGTTTAAAATTAAAAAATTGGTTTCGGCCACTGTCACATGGTACACCCTATATAATTTTGTTTCTTTGAAAAAAATGGTTATCGAAGTGTCCAAGCGTTTTTTACAAAACGCTTTCATTTATTTGTTATCGAATTTATTCCATTTGGCTGTTCCACACTGAAGAAAATATTTAGCGTCATCAGATGTTCATCCGAATTCAAATCAGAAATCTTTTTCATGTGGACACACAATCTTTCAGTACCATTAGTTTCCACTTGAATATAGGTACATATTTGAACGAATCTACACATTGCCATTATCTAATAATAATCTGCTTCTACCTCTTGAGTTGATTTGATAATCGTCTGCTGTGTGAGTTTCTTGGACTTGGAATTACATCGATACTATGATTCCTAAGGAGTCTTCAAATATACATATGTATGTATGTATGTATGTATGTATTCACTTTTACTGCGGCTTATACCTTCAATGTTGATCTGGCATACTCAAATTGTAGGCCTGATTATTAAGTGATTTCGTCGAATTTAGCAATTTTTGTAATGGCAGTGTGTTCACCAGGAGATCCGGCAGACAGTCTGGTATTCGTAATTGCTGTTCATTCAGAGTTACGTCAGACATTATATCACGGACACGAACAGCTTTACCCTCATTAAAAATAGAAAAAATTTGATGAAAAAAAAAGAATGGAATAACTTGAATTTGTCAATTTGAATTATCATTAGTCTTGGAAAAGGACATCTACTTATTTTTTAACTCATCTTTTTTTGAATTTTATTTCTCACATATTAACTACACCATAAAATATTTGACCTGAGAACAGTTTTAGTTCAATTCTGTCTAAACATGTGACTTTTTGCAGAATTATTCATAAAAATTGTTCCCTAAATCTTGACGCCTGGTCTACGGCCACGTCAGACAACACACAATAAATCGCCTAGAGCCAACTAATGAGTTGGTTAAACCAAAATTTCCGACATGTAAAAATAGACACATCAACGCTCAGGCAATACTTAACGCCATCTAATTCACTTCATGAGACGTTGCTCTTGTTTACACTATTTGTTTTAGTTTGCAAGTTTATAGATCAGTTGTCAAAACATAACCGATCTTCAATTTGTGTTCTTCCTAAAAGAGTATTTATTTTTGGAAGTTGGTCTTTTCATTCCAGACAAGTAGAATCAAGTACAGCGTGCCAGAAGAGTAACATCTCATTTACACTTAAATAGTTATTTAATCAACTAGGTTATTAAAGACAGCGACTGATTGTAAAGATACGAGCGCGAGAGCGTAGCGATTGCGTTAGTAGTTCGAAACATTTAGTCCCCAGATTGCTAACAGAGTTGATTGCAAGACTTTTCTGACGATTTTAATATATATTGTGTATAAATTCTGGTTTGACATACAATGTCATTTTGCACAAGACACACATTTGAAATAATAAAATTTCTATGTTCTAAGGCTCCAGTAGAGTTTTGACATTTCTCGTAGTGCTTCTGAATACTTTGTGTACGTTTGCTATGAGGATCGCGCATTGAAATAGCATGAATTGAACATTGAAATGGGTCATTAATTTTCAATTTCGTACATATTGAAATCACCTTAAATTTCGAGGTCGACGGAAAAAACTTTTTAAAATAAAAAAA
The DNA here is from genome assembly GCA_013421045.1 of Propylea japonica. NCBI lineage: Eukaryota > Metazoa > Arthropoda > Insecta > Coleoptera > Coccinellidae > Propylea > Propylea japonica. The sequence goes on along the minus strand of CM024242.1, from coordinate 41,903,207 downwards.
ATAATAAGAAAACTGCTTCGAAAATTCAAAATCCATGGATTCGTTGATTTTCCTTCATGACAAGTCGAAGAATCATGGTAGGATTGCAGTTATCTCTAATTACAAATTATTGATTATTTTCTATCAAAAAAACGGCAGAACCAATTTTACTTTTAGCCACATCATTGAGAAGATATTCACTTGATGTATCACTTTGCATATATTTCTATTTTGAAAAATAACGTAGGTGGTGAAAAATATAAGAAGCATGGAAAAAATTTTGAAATGCAACATCAATACCTATGTTCGAAGATTTTCCTTATTTATTCTGCGTACATGCATAAATGGCGAATAACGTTCGTTTTTGGTACGCTGTGTATGTTTATGATGAGATTTCTATTTTTTTTTAATTGTTTGTTATTATTCAACCACAGATTTATTTTTATATATAATTATTTATGATAACCATCACCAATTGAACGCAAATAAATTCAAATTTTGACGACAGTGTTAATCAAAAGTGGGAAATCTGTCGGATTTAAAAATAAAAGAACTTCTGACTTATTGGCTATAATAGGCAGATGTAAATCACTTGCTTTACCATGATGTATTTGTTATATCGTTGTGATGAAAACGAGCACTGCCTGGATGAAGATATACATAGATGGTCACATAACAGAATCTTCGATCTCATCAAAGAATAGAAAAAGTATTATCAACAAACTATTTACATGTCTTCAAAAACAAAAGAATGAAATAAATAAAACATGAGGATGCACCATCTGCTTCCACTTGTAAACTTCCTGGTTCTGTGGCTTTTTCTGAAATATACATATGTTCATAAGTATAAATATTCTTCTTTTCAATATTCCAATTGCATCTTTTATGGCCCGAATAATGCGGTCCTCTCAAAATTTTGCATGAAGAAAACGGTTTATTAATTTTTATTCAAAAAATAAATTCCACTCGAATCGTTTATCTTGTTCTGGAAATTAATTTTTTTTCTCTTTATCCCAATTGAATTTTTTATGGTTCTGTCACACTATAGCCACAAAATTTTTTATGCGGCATATTTTAAGCATCTTACATGTGGCCGTAGAATGATATTTCGATGGATCTTGTTTTGTCTAGAGTATCGAGAAAAAAATTGTTCAATGACCATATTTTACGATTTGGCTGGTTTGGAATTCACCCTGAAAAATCTCATCTCTATAGGACAATCCTTTCGAGTTATCGTGGCCCACAGACATGATTGAATTTGACTACGGATTACTCATCAGAAAGTCGAACCCTATTGTTTAAAATCATTTTCACCTAAAAATTTGTAAATTACAGACATTTGGTAGAGACGATAAAGCATTCGTTTAAGTCGAAAGAAAAGAAAAGTTCAGAAAACATGACACAGTAAAAGAATATGAAATCGACTTCTCGATTATTTTGAAGCTTGAAACAAATAGATAATCAAATTCCAGTCTAAAAAAATAAGATGAAATAACTTATTTCTCTCGTCGATTTCAAACGAGGATCCATAGAAACTTATTCCCCAGTCGATCTGAATCCTACGCGTCTACAATCACGTATCCAGAACGTCCGTTTCATCTCCCGAAAAACAAAGCGAAACTAATTTAAAGAGCTCAATATTCATGCAGGGAGAGGAACAATGATGTCGGCTAAAGACGCACCTCGCTTTTTCTTCCCGAATTCCGGAACTTCCGCAAACTTCGTATTAAGCTCCCAAAAATCTAGTAAGCGGCTGCCTGTAGGCGACGGAAAACGTCTTGTGTTATTCATGAAGGCAGCATCATTTTCTTCTACCGGGAAATTCCGACGGTATTGAATGAAATGAGAAAACAATGTTAGAGCTTCTACTTGTTCACAACATTCTCGGATTATTTCGAATTTATGTTTTATGAGGAGGAAAATTGAAACTGTAAGGGGAATTCGGATGATGAAACGGCTGCTGTTGCGTTGCTGTTATATTTTTTATATCTGAAAAAATTGATGGCTCTCTCTCTCTCTCTCTCGAGCAACTCAGGTGGTAAAGATGGAGACACAACCAAGCTGTGAAATTGGGGAAACGCTTCATTTGGGAATGCAAATTATTGGGAATGTCGACTTTTTCAACCCAGTTAGCGACTTGATTAAAAATGTCCACAAATGAACACACCTGTTTTTTGAAACTTTATCTTCGATTAACAATTTGATAATCATTCGAATGATTTTCAATCTGAGCCGAAACACATAATAATAATAATCGAAATGATAATTATAATAAGGACGAACAATCAACCCCCCTGATACTATCAGGGATGATTGAATGTTCCCCTGTCTACGCTAATAGGCTCAAGTCTATGATGATAAAACAATAATCAAATTCATTGATGGAATTGAAAGGCATCAGAACGAGCTCTTTCAGGAACATGCTGTCATTTTTTCGTCGAACTTGGAAGATTGTTTCCTGAAACAGGAGGTTAAAACTTGTCACAAGAGGCTACCAAATGTTCGCCGAAACGAAATAGAGGGTCGCCATGATGCAGTTTGAATTACTTTATCAGCAGTTCGCCATTCAACTGAAGGAACTAAAATCTGCAAAAACTAATACTGGAAAATGATCATTTCAGGCTAAACTGGCTACGCACAATATTAACAAACCAATGAATTGCTCATAACAGACCAAACATAATTATCGTCAAGAAGACAGAGAAAAAGCAATACTAATGACCTAGCCATTCTAAAAAACAAAAATCTATGTCGAAAATACACTGAGAACATATCGAAATATCGGTATACAGAACTTAGATTAGAGGCAGTGGAAAATGTCAAGTAGGTACCATAACCATTCCTATTTTCATATCGACTGCAGAAATGGTCCTGGTCTTAAATCCAACCTGAAGGATCTAAATTTGGATGGAAACATCCGCAAAGTAATGAGAAAAGCAATACTATTCAGTACTATGCTAGAACGGTAAGGAAGCTGGTAGGCCACGATGAACTCCAAGAACATGCAAGATCAACCACCAGGATATCGACCGACGAATTCAAGACCAAACAACGGAGAACGAACGACCGAGAATTCAAAAAAAGAGGAACGCCGAATACAACAGAGCTCAAATTCCCTGATACTCGTTATCAGGGATGAGTTACCCCAAGTAAAACATATGAGGGGGTGTGAGGAATCTCAGTCTGCGACGTTCACAGTCTCTTTTTGATAATAATAATATGCCTTCAGGGGCTTTGCAAGGGTATGTTTCAGCTGAACCGAGGAACCCGAACTAAATCTGACGAAAGGTATAAAATACAATTTGTGTGACTTATGCCCTTCTCCCTTACAAAAACAGAAGAACCAATGATAATGACGAGTCTCAGCCTGAGAATTGTCGAGCAGGTTGTCTAGAGCTGCCACTGAAAAAGCAGAGTTTCCCCCAACAGAAAGTGTTCCGCAGGATCTTCAAGTAGTGTTCACTTAAGCAATGTTGCCCAGAAGACGTATGAATAAAAAATAAGTTCAGAGTAGAGTAAACAACAAAAATTTGCTGTTATACTTGAGACAGAAACAGGTGATTTATGACGTCATGGATTAATAACCAAACTTCATAACCACTCCAGCACGTAGTGGTAATTACCAAACAGAAATAGTAATTACCAATTTGGTTTAGTTATCCGCTTGAAATCATTTATGAATCTCTTTTTTCAACCAGATAATTCAGACGGAATTGATGAAATGAGAAAACAATATTGGATTTCCCAATTATTCACAACATTCTCGAATTACTCAGAAATTATTTCTTGAAAACTTTATAGGTTTTCATTCCCGGTCTCTGAAACACAAATGATTAAAAAATTTTTAATTAAGATGAAGTGCTCCTGCGAAAATCTTTGCACTTATTTGTCAGGAGTAAATTGGTCTTGAAAAATATGTTGCCTAACAGTAAAACTGCAAAAAGAAATAAATTAAAAGGATAATGTAACGTTTCGGTGTCTATATCAGAAATTATGTCTTATGAGGAGCGATTCAGAAAAGAAAGATTGAAACATGAGCGATCCAGAAATGAAACTCCATTTAGTACTGACTGAAAATGAACCATATTTCTCATCCCATTGAACCTCTCAAATCTCGTTACCAAGAATTGCTGGTTCTTTTACTTGATATTCGAAGAACTTTCTATTAACATTCAGTTCGCGACATTTCTGTCTTCGTGTCTGAGGAGCTGAGTCTCTATAGAACGATGCGGGTGAACAATGGGCCACTAGGCCTCAGTTCGGCCGGTAAGGCACCGCACAGAGAAGAAGAAGAACATTCATATCAATTTTCATTCACGAAATAGATTTTACTCGAATCGAATATCTTGTTATGGGAATATAAAGATTGTTCTTTTCGATATTTCAATTGTATTTTTTATGGTTTTGTTTACAGTATTGCCATAAAATTTCACATGAGGCCTATTATGAACATCTTGCATATGGCCGCAACATTTCATTCCGATTAGTTTCGATTCGTCTGAAATATTGAGAAACAAAAGTTTTGGATGGCCATATGTAATGGAATACCCTGTATGATTTGACTGATTAACGAATTCAACAGCGGTATTTGGGAACCGATCTCACCCTGAAAATCTCAAGTCTCTGGGACGATACCTTCGAAAGTTATCGTGCTTACCGACAGACGGACGGCCTCACGAACATAATTGAATTTGTCCACAAATTCGTCACCAGGGAGTCGAACCCTATCTTTTGAGACCATTTTCTGTTCAAAATTAGAAAATTAGAGACATTTCTGCAAAACGAAATAGCACTTGTTGAAGTAGAACGAGCGCTCAAAACTCCATGATACAGTTCGTGAAATACTTCATCAGGAGCTTGCCATTTAACTCAAGATACTACATTCTGAATCGACTCTTCACTATAGGTATCAGCCTGAACCAATCCTAGAAACGATCATTACAAGCTATAGTGGTACCGCACCGTACTAAAACACTCAACAGTTACTCACAAAAGAACGGACATAATTCTAGTCAAGAGAAAGAGAGCAATCATTATAGACGTTGCCATCCAAACAATAAAAATTCACGTTAAAATACGCTGAAAAAATTCCTAAATAGGACCAGAACTTGAGATCAGGAGGCAGTATGGAATATCAAGTACCAGGACCATTCTTATTTTCATATCGATCACATAAAGCATTTCTTAGAGTCTTTAACTCAACGTCAAGGAGCTAGATTGGCATGAAAACTTCTACAAACGAGTCTACAAATCAATACAAAAAGCAGTACTTCTCGGAACTCCCATAACGGTAAAGACATTTCGAGGATGACGTGAACATCCATAAAGGAAAATATTGCAAGACTGACTACTAGGATATCAACCGAGAAATCAAATATCAAGCAATGAAGAACGAAAGACTTCGGACTCAGAAGAGGAACACCGAATACCTCAGAGCTCAATCCCTCTGATACTTGATATCTGAGATGGGTGAATGTTTTCCTTAACAGGCAGCTTGAACACCTGATGATATACAGTGTGAGGTCGAAAATGATGAAAGCAGATTTTGTAGAGATACAGAGGAAAATCTGGAACATCTCTCAACGGACTGTCTGGACATCGTTTTTCAAATCACCCAGTGTCTAGGTTAGAAAACTGCTAGGGACGAAGATATATTATCCCTGAAGTTAGTCTAGTTTCTTAGGAAACTGAAGGAAGAGCTATCTGGTGAGTATCTCAGGCACAATGACTAATCGTTGCTTGAATCCGCAGCCAATAAACAAACTCAAGCAATATTCCCACCTCACATCTAACCTTATCTCTAGCATTTTCCATCAGATTATGGTTACAGCTGGACGAACAGAATAATTATTTGTGACATTGAATTCTTCATCAGTACGTCAAACCGAGTCATTGCACTGACATTGTGCTTAAAGGTAGCCCCCTGTTTTTTTAATAATAAACGCGCAATACATCTAGTTCGCCTTAAACAAGCGAAGTGCAAACATGTAAGCTGACCCCGAGAAATCAATCATCCCCAAAACAAACACTTGTTATTCAATTCATTACCAGTTTGGCCAGGAACATCATGCTCCTACATAATGAAAGATGAAAGAAAATATCCCCGTGCTCGAACAGCAATGTCATCGCTTAAAATTAAAGGATGCAATAGCTAAGACTCCAGACGTTCCATATTTCATTAATCATCGTGAGCATTTCTGTTGTCCCAAAAAAATTAATCTGAAACTATTGCGTTTCATGGGTGTTTAACATCATCCTGAGTGCTCGCAGACTCAAAATGCGGAAAGCACGTTTTTATCCGACAGAAAAATGATTGATGATGAGTTTCAATAAGTATGTGGAAAAATGTGTTTGTGGTAAATTGATCCTCCTTTACATGGAAGTTTACTTCCTTCACTTACATGAAGTCATTGAGCATTCGTGACTGAAAAATTCGAATACTTGCGAGGAAATGGTTTTTTCATTTAGTGTGTTTGATCAACATACGAAAAAAATCAAAAAGTGATTTTGTTAACTATTTTCATTAGAAAGAGGAAATATGAATAACGAATAATACAATCATACTCCGGAGCTCTTCATGCATATCTTCGAAAGAATCTACACGAAGGTTTTCTCGTAACGCCATCCGTACTCAATATAAAAGTCGTTTAAGAAGAAAGTATACGCATTTTTACGATTTTACCGAAACTACTGGCAACACCATTATATGACCATTGATACATCGATTGAGTGTTTGCGCGCTAGACCTAAGAAGCTTTCTAACAATTACGTCAAATATCTGTAATTTTCGAATTTTGGACAAGTGATCTCAAACGACTCTGTTGGATACATTGATGAAGAATCTGTGGTCAGTTGCTCATCATGAATAACTAGAAAGCTTTAAAATTTTTGTCGAAGAAAATAGTCAAAAACATATTGAAAATATGGAAATTTCGAAAAAAGCTAATAGAAAAATTTGCCAGTCACATTTTGAATTCAAATTCAATCTGCATATCAAAATACGGTCATTCGGAAAAAACCCGCTTTTCGAGATATTTGAATCTTTTTGTGCGCTCGTTCTACTTAATCGAGTGCTATATCATTATGCCCAAATGTCTGTAATTTTAGAATTTTGAGCCGAAAATGGCCTCCAGCGATAAGATTAGACTGCCTGATGACAAAATCGTATTCAAATTCGATTTTGTCCTTGAAGGCGTCCGTCCGTTAGTACGATAACTTTCGAAGGAATTGTCCTAAAGACTAGAGATTTTCAGGGTGAGTTTCGTTTCCACATGCCTCGGTTTAGTTCGTCATTCAGTCAAATCATATTGGGTGTTCATAAAATATTGCCATTTGAAGTTTTTGTTCCACAATATCTCAGACAAAACAAAACCAATCGAAATGAAATATTTCGGCCACATGCAGGAAATACTGAATTTTAATGCAAAATTTTGTGGTCATAGTATTAACACAACCATAGAAAATTCAATTGAAATATTGAAAAGAAGAATCTTTATATTTCCGCAACAGAATATCCGATTCAAGTGAAATTCATTTTGTGAATCAAGACTGATATGCTGAATGTTCATGCAAAATTTCAATAGGATCGCATCAGAACTATTAATTTTTGTTAATCATTTATTTTTACATATTTCATTCGTCGAATGATCTAATGATCTTCAGAGTATTAGTGCAATTGTGCTGAGATTCTGCATTTATATATTTGGTAACAATCTCAAGTCCCATATGAAATTTTAAGGTAGCGGTCTTATTGCTCCATCAATGAACGAGCGCTCAAAAACTCCTGCTCAGGACTTTTCTTAAATATTTTTATATTTGCAAGCCAAACATTTTCAAAATAATTATTTCCACATGTGTCAGCTTATTCTGTTTCAATTAATCAATTTTCTTTCACTCATGTTTTTTCGATCTCGAAATGCGAAATTGGCAAATTACTTCAGAATAACAAGTTTGCATTAGATCAGAAAAAATCGAGTGGAAAAAAATACATAATTGAAACTTAATGAACTGAGTGCCCTATTCATCATCATTCCCCAAGATGAAGGCCCAAGTCTAACTTCAGAAAGGGCTACTCAGCACTCGTCTTAGGTATCCATTTCATGAAGCGTTATCCAAGCATCAGCAGGAGTAAAGGTCTTGTTGAAAAGTAGACTTGCCAATGATAATTAATGACGAATATGTTCGGCAATACCCATTCCTTTATTTCCCAGGAATATTGAATGCTTGAATTTGTACAAGGAAATTTGCTCTAACATAATTGTTCCCAGAACTTTGATTGGATTATCTTCCTGTAACTTCCTGTGTATTCTTTAGGGTGACAAAATAACTAGGCATCTTTTGGTACTTTTTGCGACGGATCTGAAACATTTGAAACCTTATATTGAAGAAATAATATATTAATTTAAATTTGGCATTTTCTAATGACACTTAACGCATTAACAGAATCAATAACCTTTTTTTCAGATAAAATTATCGTTCCGAAGATTTAATTCGATGGTGAGGAATATCAGTCACAAAGAACAGTTGTATACAATTTATTCGATGGCAACGTTTCTGAGCATTTAGCTCCTTCATCAGGCCTATTGAATAAATTGTATACAACTGTTCTTTGTGACTGATATTCCTCACCATAGAATTAATAACCTTTCTTTTTAATAACACTTATTTTTCATTCGAACAACGATACTACAAACAAATCTTTGGTACCCCAATGGGAGGAAAGATATCTCCCATCTTAGCTCAATATATAATGGATGATTTGATCAATGCAGTTCTACCTAAATTACCATTTAACATACCATTCTTAAAAAAATTTGTTGATGATATAATTTGTATGATTCCTGAAGGTTCTATTGATCTAGTCCTCAATTGTTTCAATAGTTTCAACTCCAATCTACAAAATTCATCTGAAGAAGAAAACAACAGCAGCTTACCCTTCTTAGACATAAGAATTATAAGATCAGGAGAAACATTAAAAACAAAATGGTACACCAAACCCACTAGCTCTGGTAGATACCTCCATTATAAATCTTGCCACCCTTTTAACATGAAAATGAATCTAGTCAGATGCATGAAAAATAGAGTTTTAAAGTTGACACACAGAACATACCTACCATAAGGAATGCATTCTGGAACTCAAAAAACTATTCCAAATAAGTGGATACCCCAATAAACTTCTAAATCAAATACTTTTCAACGTTGCCTCTCCTCTAATTATTAATAATGATGGTACTTTACGTGAAATGGAACAATCCACTTATAAAATTCACGCCACTCTACAATATATACCAAACATTTCAAATAAAATCTCTGCAATTTTCAAGGATGTAAGAAATGTAAATATAATTAACACTATGAAACACACCTTATACTTACAAGTTCTCAGTAAGCTAAAAGACAGAGAAAAAGTAGAGTTGGAATCAGGAGTAGTTTATAGCATACCATGTGGAGATTGTGAGAAAATTTATGTGGACAGACTTCAAATTGGATAAAAACAAGAATAACTTCTCATGAAAGTTATGTGAGAAGAAATTTGAATACTTGTGCTTTGGCCATACATTCAAACAGTTACGATCATAACATGAATTATTCAAATACGAAATTGCTGTTTAAAGAACCTCATTACAACAAAAGACTGTTCCTTGAAATGTTGGCAATATCCATCTCTGATAACACCAAACAAGATACGAGCAACCTCAATAATATATATTCTTATTTAATTGAACTATCAAAAAAATCATATTCATCTTTTCGCGATTTCTCTATTGATGAAGAATAGAAATTTGAGAATTTGTGAACTGAAGCTTATTGTCAATTTTGATGTAGGTAGAATATCTTTAGAAAAATCACTTCTGGAGTGTAAAATAGTATATTATAATATTATAAGGATTAGAAGTGCATATTTTTTTACGAGCAATATTTGCAGTTGCGAGGCGTAGCCGAGCGAATGCATAATTGCCAGTAAAAATAGGCACTTTTAGTCCGTATAATATATACCTACTACTTTTTCTCCAACCAAGCCAAAATTGAAATAAATTTGGCGATAGCGAGTCGGTTGTCAGGAATATCTGGTATTGTTGGTGAATATTGATTGTCAAGTAGACGTGAAATGCAATTACTTTTAATCCAAGGATTAAAAGTAGCGTTTTTAATCTTAGGATTAAAAGTGTTGCTAAGCAACGAGCAAATTTTTGTACGGTAGAAGGATTCATGACTTTTGCACCTGAAAATAGTACAAAAATGTCAACATTTTTTGATGGTTGGAGAAAAACTATTTTAATTGCATGTCCTTTAAAATTATAACTGTATTAAGGAGTTTCATCACAATATTTGTGAGTAAATTGAAATTCAGCCATATATAATGATGATGTACATGATTTTTATAGATCCTTGAAAAAGGTAATAAAATTTACCGAAAGCATGGATTAAAATAAAAGTGTTTTACATTTTCTAAGACCAGGATATCCTAATAAAGCTTCTACCAAATTTTCTTGTTTAGTTATTTCAGTTCAATAGGTTCAGTTGTACAGTTCGGAAAAGTAGTGAAATTAAATTACTGTTTGAACTATGAAGAAAATAGTCTTCAGTGGAGGGGAGAAATTTCTTATATCTCATATGATTTTTTCGTATATGGTTGTTGACGATTCACGACTTCCTTCCAGATTCGAAACTATGATCACATTCCATGTTACAATGAAAATGTGAACTTTTCTTTTACCCAGTTCATTACACTACGTTGAAGTGAACAGAATTGAATCAAACAACACCCAAAACCACAAAAGAGCCTGTCAGAATGACCCTTTACTATCTATCACTCATGGGAATTATTTCAGGAAAATTAATATAATAATGTTTATCCATTTGCGCACAATTATTGAATAACAATAAAAGGGAAATAAGTCAAACTGAAAGAACAATTTTGAATTAAAGAGCAATGTTGATAAAATTCTGTTATGCTGAAGGGTACACAGTCTTTTATCAGTTTCCGAACTTCATTCTTAAAAATGTTTTCACTGCTTGCTACACGGTATTGTTTGGTTAATATATTGTAAAGTTTTAGGGACATAAATTCTACCTGATGTTGTGACAATGTCAGGCTGCATTTAGGCAGTAAATAGCTATTAATTTTTCTGGTGTTATTCTCATTTTTGAACTTGATGAAAAATTCATTATGATGGTAAACGAACATTGTGAATATGGCCTGTATATTCACAAGTGCGTTATGTTCGTTTACCATCATAATGAATTTTTTATCAAGTTCAAAAATGAGAATAACACCAGAAAAATGAACAGGGTCTTGAGACCCTGCTTCTTGGAAACATCACGACAGGTTTCTCTCCTTTTCATTTAATAAATTGTTCTAATTGCCCACTTTTGGTCTATAAAGATTTCGTTTGCTAGAGCACTGCTCCCCCAGAAAACAATACCATACATCATCTGTGACTCAAAGTTCGCCGAGTACATACCCCCTCAACACTGACTCATCCAACCGATGTTTCAAAACGAATATATCACAGAATGTAGACGCTTACAAAGGGTTCTGCAATGAGTTTCCCATTTCATGTCACTATCAATGTAGAGTCCAAGGAATTTTGTCGAGGCGTTCACAGATATTTTTTGTCCATTTACGGAAACTGTACTTGGAAACAAGGTGTTGGACTTCCTGGTATGGAAAAATACTGCCTCGGTATTTTCCATGTTCAGCTTTATTCGATTCAAATCGCACCATTCAATTACTTGTTTCAAGTAAGTTTGATCAGATGTCCTAATCACTCTTTCAATATTATGATCTATTGCGGTGAAATTCGAATCGTCTGCATACAGAAGAACAAGCAAGATCTTAAGGAAATTGGGTAAATCATTTATATAAATGAGAAACGAAAGTGTTCCCATTAAGCTACCTTGTGGGACTCCAGTGTGAGTCTGGACATCCCCCGAAATGAAGAAAGCACCATCCCTATCAGTTTAAGCTGATTGTCTCGAATTCCATAGGCTTCCAGCTTTCTCAATAAAATGCTATGGTCAACATAGTCGAAAGCTTTGGAAAAATCTATGAAAACACTCAACGGTATATCACCTTCCTCCAAAGCATTCATAATGATCTTTACAAAGCTGAAAATTGCGGTCTTGGTGTATGAAGAAAAATTCCTGAACTTTTTGAAAAATTTCATCATCCTGTTTGAAAGTATTTTTTTTATATTTTTGAGAAACTCGTTAAGATACTTATGCGGCGGTAATTTGATAAATCCTCTTTATCACCTTTTTTGAACAGTGGTTTGATTATCGCAATCTTGAGGGTGTCTGGAAACACACTCTTCATATAAGCTTGATTTACTAGCTGACAGAGTGGTTTAACGATGGATGAAATAGAGTGCTTCAGAACCTTAATCGGTATGTTGTCATGTCCACGAGAGTTTTTGGTCTTAATAGATTTTATTGTACTGATGAGTTCTTCCTCTGACACATTAAACATATAGAAAGATTTTTCGTTGCGAACAATGTTTGGAAATGGTGGATTTTTCTGCGTTCTTCCGTGCTTTGAAGTGGCATCTCTGAAAAATTTATTGAAACTGTCAGCTAACTTTTTGGGATCCCCAGAAGGTAAAGTGGCTTGATTAGTTCTTCTATCATTTCCAGTAAGAGACAATTTGCCAAACCTTTCTCATTTTGTTTTCTGAATTGTTTATTTGGTCACGATAATTATGCCTTTTATAATTTTTAATAGCATCGTCCTATTTTCTTTTCAATGCCTTATATTCTTTCAAATATGAGGAATTTACACTAGATAGAGTGAACAATATATCTAGTTGGTTTTTTAGTTCTTTTACTTCAGCATTTTTGTTTATGTTTACATTTTTGTGCTATTCTGATGTTTTAGTATAAAAAGTTTGCATCAAATATCTCACAATATTTCGAAGTAAAAGCATTCCATTTTGAAATTATGTCATCTGAGGCAGTATTTATAATAATTTCCCAATTTCCCTGGATAATTCAATACTGTAATTTTCAAGTGATCTGTGATTTATAGTTCTAATCTTAATTTTTTGCAACTTTAGGTTCTGTCGAGCAGTGCATAGGAATGTGAACTTTTGGGTTAGGTTATCTGAAATATGTGACTGTAATACAGATACTGAGCCTCCTTCAATGTTAGTTCGAATATTATCAAGGCAGGTTTGCGATTGGGCAGTTATACGTGTTGGTTGGTCAACTGAGATTTTAACTTTAAAACCTTCCAACAAAGTTGAGAATTTCTGGATCACATTGCTTTCTACATCCAAGAAATTTACATCTAAATCACTGGTGATAATATAATCAGCATTCCACCTACAAAGAGTTGACAATATTATCTCAAACCTTGAGAGAAAAGTATCAAAATCAGCATAAGGCAATGTATTTGGTCTGTAGACAGTCACTATTATCACCTTATTTTTCTCTATGGTACATTCACAAGCAGCACACTCAAAAACCCTGGATATTGATAGACGAGTTAAGTCTAATCTTGGTTTCGTTACCACCTTACAATATATGGCAGTACCCCCATGGTGATTAAGTTCTCTGCAGAAGCTTGATATGACTTCAAATCCTTCCATTTGATATGCTAATAATTGACTTGAATCTTTCCAGTGTTCTGTCATTGTAATTATGTTAGCTTCTTCCAAACTACTAAATAAATCCAGTTCATTTATTGCATTTCCTATTGACTGGACATTATGATGAATGATATTTACTTTGTTAGTACATTTAGGATGATGGATTTCTATGAAAAAAAATTCTAAATGAAAAATTCCTCACAATAACCCCTTCTGGCCAGAAATCTGATTTACATAATTCACTAAATGAGTTATCTGACACAACTTCTGAACTGAAAGCAGAATTTCTCCCTTTTGTACTTAGCTTTTTCACTTCAATTTTTCCATTCCTAAATTCAGTGCATTCCTTCACGTATTCCTCAATCATTGATTCTAAAACACTTGTGCCAGCCATTTTTCCAACATAGGTCCATTTTTTCTTGGAGCTCCTGATATAACCGATGTCTCCAATTTCTTTGAGCCAGTACATATTAAGAAACATAGATAAATTGAAAATAGTAATCATCGAAATGAATACAATCTTTAATTTATAGGCTCACATAACCTTCTTCAAGCGGACTGGGATGATTATTCAAGATGTTGTCAATGAGGGAAGAGACAGACTGGTTTCGGCCTCATTAGGACTCGTCAGTGTCCCATATCCCTCAGAGACAACATCCTATTGAATTACTTCTTCATTCAAGACTACTTGTAAGAAGATATCGAGTATCAAATCACAGATGGTGACATCTAGTATTGTCAAATGAATTTTTTTTTGTTTGTCATTTTTTCTTCATCTTAAAATCAGTACATATTACCCGATCCAATCTTTTCGTTTTTCTGGTAACTGTTTTTCATTCCTCTTCATCGTCGTTGTTTTATTCTGAAACTGTTTTGACGTTGATGTTTTGCGCATCAGAAATGTCACTGTCAGTCAGTGATCTAGGCTTACTCAGTGGAGAAACTGACTTGACGGATAGTGGTGGAACCAGTAGGCTAGTACGATATGACGTTTCTGTGATGGGAATTCTTAGGTTAGATGTTATGTTATTCTCTGTTTCGCTCTGTTTTCACATTTTTTTTTCCAAAATTAATTCGATTGTACATTGTTACCTTTTTTTAGCTGCTTTGTCAACTAGAGTTGTCGCTACTTTTCCATCAATAAATTGTTATTTTCGATCATAATCTTATTCTTTTTCTGGACCTCCGTTAATAGTGCTTTCAAATAAGATATCTCAATATTCAGAATATTATTCGTTGTTTGAAGTTCTTTGACATCGTCGCCTCTCTTATCTGGATTCAAACATTCGTGTTTAAAAACGGACGATTTCATTATTGCAGACTGCTCCATGCACTTGGAATGAAAATTTTCGTAGCACCTAGCACACTCAACAAATTCCTTTATTTTTTTCTTACAGTAAGAACATTTTAATTCGGTTTCTTCAATATTTTTGACAGAGCCAAGCGTGTTCTTTTTCAGACGCCATCTTGCTAATATTTGAGACTGCAACCTCACGAAATATTCAAATTCTTATAAAAAGCGTTTTTTAAAATTGCTACTGAATTTTTTTTTGAAAATTTGTCGATTGGATATCCACCCCGGCATTTTTCATAAATACCCACATTTTCACTATGTTTCGGCTAATTTTTCAAAATAGTCAAATTTAACAGCTTGAAGCAACTCCTAATGATCCCATTCATGGTTCAATTCGAAAATATCGATAGTTGATACTGAAAAGTGCCCTGCAGTCCGGACAATGGGGAAAGAACTATTTACTTCACCTCCTATTGGCGTGAATTCGGTTATCCTTGTGGAAGAAAGCTAAGTAAATTAACCTACATACTTCAATTTTTGAGCATTGTATAAACCCTAAAATTACCTTCGAAACAAATTCGAGCAACTTCAAGATAAGCTCTCGAAGACTTTCCTCAATAGATATCAGTAGGGAATAATCATTCGAGTACGTCGAAAATCTAGACTGACTAAGGAATCCAACGTCCCATCTCTTCTTCCGTTAGATTTCCTGAAGTGGATCTAAATTACGTATCTCCTTCAATCTCATCTTGAACATTTCGTCTGTCCGTCTGCGAAAGTTCGCACCTCGGTCTTTTCCTTATTCACCCTTATCACGTTTTATCGGACATACATGAGTAGTTTCTCCAACTACCCCTCGTGTACGATATCGTTTCCGTCTTCCCGAATCTCTCTGAATAGGAAGACTTACAAGACGATTGACTGTTGGTAACTTTTCCTATCAGGTTGTCGATACTTGTCAACTTGCTTATCTATTGACTGTTGGAGTGGTTTAGCTCCAATCGTGGATGGATTATGAATATCAGTTGTAAACTGTGAACTGTGGTGATCAATATCAAGTTGGATAATTAGTATTAGTTATTTAATCAACTGATATTTTGGGCTGAAGGACCCTTGGTCGATAGCCATTTGTATTGCTGCAATAAAACACAGTTACTACTACTGATATTTTGATAACAGCGATTAATGGCCGTTTTATCGAACAAATATGAGTAGTTTCTAGAAGAACCACTTGTCTTAGATATCTTTACAGTCTTTCCTTCGAATCTCTGTGAATGGGAAGATTTAGTAGATGATTGTCTGTTAGTAATTTCTCCTATCAGGTCGTCAATGCTTGGCGACTAGCTTATCTATTGACTCTTGGAGTGGTTCAATTCCAAAGGTGGATGGGTCATGAATGCCAGTTAAATACGGTGAACTATTGGTATAACATTTCTCATGAATGGTTTTCAATAGTTATTAAAACAACTAGTTTATAATTGAGATTAATGAACTAGATTAGATAACTACCCCCAAATTCGCTTCTCATTCCACCCATATGAAGTACTTATTAAAAAAATAAATGATAGACTTTCAAATAAATTCGACGATTATCAGCCAGTAGAGCAGAAAGGTTCACGCTAAGGATACAGCACGACTGAACATCTCAAGACAATACTTACACTTAAAAAAATGTATTGAATACTTCTTCACTTAGTCTTTGTCGACTATAACAAAGCATTAGACTCCGAGTAATTGTGAGCAGTCTTTGAAGGAGAGAATAATTCTACGTTAGATCCCAGATCTAAAAATCTCTCCAGGCAAATATATAACAAAAATACCATCCAAATAAATATGGTAAATACTCAAAGAATTAGAACTAAAAGAGGAGATAGACGAGCCGATACTATCTTCCCAAAATTATACTTGCACTGGATTATGTGAATATTCAAGAAACGAAATTAGGTGAAATGGGGTATAAAAAACGACGCACAATATCTCACCCATCTAAGATTTGCCTACAACATTGTACATTGTGATTCACTTATCTCGGCAACCTATTTTTTCTCGAAAAGGGATGAGTATTGTTTTATTCTGTTGACGGTATTTGGTACAAGTCAATGTTGACTTGAGATGTGCATAGAAGTCGGAGAAAATAATAAGAATGCCAGGCGTCGCGGCGCTATCAAAAAAATTTTCTCCAGGAATATACCTTGTAACCTATAATTTACACCTATGCCTGTCGGCTGCTCAGTTTGATTCATGAGGGTGTGAGCAAAAATATTTGAATTAAACTTGACCAAGGAAAATAAGAAAGTTGAGCGCCAGGTTTACCAAAGTAAACCGGTATTTATGAAATACAAGTTAAAGGAAGAATAATATATATTGCTCAGCGCTGAGAAAAAAATAATATTAAAATATAACAGGTTCATTAAAAACTGAGTACAAGTTTCGAATTTTGCTGAAGTCGTTGGAAATCAGAACATTTACAAGAAAGTGAAAAATTCCTGTGATCTCTTTGAATTCAAATATAGTAAAAAAATGGAAAAAATCTAGGGTCGCAATCCCCTCTCTTTCCGTAGCTTAAGGGGTGATTTGACACAACATGAAATGAAATTATTTTGAAAGTATTTAATGCAAAGATTAAAATTTTTCATATGCCGTACATTTTCGTTGGTCCAAAGAGGAAAAAATCCATTTATTTGTACTAATTTTCATAGTCTTCTCGTGATTCTAGGGTCCTAGTTAAAAACTATGTTGAATTTGGGTTTGCATTCTATCCATTTATACCGAAATATAGACATGTTGTCACTGCTAATTCCAAAATACAACATATTTTTGGGAAGTACTCATGACACTGAAGTTGGCAGACCCCCTTGTCGCATGATTTTGTACTGCAAACTTCAGTGTCATGAGTACTTCTGAAAAATATGTTGTATTTTGAAATTATCAGTGACAATATGTTTATATTTTGGTATAAATGGATAGAATACAAACCCACATTTTTTTACGGCGCTACGCGTTTTCTTTTTATTTTTCACGGATCTATCGAAGGTAAGAATGCCGTACAAAAATATGTGACCAAAATGTACCCACTCTACCTGTACTTTCGAATTCTCACCTGCACTCAGTTGGACAGCTCACAAGTGAAGGCATAGTGCTGAATCTTATTATTTTATGCTCTCATATCGTTCTTGGTAGGCCACCTGGTGGTTCAATTGATCCATAATTTTTTCAACACGGGCCTGTAGTATATTTCTGACCTCCAGGCAAATTGAAAAATAACGTTGATCTCGAAAAGTAGACTTTGGATTAGATGCTTCTTGTTCAAAGTTATTTCAGATGTACTATCTGAATGTCTGTGTATTCGGAAGAATATTGATGGTGTAATAATCAGTTCACTTCAGTCACGGAAAGCAGTTGGAATAGCCTCAGTTATAACTTTCAGTTACCAGAACCTTCTTCTGAAGTTGGTAGATCGGTGCTTGCGCATGCGTAGAGAAAAACAGGAATTAATTTAGTACAATGAAAATTTAGAAAAATATATTCTGATGAAATTTGAGAAAGAAGATAAAATATATGTAAAATAAATAGTCTATTTATCTCAGTGTGTTTGGGAGTAGACCCGTCATTCCTGTCATTCATTAAATTAGTTGTTAAGTGAAAGAATAAACTTTTATTGTCGTTTCTCTTATTCTAGGTAAGAGATCATAATTGAGGGAATATTTCTTGGCTTCAGGACTGTGGGGTGAATTATACACACTTTTTTAAATCGCCGACGTTTCGATCCTTTTTTGGATATTCTTCAGGGCAATTTGGTCTGGTGTATTTGGACACGGTGGATGTTTGGTTTCATTTATTCGTCTTTGTTTACTATATGATACAGTATCATATAGTGACTGGCCACGGAAACATACCACCAACAAGACACGTAAACAAAGACGAATAAATGAAACCAAACATCCACCGTGTCCAAATACACCAGACCAAATTGCCCTGAAGAAGATCCAAAAAAGGATCGAAACGTCGGCGATTTAAAAAAGTGTGTATAATTCACCCCACAGTCCTGAAGCCAAGAAATATTCCCTCAATTAAACAGTTAAGGACGAGACTCATCAGATATGGAAGAGATCATAATAATATGAATTTTAATTATGTTAATATCAAATAAATCTCTTATTCTAGAGCAACACAAGGTTTGTTTATTTGTCAACACCTACCCACCAAACTGAAGATCCGATATCTTATAAAACGACAATATTCGTTTTTCAGTATCCTGAAAGGGGTATTGAAAATAATAAAACAGGAAGATGAAAAAACTTCAATTTGAATTCACAATTATTCCAGCAGCAGACGGGAAGTCAAATGTGTATGCGATAACTTCAATTACAACGGAGATAAATGAAACTTATGAAGTCCCACAGGAATTACAAATAGCCTCACTGCATACTGAGTTGATTAAACACCCATCATTTACAAAAGTAAAAAAACAGCATAAATAAAAGGTACCAACACAGAAAAGTTTGGATAACTTTAACAGAGAAGCTTAGAGAAATTTATGTAGATGATGGTAATATACCATTTTCTGAGCAATATTTGCATTTAGTGGATCAAAATTATTAGATAATGAATTGATAGAAGAATCCTACAGTACTTTTGCTGCACCGGTCACTCTAGTGTTTAAAAAAGAAGATCAGCGAAAAACGAGACTATGCATTGACTTCAGAGATCTGAATAAATTAGTTATACCCCAAGCACAACCATTCATACTGATAGAAGACTTGATAATAAAGGCAAGAAATTGCGAATATTTTTCTACTTTAGATATAAACTCAGCATTCTGGTCAATCCCTCTCAAAATTGAAGACAGACAAAAAACAGGGTTTGTAACACAGTCTGGACAGTATCAATGGACTTGTTTACCATTTGGACTAAAAATGTAACCGGCCATATTTCAAAGAATACTCAGCAATATATTGAGAAAATATAGGCTTACAAGTTTCGTAGTAAATTATATTGATGATATTCTTATATTTTCCAGAACATTCGAGGAACATATACATCACTTAACAGAACTATTTGAGGCAATACAGAAAGAAGGGTTTAGATTGAAATTTACAAAATGCACATTTGCTGACAAAAAAGTGAAATATTTAGGACATATTATTGAAAATAATACTATTAGTCCGATAAAAGATAACATAAAGTCTATAAGAGATTTCCCTACACCACAATCACAGAGAAATATACGACAGTCTTTAGGAAAAGTCAACTTCTACCATGAATACATACCTAAAAGTGCGATACTGTTAGAACCATTACACAATCTTTTAAGAAAAAATCAAAAATTCGTTTGGACGGAAGATTGTCAAATAGCAATGGATAAAATCAAAAATTTACTATGCTCCCAACCGATTCTTGAAATTTTTGATCAGAATTTGCCTATTAGCATTTATACTGATGCATCTATAGAAGGAGTTGGTGCAATTTTGAAACAAAAACAACCAGATGGAAAAGAAAAGCCAGTAGCATATTTTTCAAAAAAATTCAATGAAGCACAGAAAAAAAAACTATATATTTAGAATGCCTGGCAATTACACAAGCAATTAGGTATTGGCAGTACTGGTTAATGGGAAAATCGTTTATAGTCTATTGTGATCATAAACCGTTGGAAGATTTAAATATAAAATCCAGACCTGATGAAGATTTAGGAGAACTAACATATTACCTATCGCAATATGATTGCAAAATAAAATACAATCCAGGGAAAATGAATGCAGAAGCTGATTGTATAAGCAGAAACCCTGTATTAGAAGCTGATGAAAAGAGAAGAAAATAGTGAATTTAATCAAGTTGCAGGAAATTATTTCGGACCAAAACCAGAATATGGACATAAAGAATAATCAAAATAAATTAATAAAGAAACGGAAAGTTTTTTTCAAAAAGATGAAGAACAAAGAAAAAATAATTCTATCTGAGAAATTTTGCATTGAATTTATAAAAACAGTTCAAGTTTTTTGCCATATTGGAATTGAAAAAATGAGGAAAATGGTTAGCTCACATTATACAGCAAAAAATCTGATGAAAATTATAAAGATGACGTGCAGAAATTGTGAAATATGTATAAAAAATAAAACAAGAGGTCAAGATAAATTCGGTTCAATGTCTCACTTAGGTCCAGCAACAAAACCCTTTGAAATTGTTTCCATAGACAGGATAGGTGGTTTTGGTGGTTCAAGATCTACAAAAAAATACATACATCTGTTAGTGGACCATTTTTCTAGATATGCAATTATACGAGTATTAACTTCAAAAACTCAAAATGCACAAGACTTTATGAAATTAATCTCAAAAATTACAAATACAGAAGACATTGGAATGGTGCTTTCGGATCAATACCCAGGGATCAATTCGAGAGAATTAAAATTATTTTTGAAGAATAAGCATATACCGTTAATATTTACAGCAGTTAATGCACCATTCTCCAATGGGTTGAATGAGAGATTAAATCAAACATTGGTAAATAAGATCAGGTGCAAAATGAATGAAGAAAAGAAATTTGCATAGACAACAGTATCACAAGAATGTGTAAAGAAATATAATGAAGCAGAACATTCAATTACTAAATTTGCACCAGAATATTTATTGTATGGAACAGATGCAAGAATTTCACCAAAAAAACTGAAACAGGAATTTAAAGAGAAAAATTGGAAAGAAGATAAAACAAAAGCCATAAAAAATACACTCAAATCCCATAACTACAATAGAAAACTGTTTGATGAAAATAAGAAACAAATTCACCTGAATGTGGGGGATTCAGTATTCGTAGAAAATGGAAACAGATTGAACAGAAAGAATCTGGGAGAGTTAAGAGTTGGTCCATTTAAATTTACCAGGAAAATTTCTGAATCCATATTTGAAATCGACACGGGCCACAGAAAATTTGAATCTAATCTGTTTCACATCACAAAGCTCATACCGCTGAATGAGGAAGAACATTAAAAAAATATCTACCACTCGGTATATCTTTACCATAAGAATTTTCATCCCTGGGGGGGAGATGTAAGATAAATAGTCTATTTATCTCAGTGTGTTTGGGAGTAGACCCGTCAATGAGATAGACTGTCAGAAAAGACTGTCATTCATTAAATTAGTTGATAAGCGAAAGAATAAACTTTTATTGTCGTTTCTCTTATTCTAGGTCTGTCTGGATTTTATATTGAAATCTTCCAACGATTTATGATCACAATAGACTATAAACGATTTTCCTATTAACCAGTAGGTATTGCCAATACCTGATTGCTTGTGTAATTACCAGGCATTCTAAATATATAGGTTTTTTCTTTTTCTGTGCTTCATTTAATTTTTTCGAAAAAAATGCCACTGGCTTTTCTTTTCCATCTGGTTGTTTTTGTTATAAAATTGCACCAACTCCTTCTATAGATGCATCAGTGTAAATGCTAATTGGCAAATTTTTATCAAAAATTTCAAGAATCGGTTGTGAGCATAGTAAATTTTTAATTTTATTCATTGCTATTTAACAATCTTCCGTCCAAACGAATTTTTAATTTCTTCTTAGAAGCTTGTTTAATGGTTCCAACAATATCGCACTTTCAGCTATGTATTCATGGTAGAAGTGTACCTAAAAATTGTCGTATATTTCGCTGTGTTTTTGGTGTAGGGAACTCTCTTATAGACTTTATGTTGTCTTTTATCGGACTAATGCTATTTTTTTCAATGATAGGTCTTAAATATTTCACTTTTTTATCAGCAAATGTGCATTTTGTAAATTTCAATCTAAACCCTTCTTTCTGTATTGCCTCAAATAGTTCTGGTACCTAAGTGCTGTATATGTTCCTCGAAAGTTCTGGAGAATATAAGAATATCATCAATATAATTCCCTGCAAAAATTGTAAGCCTATATTTTCTCAATATATTGCTGAGTATTCTTGGAAATATGGCCGGTGACGTTTTTAGTCCAAATGGTAAACAAGTCCATTGATAGTTTCCAGACTGTGTTACAAACCCTTTTTTTGTCTGTCTTCAATTTTGAGTGGAATTGACCAGAATGCTGAGTTTATATCTAAAGTAGAAAAATATTCGCAATTTCATGCCTTTATCATTAAGTCTTCTATCAGTGGAAATGGTTGTGCTTGGGGTATAACTAATTTATTCAGATCTCTGAGGTCAATGCATTGTCTTGTTTTTCGCTGATTTTCTCTTTTAAACACTAGAGTGACAGGTGCAGCAAAAGGGCAGAAGGATTCTTCTTTCAATTCATTTTCTAATAATTTTGATATCTGATTTTCAATTTCCATTCATTTCATCTTCCGTGCTACACCTGTAAGGTCTTTTACTAACATATTAATAATATAATAATATATCTTTATTGATCCAAAAGACACAGATGTGTATAGGACATGTCATATAATATAGATACAAATATTAAAGCTTATGAATATTCAAAAGAATATATAGTAAAATATAACATTTTAACAAGAGAAAAATACACACAAATATACAGTGGTATTTAAAGACAACAAAAAAAAACAAACAGACAAAAAACAGATATATGACACCAAAATGGAGTGACATTAAATTCATCGAGTGTACAAGCTCAAAGTGGCAATGGAATCGCTCATATACTCATCAACAGAATAATAAGCCCTAGAAACTAATAGATTCTTCAGATGCCTCTTGAATGTTTTAAAATTTAAGTTCTGCACCTCAACAGGTAAATGATTAAAAAATGTTATGCCCTGGTATTTAACTTGCAATTCAAAGTTGTTCGTTCTATGCTTTGGAACACTCAACAAATTGGATGACCTAGTTGCATAAGTATGATAAAATGAGTTTTTATTCATACTTGCTAAATTATTTTTCATGTACAAGAGAACGTTTAAAATATAAATACATGGAAAAGTTAAAATTCTGTATTTTTTAAAAAAAGGTTTGCACGAGTCTTAATAATGTAACCCAAATATATTTCTTATAATGCGCTTCTGTGCTATCATAACTCTCTTGCTACCCACCGCATTACCCCAAAGCACCACGTTGTATGAGAGGTGGGTATAGACCATACTGTAGTACACACTCAGGACTACATCAAGAGGCAGGGTATGTTTCACGCGTGAAATAGCGTAATTTGCCTTGTTTATTTTCTGGCTTACATGCTCAATATGGGCATCCTACTTAAGGTTGTGTTCCAAGAATACGCCCAAAAACTTGACAGAGCTTGTGGAGGTCTTAAATTCATTATTATCTAAATTAATGCGAAGGACATGTTCACCACGTAAGTTGAAGTGCACAAAATTAGTTTTGTCGAGATTAACCACTAAGCCATTGGATTTACACCAAGACTTGAACTTTTCCATCAAACATTCCACCTTGAACCTGAGTTCCCCAAGGGACCGCGCAGAGACCAGAAGAGATGCATCATCTGCAAATAGTGTCAAAATACTGGGATCAATGTAATCAGTTATATCATTGATGAATAAGATAAAAAGTAATGGGCCCAGCACGGACCCCTGAGGAACACCCATGTTCACGCCCAGACAACGCGACAATGCATCGCGAATCCTCACGCATATCTTCCTATCAAGCAGGAAATCCATAAGCCAATCTAAGAATATACCCCTGAATCCAATATTGTACAATTTAGTCTTCATGTAGTTGAGGTCAAGTATGTCAAATGCATGTGATAAGTCAAAAAAAATACCTGTCTTCAAAACACTTGGGAATTTGCCTCTTGAAACAGATAGATTGAATAAGTCAGCTAGATATTCAGATATATCTTCAGCAATGTGTTTAATAACCCTAGTAGAAATGCCATCAATTCCAGCGCTTTTTCCATTCTTGAGTTGACCAATGGCAAGCAGAACACCTGTTTAGTTGTAATACCTGGGAATATAAATATTCTCCGCAGTATTGAGAAAAGAGAATTTCGAAACATTTAAGTTTAAAAGCCAGATGGCCCCATACATAGAACCTATTTCGTGTAACTTGATCCTGGGGTAAACAAATGGGTTCGTTATTGTGCGACCCGTCGAACTGTTTACAGTACGGCCACTTAGTCGATATATATTTTATGTTCTGTGGTCGATACTTTGGTTTCAGCATATTTTGAAGGACCGATAATTAATAGGGTGATAATGTGCAGTTTTTTCGTGTTAAGTGGCCATGGGAACGCTTGGTTCCCAAGGAAGAAAATAGTTGATGTGGCGTTTTTCTATTGGGTAGGTCAAAGTCCAAAATGTCGAGAAAGGGGAAATTTTCGAAGAAGGGGGACGCTACAGAGCTTAGAAGGTTTTCGAAAAAGGTTTTAAGAGTCAGTTATCGTTTAGCGGTACTCGGTTAAGGTTCCTCAGGGAGGAAGTCTTCGGTCAAGAGTTACGGTTAGGGGGCTCGTTGGAGGAGTCAGTTTAAGGTCAGTCAGTGACGGTTAGGAGGCTCATTGGAAGAGTCTCAGGGAGTTGTGGTCAGAGTTTGGGGTTTAGAGTCACGTCGGAAAAATCGGTGGTACTTGGGCGTTCGAGGAAAACGTCGAGCGGAGGCTTAGTTAAATTCGCGAATTGTGGTGTTCGGGAGTGTAAAAGCAGAGCATACGTTTGTGTTTGTTCCCAGGTCAATAAAAAATAGGACGGGAAAAGGTAGGACTGTCCCATATTGAACACTAGGTGTATTCCCAGGTAGAACGGCGAGTCTCCCATTTGTTAGCTTTAGTTCTTTTCCAAGATTCATAACTGATAACAGTTTATTTTTCTTTTGGTGATTGTTCAGAACAGAGTCTTCTTCAATAGATTAGTTGTATATATTTATATGGGTGTTTTTTTTATGTTTCCTAACTCCTCAGAAAAAGTTAACAGTAAGACTCTCTCTTCGTGCAGGGAGCACGGATCAACGTTTTCTTTCTGGCCTTAGGGTAGAAAAGAGAATTCCAATTATTGCAATTAGAAAAGTACATAGGTCGACTTGTACATCTGGTGACAGCGGTGGGATGTTACTTTTCTGAGGAGAAGGAATAGGAGAATGGAATTGACGTTAAATTCGGTAATTTTGGTTTTTTTGAGCTAGTTTATTGAGCGAGATGCGAAAGTTTGAATTATAGGATAGTTTATTCGGAAATACTTCAAAAAATCTTTTTTTTTTGTTAGAAAATTCATTGAGATAACCTCGAGGAATACACCTATTAATATAATATTTTTTTTTCCAGCTTGAATTAAATATTGATTTCGGTTTTTTGTGTGATTAATGATTTTTGTATGTCTTGTTTTTAATCTGTTCTAGGGCAGTTGCTGAAATAATTTTTTGTTAGAGTTTGTTTGCCGAATAGGTTTCGTCATTCAATGTAAAATTGAAAATTCTTGATTTCATTTCGTAGAGTTCAATTGATTTAACACTAATGGTTTAACTTAAGATCAAAGGGTAGCATGGGACATCGCCTCTTCAGTCCTCAGGAAATTTGAATCGGTTCCTGCTCAATGTAGATTCTAGGGGGTTCATCACACCCGGTGAACCGTTATCTAAACCACTCCCCTTCCCTTTTTTTTCATTACTACATCCCTATTTTTTCTTGATTTTTTTCTCAGTTTTTAAATTGAAATTCAGAAGAATTTTAGAGTCAAATGAATTCCATGAAAATTAAAGTTTCATGGAGATGAATGGACGGAATAAAAATTATCGTTTTGGTCTCTACTATAGTAAGGTGAAGGAGAGCACAACGTTTTGAAAACGCTATGTAGTTATGTTCCTCAGCGATAGGATAATTTGAAAGTTGATTTTGAAAACACATACTTATGTTGCTAATTTATATTTTTTGTGGATCAATTATTGATTTTTTTTTCCCATTATGTTGCATAATGTTTGTGGATTGTTGAATAAAATATTTGTATATATTCGAACATAAATGAGGTTCTTGAAATATTTTTATATAGGTTATTTTAATTTCGGATTTAGAGACAATAATTATTTGACCCAGTTGTTTTGTTTGTGCGTTCATTCACCTCAGATGACTAGGTTACCAGATGCAGTCCCTAAGGCAGTCATCGTGCCATCAGCAAGGAACTAACCTTTGTTGTGACCGCCTAAATAGCACCCAATATCTATATTTCTCCAGTGAAAACCGATACAAGGGACTAAAGTATCCCATACACTGTCGGTCGAATTGGTGATGCCTTGCTAGTGCCCATAAACTAAACAGACTATAAAATAGTGTATCGAACGAAGTCGAACGTTTACGGATATTATGAACTTTTGAGCCAAATGTGAAGTAAAATGATTTGTCGTAATAATAACTGAGTTAGGCAGTTCATAATTAACATTGCCTTGAGAAAAGCGCGAGATCCCAATCATGAAGACAAAAATGGAGCAAGGAAATAGTTACAGAAGGCAGCGAGAAGCGGAAAAGCGTTTTTTTTTTATAGTAGAAGCAGTCTAAGAAGGATGACCAAATCAGTGGAGGAGTTGAGCATATTGGAAACAGAAGAAGAAACCTCAGACTGAAGAAAAAGAGGACATTGTGTTAAGAAATATAGATTGAATATAGAGATGAATCATACTCTGTTTAGACACAATACCAATATATGTATGTGGAAGATTGGGAGATAATCTCCGCCAATCTCAGTTAGGTTACGCCACTGGTTCGAGAAGACGTTCGTGTTAAGACAATTATAAGTTCGGTGAAGTGCGACATGGGTGTATCAAATTTCCATTTGTGATAGACAACTACCTCGAATGGACATCGACTGAGCAGTGCCGTGCATATATCCCTCGAACTGATCGATAATAATGGACGATAAAATAAATGTTCGAAAACCCATCCTGACGAAAAACCATGGGTTTTTTTTATATTGGGTTGCTATTAGAAGGTGGTTTACTAAAGGTTATTTCTATAATATGGTTTTACAATAGTAGGAAACGAGAAGGAACGAGATTCTACCAAGGAAGTGCGTGAAATTTTATGTGAAAGTCAATTGCGAAAAAGTGTCGGTGTAAGATGAACACCCCTGTGGTTTCTGTATTGGTTTTGTAGAATATTGTATTTGTATATCTATGGGTAATGATAATCTGTTCATAGTTTGAATTGCATGATTTTGTTTTGAGTTTGGCGCTGAAGGAACATACCACTGTAGTTTGCGAAAATAGTAATGTGTAGTCATGTGTTTTTAATTGTTATTTTAGCATTTTGATTTTTTTTGTATATGTGTGTTGAGAGGAAAAGTATTGGCTCTGTAATGCCAAGACTTTTTCATTGGGGAGAGTGATGTAATACCTGGGAATATAAATATTATCCGCAGTATTGAGAAAAGAGAATTTCGAAACATTTAAGCTTAAAAGCCAGATGGCCCCATACATAGAACCTATTTCGTGTAACTTGATCCTGGGGTAAACAAATGGGTTCGTTATTGTGCGACCCGTCGAACTGTTTACAGTACGGCCACTTAGTCGATATATATTTTATGTTCTGTGGTCGATACTTTGGTTTCAGCATATTTTGAAGGACCGATAATTAATAGGGTGATAATGTGCAGTTTTTTCGTGTTAAGTGGCCATGGGAACGCTTGGTTCCCAAGGAAGAAAATAGTTGATGTGGCGTTTTTCTATTGGGTAGGTCAAAGTCCAAAATGTCGAGAAAGGGGAAATTTTCGAAGAAGGGGGACGCTACAGAGCTTAGAAGGTTTTCGAAAAAGGTTTTAAGAGTCAGTTATCGTTTAGCGGTACTCGGTTAAGGTTCCTCAGGGAGGAAGTCTTCGGTCAAGAGTTACGGTTAGGGGGCTCGTTGGAGGAGTCAGTTTTAGGTCAGTCAGTGACGGTTAGGAGGCTCATTGGAAGAGTCTCGGGGAGTTGTGGTCAGAGTTTGGGGTTTAGAGTCACGTCGGAAAAATCGGTGGTACTTGGGCGTTCGAGGAAAACGTCGAGCGGAGGCTTAGTTAAATTCGCGAATTGTGGTGTTCGGGAGTGTAAAAGCAGAGCATACGTTTGTGTTTGTTCCCAGGTCAATAAAAAATAGGACGGGAAAAGGTAGGACTGTCCCATATTGAACACTAGGTGTATTCCCAGGTAGAACGGCGAGTCTCCCATTTGATAGCTTCAGTTCTTTTCCAAGATTCATAACTGATAACAGTTTATTTTTCTTTTGGTGATTGTTCAGAACAGAGTCTTCTTCAATAGATTAGTTGTATATATTTATATGGGTGTTTTTTTTTATGTTTCCTAACTCCTCAGAAAAAGTTAACAGTAAGACTCCCTCTTCGTGCAGGGAGCACGGATCAACGTTTTCTTTCTGGCCTTAGGGTAGAAAAGAGAATTCCAATTATTGCAATTAGAAAAGTACATAGGTCGACTTGTACATAGTCATAGGCTCAAAAAAGAATTTGTCTGACAGCAAGTCTATTCTTGCCTCGTATTCGTTAACTGTGCCAATATCATATTTATCTCTTGCAAATATTGTTTCATTCTTCTTAATCAGATTTTCTATTATAAATTTCTGGGAATTACTCAAATGATTAGTTTCTATGTGGAAGTCTTCTTCTATAAAATATTCATTAAAATTAACTCGCCTCTCTTCATCAAAACTCAAGTTTCTCTATTTCATTAATTTTATCGTTTCTTTTTTTCGTTTTATTCCTAAATTCTCGTCTTGTGTTAATTGAAAATTTTTCATTTTATCTTTTTCTATATCAAAAATTTTTATTTTTAGAGAAGTCAAACCAATTGTTTTACTTACACCATCAATTGTTACTAAGTTATCTGTATTCAAAACCCTATTTGTTTCTGTTATTTTGAGTAAACGGAAGTTGATTAGAGAAACGTTTGAACCAGAATCATAATTAGCATTTATTTCTTTTTTATTGTTCAATAACAGTTTGACTTTAATTGATGGTGTAGTTATTCGTTTTTTTGGTCGTCTCGATTTAACTCTACTTCAATTTCAGAATTATTAATATGTCTTATTCTGTGATTTTTGTTATTAACATTTTTCAAATAACAAGCTGTTTCCATGTGGTACCTTGTACCCTTACCCAACTTGGTGCAAATACTGCATGGTTTCTTTTACACTTTTGTAGCATCCTGTCTTACATAAGTATTCCTTTTTTTATACCTGACATTATTATTTCTCTTTACTATGCGTTCGTACTTGCTAATTTCATTAAAAAGATCCACTGTATCCTTGACCGTTTCTCTATCAATTTTATTTGAAATGAATTCTGGCAAGCCTGCTGCTACAAGATCCACTCAAGTACCTGCATCTATAGAACCTCTCATTTCCAATAAAAGTTTTTGTTTTCATAGCCTAGTCCAATAACGAGCCGTCTCTATATCTGAATAACAGAGCATGTTTAACTGGGCCACAGCCTTTATTTGCGGAAGATTCGCAGAATTTTTCTTTCCAAATAGACCATTTTGCTTCCAGTGTAAATTTTAAAATCATTGAGCTGTACCAATCTTCACATGACTTATCCATAAACAGCCTCAATACTTCAATCTCGTTCACATCAGAATCATAGACAAACTAATAAAATAGATGAGCCACTCGTATATTCCGCGACATCTGTCGGAGGAGGAGACTAATACACGAAAAAATTATTTTCAATTTGATAGTTAGATGTCGTTGCGTTCATAGAAATCCTATCGAGAAAATAGTAAGTATGTAAAATCATTATTATCAAAAAACCTTTGAATTGTCAACTGACACAAGGAGTGGTTTGACACGTTCTTTTTGAAATATCATGAATTTCGATATGCCTGCAAAAGTGAAGATGTGTTGTGTTATTGGATGTGAAAATCGAGATGCAAAAAGGTAATTTCAAAATATATATTACATATATATATTCTGTTACCTATAAGAATTAAGATAGTTTTCAAAAAAGTTTTTCATGTATTGAATAAGTTTAGTAGTTGAATACACATATATTTTGTATTATTGAATTCATTATTGTTAGTTTTTGAGAATGTTTTCAATGCAATTATTAGTTTATTGATTAGATATTTATGAAATAAATCTGTATTTTCAATTGGTGATACCTATTTCAGTTAATAAATTTTTATTCTATCCAGAATTTGATTATTGATCCTCATTTCTCGATTCCAAAAGAAAATCAGATGAAAGTTCGTTGCAGGTATTATTTTCATGAAAATAAATTTCCTCACTCATCGATAACTTGCACGAATCCATTTCTGATTTCCTTTTGGAAATTGAATTTCAAAAAACTTTTTGCCTCTTGTATATGGGTGTACCTACCTATTCAAAAGGTGCACTACAGAATTCTTTTTGAGGCAGCTTTACGATACAGATTCCTTTTTCAATTGAGCTTTTTTCACGAATTAGTAATGTTGTACAAAAAAAGATGGCGTTGAAGCTTGTTCTACTAGTGTCTCATCTATTCTCCGTTTAGTTAGTCTATGATCAGAATTTATTTTGAAGCGTGTACACTCCCTTTCAAAAGCTTCTATCCACTGATTTGCATTATTGATTTTACTTGTGAATTTTTCTAATACAAATTTATCGGCTATTTTGTTCAAATTTTGTTGTTCATCATTATTTTGATATTTTCCTCTTTCGACTAACTTTTTAAGAATTTTTTGTAACGTATTCGAATCTTCCGGTCTTGAGATTGTGTTATTTACTGTTTTGATATCTTGATCCATTAGTTGCAAATATTGCTCAGAAAATTATATACTACCATCATCTACATAAATTTCTCTTAACTTCTCTGTTAAAGTTTTCCTAATTTTCTGTATTGGTACCTTTTATTTATGCTGTTTTTTACTTTTGTAAATACTGGGTGTTTAGTAAACTCAGTATGCAGTGAGGCCATTTGTAATTCCTGTGGGACTTCATAAGTTTCATTTCCTCAGTTGTGATTGAGGTTATCGCATACACATTTGACTTCCCGTCTGCTGCTGAAATAATTGTGAATTCAAATTGAAGTTTTCCCATCTTCCTGTTTTATCACTTTCAATTTTCAATACCCCTTTCAGGATACTGAAAAACGAATATTGTCGTTTCATAAGATATCGGATCTTCAGTTTGGTGGGTAGGTGTTGACAAGAAAACAAACCTTGTGTTGCTCTAAAATAAGAGATTTAGTTTATATTGAACATAATCAAAATTCATCTTATTATGATCTCTTACCTAAAATAAGAGAAACGACAATAAAAGTTTATTCTTTCACTTATCAACTAATTTAATGAATGACATTCTTTTCTGACAGTCTATCTCATTGACGGGTCTACTCCCAAGCACACTGAGATAAATAGACTATTTATCTCACATATTATGTTCATGTGAGAAATCCTAAGATGAATTGTCAATTGCAATTCTAAAAATTTACTACAAAATTTTCACAAAAAAACTTTCCGGAACCAAAAAAATTATATATGAATAGATTCACAATTCAATTATTTAATTTAGGTATAAATGACCCGTAAAATTATTTCAAGAAAAAATTCAGACAGTGAAATTAGATTGAATATAAATATTAATAAAACAGTATGAAAGAATATAATCATCCTGGAAGCGTGCTAGCGAGTATAAAAAAAAATTCAGAACACACTGATGGTGTGCCGAAAAAATGAGAGGAAACACTACTTAAGAATTGAATAGAATATATATAAGGTATATAAAATGCAATAAATGAAGATATGTATTAATATATTGAAACAGGTATATACTCAGCCGATATTCCACCAGAAAATCTACACCTTCCACCTGTCTCCAAAAAATCAAGCAAATTAACAAGATAACTCTCTAATCGAAAATCTAAAAATGCGGCCCATACACAAGCTACTTTCTCGGCGTTTTGGCAGCTAGCGTTTTGCGAGCGTCCTAGACGCTCGTGCAATTTTCACCACACACAAGCGTCGCAGTAGCTCATCGATCGCTGACGATAAAGGTTTAAAATGTCATCCGTACTTGCACCCGACTTTTCCGTAGCTCGTAACTTTTTGTATTCTTTACGGAATGAGTCTCGGATGCTTTTCATTTTTTTCTTTACGAAATCAATATCGCATTCATCGTTATATTGTTTACATAAAGCTGACAATTCTTCGTAGGCTTTATTCTTTAGTGTTCTGTTCGAATATTCTTTGCTCTTAATCACCCACCAATACTTATTCTTTTCAAATAGTTCTATAAAATTTGTAATAAATTGTTCTGAATGTGCAATTCTTGCATGTTTCTCTGAAATTCTAGACGCTCTCGCACACACACAAGCGTTTCGCCGGCTATCTTGACGCTAAAATCAAACACGATTGATCTTGGCGTCCGGCGTTGCGTCCAGCTCGGCGACTCGCCAGCGTGGCAGCGGATGGACATACACAGGCGTTTTTCGGGCTACTTTTGGGCGTTTTGGTCGCTTGCGGTGACGCTAGCTGCCAAAACGCCGAGAAAGTAGCTTATGTATGGGCCGCATTTTAACCTTATGCGGCCCATACACAAGCTACTTTCTCGGCGTTTTGGCAGCTAGCGTTTTGCGAGCGTCCTAGACGCTCGTGCAATTTTCACCACACACAAGCGTCTCAGTAGCTCATCGATCGCTGACGATAAAGGTTTAAAATGTCATCCGTACTTGCACCCGACTTTTCCGTAGCTCGTAACTTTTTGTATTCTTTACGGAATGAGTCTCGGATGCTTTTCATTTTTTTCTTTACGAAATCAATATCGCATCCATCTTTTTATTGTTTACATAAAGCTAACAATTCTTCGTAGGCTTTATCCTTTAGTGTTCTGTTCGAATATATTCTTTGCTCTTAATCACCAACCAACACTTATTCTTTTCGAATAGTTCTATAAAATTTGTAATAAATTCTTCTGAATGTGCAATTCTTGCTTGATTTTCTGCCATTCTAGACGCTCTCACACACACACAAGCGTTTTTCAAGCGTTTCGCCGGCTATCTTGACGCTAAAATCAAACACGTTTGATCTTGGCGTCCGGCGTTGCGTCCAGCTCGGCGACTCGCCAGCGTGGCAGCGGATGGACATACACAGGCGTTTTTCGGGCTACTTTTGGGCGTTTTGGTCGCTTGCGGCGACGCTAGCTGCCAAAACGCCGAGAAAGTAGCTTGTGTATGGGCCGCATAAAATCAAACACGTTTGATCTTGGCGTCCGGCGTTGCGTCCAGCTAGGCGACTCGCCAGCGTGGCAGCGGATGGACATACACAGGCGTTTTTCGGGCTACTTTTGGGCGTTTTGGCAGCTAGCGTTTTGCGAGCGTCCTAGACGCTCGTGCAATTTTCACCACACACAAGCGTCTCAGTAGCTCATCGATCGCTGACGATAAAGGTTTAAAATGTCATCCGTACTTGCACCCGACTTTTCCGTAGCTCGTAACTTTTTGTATTCTTTACGGAATGAGTCTCGGATGCTTTTCATTTTTTTCTTTACGAAATCAATATCGCATTCATCGTTTTATTGTTTACATAAAGCTAACAATTCTTCGTAGGCTTTATTCTTTAGTGTTCTGTTCGAATATTCTTTGCTCTTAATCACCCATCAATACTTATTCTTTTCAAATAGTTCTATAAAATTTGTAATAAATTCTTCTGAATGTGCAATTCTTGCATGATTATCTGCCATTCTAGGCGCTCTCACACACACAAGCGTTTTTCAAGCGTTTCGCCGGCTATCTTGACGCTAAAATCAAACACGTTTGATCTTGGCGTCCGACGTTGCGTCCAGCTCGGCGACTCGCCAGCGTGGCAGCGGATGGACATACACAGGCGTTTTTCGGGCTACTTCTGGGCGTCAAGATAGCCGGCGAAACGCTTGAAAAACGCTTGTGTGTGTGAGAGCGCCTAGAATGGCAGAGAATCATGCAAGAATTGCACATTCAGAAGAATTTATTACAAATTTTATAGAACTGTTTGAAAAGAATAACTATTGATGGGTGATTAAGAGCAAAGAATATTCGAACAGAACTCTAAAGAATAAAGCCTACGAAGAATTGTTAGCTTTATGTGAACAATAAAACGATGAATGCGATATTGATTTCGTAAAGAAAAAAATTAAAAGCATCCGAGACTCATTCCGTAAAGAATACAAAAAGTTACGAGCTACGGAAAAGTCGGGTGCAAGTACGGATGACATTTTAAACCTTTATCGTCAGCGATCGATGAGCTACTGAGACGCTTGTGTGTGGTGAAAATTGCACGAGCGTCTAGGACGCTCGCCAAACGCTAGCTGCCAAAACGCCGAAAAAGTAGCTTGTGTATGGGCCGCATAAGAGTATACGACACTTGTATACTGCCACTTCTGACTTATGGCGTAGGAACGATGACACCCACAGTCCAATTAGCAAATGAAATGAGAATGACCCAGGAAGCTATCGAATGGGCTATGTTAGGGATATCCCTGAGAGACCATATTCGAAATAGAAATTTTGTGGATTTTCTAGTGCCTTTGTCCTGAAGCCAATGAAAGTCGTCTGTAGTTCGAGGCACGTATGTAATAGTCTTATGACTTAATACGGCCTTATTTTTCTCGTCTTTGCTTCGTTTTTAGCGCTTAAGGGTAGAGATGGAGAATAAGGGTCAAATAAAAAACATTTAGGTATATTCAGTACTTGGAGCTTTTATCAAACAGAAAATAGAAAATTCATAGGGTGAACGAAAAAAATGGCCAATAAATGAAAAATTTCTGTAACAAAACAAGGATCTTAAATACACTCAGCGGCAAATGAACGATCCACTCAAAAAATCGATGAAGTTTGTTAATTCATCAATATGTTATTCGAAGTCCGATTTGACAGATTTTTTTTCAATTGTAGGTAGGTTCATACGGAATCAATCAACAGTTTTGAATTTCGAAAAAACTGCACTTTAGGTATACAAGGTTAAACGAAATCTTCCTCCTCTTAACAATTTCATTCTTCACTTATAGCAATAGCTATAACGAAAAAAACTGGGGATAGAAATGGAAATATTGACACACATATGATCAATACTAATGATCAATTTTGCGAAAACAACTGATTATCCGGAAACATTGAAAATATACAGGGTGTTCCACTCAAGATATAATAGTTGATAGACATAGTTTATTTCAATACAAGTGACAACACCGCAGCGTTGCAAATATTTTAGATTGATATATCAGGAATTTTCTCTCAATAAACCAAATATTCTATAAAATTGTACCCACATTTCATTCAGTTGAGTCGTTCGACCCTATTTTTGGTTCGAAATTACATTTATTTGGGCAAAACTATAGTAATGAAACTCAAACGCAGAGAGACACTGTTGTTTATTACTGAGCCTCATCCGAATATTTCAGAAATACTTCACTAATTTTGATGATTTATGTCAGTTCTACCAATTTAGAATCAATTCCAATCTACTTCGTATTGATATTCGGGAAATGTCGACTGATAACCATTTAACGGGACGATATTTTGGGGAAAATCACCGCGGGTTGAATATTAATTCGGGAAATCCATAATGCATGCAACGCAGAGAGAACGGTATTCAATTATCCCATTAGTTGACTTGTCCGGCTTGTTACAGAAATATTGATAACAGAAGAAATACACGGGGAATATTCGCATTTCACATAGAAATTCGATAATACAAATGTGAGTTTCGTGTAGATTTGATAGATCTCATTTCCACGTTCTGACAGGAGTGACAGATTTTTAAATTGCCTTCTGGATCAAAAAGCCCACACGTTAATTTGATGTGGAAGCATTGATGAAATGATTTATCGCTTTCTCGTACATGATCATATCAGTAATCGGAATGAAATGACGTAACAATCTTGTGTTAGGCCAAGTACTCACCCGACGCATTCTCCAAAACAGCTTCTCTGTGAAAGATGACTAACCGTGAATTGATATGAGGTGTGTTCTTTTATTCACCGATGGATTCACCCGGATGGAAACCAGATGAAATGTCAGATGGCTCATCAGATGTCGAATAAAAGAATGAGTTGATAGTTATCTGCTGTTTAGTTGAGTCGTGACAGATAACATTGACGTTTCTGCCATACAAATTTACCCCCTCCACTTGATTCATCAGAATTTCATCACATTCACCGGCTCTGAAAGTCGATGGATCCGATGAGCCACCGATGGAAACATCGGTGAGTAAACGAACGAGTGACAGTTTCAACCGCTGAATAAACGAACGACTTGATGCAACCGTGGTGACAGCGGTGAATCCATCTGATGAATAAAAGAACACACCTATGGTCATTTATCTACTACTATCTCTTGTGTTTAGATTTGACAGATCCTATTTTCATTATCTGAAAAGATGCTTTTTATTGCCTATTGTTATTTGTGTGTTTTCAGGCAGAAACACTTGCAATCGAATAATGACATAGTGTTCCATTCTGATAGTCGAGCTGCTATTGGGCGGAGTAGAATTCAATGAGACCTCTGGCGGAAAAAATTGTAATTGAAGCAATGAGTGAAGCAATTCGTTCTGCATTGTTTTCATTCTATTTTTTGTCTTCATTGCAGATCAAGTTTGATATTTTGTGTTCCTTTTTTGAAGTTGGTAAATGGTAAATATTGAAAATGCGTTTGGAGTTATGGAAAATATATCTCAAAGAAAGGCTTGGGTATTGAAACTAAAAATAGGGAAACCAGTTACAGATAATATGACCGTGTGTTCCTTGCTTTTTAAAGGGGAAGACTACTTTAGTCAAGGTTAGTACCAAGTTGATAGTGGATGGTAGGTATAGTTTATATTTCTGAAGGTGAACAATATATAAATGAGTAACATATTTTTCAGGTCTTAGTAAGAAAAAGTATCTTCTTTTGAATGCAGTACCTTCCTTAAAACTACCACAGTTTTCTCAACAAGAAGCTTTACTGAATGTTAGGATTGCTAGAGCAAGGGTACATGTGGAAAGGACAAATCAAAGGATTAAAGTTTTTGAATTTTTAATGAAACCTTTCCCTCTTTCTGTATTGAGGCAAGTGAGTAAAATATTAATTATTATTTGTGCCATATTTAATTTATCAAACTCCATTTTTGGCGAAGATATATTTTGAATATTTTTATTATGTAATTCTCAATAGATGTATGTTCATTCTATGCCTAAGCCTGGGAAATTGAAAATGTATATAGGTGGTAAATTTGGTACTTTATATTTACTTCTATATAGATTGTATAAACAGACCATTAGTTCATAAATTTTTCATTATGTTTGTACAAAAATGATTAAACTCAATTTTAGAAATACGAAGTGTTTTTATTTATTCAATACTACCGTATTCACAATCTCTAAAACTAATCGACTAACTAAAATAATTATAAATTATCTCACTAAACAAAATTGGATAAATGAGTAGTTTATAACTATCTTATTTGATGGAACTGAATAAATGTGTGCTCCCTTTACTCTTTATTTGACATATCTGAGGCAGCATATAGTCAAAATAGACATTTTGCAGTCTCTCAATCAAATTATAAGTGAATTCTTCATCGAAATCTATTGATAACAAGAGAAAATCTTTATTTTTTGAAGAATATACTACATCACAAGTTGTCACATTTTACATGGCCATACCTAATTGTTTTTGCTTATTAACTTATTTTCAAGAATATTGTATAATAAGTGGAAAAAGTATGATATTCCCAAACGACTGTGTTACCGTAGCGACGAGTCTGGTAACACAGGAGTTTGGGAATATGCTTTTCCCACGAATTATACATACTATTTTTTCGTCGATCGTTGATTTACATTTGAAAAATTAATTAAAAAATATTTTATTCGAGATGTAATCGAGTAAGTTTAAATAGGTTTCTCTATTTTCATATAGAAGTAGTAACCATGGAAATTACATTACCGCACGCTACAGGAGTGCGGTAAGATTATTACCGCACTGTTATTTTCTGACTGCTTAGCAACTGCCCACTATTGTGGAATGTTGAGCTTTGCGCATAGAAAACAGGTCAAAGTAGTGTCAGTTTTCCCACGATCGTAGAAAAATTTTAGTGTACCATAAGTTAACTTTATAGCTGCTCTTATTCACTTGTATATTTCTAGGTTTACAGATATTTGTAACTTTGTATTTACCTATGTATGGACACTTAATTTCCAAAAGTTTTACGGGTTTTCTATTGGAATTTATTACCACACCATCAGGTGAATATCCTAACCAAGGATACTCAACAGAAACAATTAACCCAGTTTCCACAACAGTTTCATGTATTGTCCTACCATAAGTATCTCTTGCTTAAGCTTCAAAGGCAATGCCACGTAAAATATATCTAGGAAAAAAATTTATAATAAAGTGAACAATAAAAATATGTATAAGTACATACAATAATTTTTATTACTTGTTGCTAAATTTTTTTGGGTTCAAGTAATTAAGACATTTTTCAGTCCAATGTACAGATCATAGCATCGAGAACCTGTTATTCTGTACTTTCTTTCATAGCTCCAAATCAGCTTATCATTTTTAGTTATATCTGCTAGGGAGCAATAACTTTCTGGAACTAGTTCCTCAAAAAATTTTCCACAGCACTCTTCTTTAGGTGTTTTTTTAAATATTTGTGACAAAAATTGGGAATTGGCTACATGTTCACAAATTACTTTAATTTACTCGGAAATTTCACCTTCTCCTATACTTTTCTTGAAAGGAGCTGATTTTCTTTGCATGTTTCTAAAAATAAACTGAAAATATTACCAGGTCTAAAGCTGAAGTAGGTGCTGCAGATTGAAGCTTGTTCAAAATGAAGACCTTTTTGTCATCAAAATCCATCTCTTCTAGCCTAGAACAATTTCCCATTTTGACCTTTTTAACGCAAGGATCATCTGCAATGGGAACAGTTGCATACTTCTTTCCCAAGGATGCAGTTTGTACCTTTTTCCATTTACAAGCAATATCGCTACTCGGTACACAGAAAAATAAAAAGAAAATAAAACAAGATGCAAATCTTCAGTTGCTGTTCAGTTGCAGAAGGCGGATATGCCTTTCATTTTGGAATTAAACCACCTTGTACACAACATGAGCAGTGCTGTGATATGCTTGCATTTGGAAGAATTTTCTGCTTTGCAACTACAAATTGCACTTTTTATTTCAATTCTTTTTTCTTTCAAAATATTTAGAATGAGTCTCAATTCATGTGGTTTCTTTTGCAGACCACTGCTTTTCAAGCATAAACCATACACTTTTATGAAAGTGTCACTTCTCTCCTTTATACCATGCAAAAATATATGGCCAGTATTTAAAACTGCCTGTCCCTCATTTATGCACCTAGAAGAAGGTTCAGCATTCACAAATTCGAATAAACTTTGAATACTTAGTGTATAATCCATAGTTCCTAAAACAAAGAGAAAATAATTCGATATTAAAAATTTCAAATAATACTCAATACAAACGTACCTTCCCTGCAACTTTTGTAGATATCGGTATATCAAAAATGTTATGAAAACACTAAAATCAGACCTAAAACTAAACAGTTCATTGAACGCTTGTTGAACTTTTCACAAACATCAACCATATCTATTACTACAAAAATAAAAATATCAGGAGTCAAAATTTATTTAAATTACGCACTAAAGCACAATCAAAGAAAATGCAAAAGTTTTACGGAACACACACTGAAAATAACTACAACAGCAAAATAAAACTACCCATTGACATTTCGGAGCGCCACCTATAAAATTCTACTTTTCCCAATTACAGCACTGAACTTCTATGTCATCGACCGAAAGCCAGTGGCGGACTAAGACTAAAGCAAGCCCTAGGCAGCATTGAAATTACGGGCCTATTTTGCAGTCTTGATACTTACTTTGCGTTTGGTAGTTTAGTTGGCCTATGGTATTTATGTTATTATTATCAATTATTCGATAACAACAGTAAATACATTTGCTAAAATTCGATAACCATAATTTATCGAAACAAACAAACATGAACAAAATTTTTCGAAACAAACATAATTTTTGAAAAATTTTTTCACAATTTTTGCAATTACAACTCACATAAGATACAATACAATAGCGGGACTTCTGACTTTCCATTCTAATTTTTGATCGTTCGTATTTCTAACCTACACTGCACGATATGGAGGGGAAGGGTACCTAGGTCTAACCCTGGGTCAGTATGCCCGATATATTCGAGCTACGCTATTTTCGTGAAGCACGATATTCGGATCAGTAGTCAGTCACTCGACACGTCGACACTCGACTGAAACGTACAGTCCGTAAAAATACCGAAAATACAGTGTGACAACGCTGTGCCTGAATCTAAATGAATGACGTTGATAATTAAAAATTAGTAAAAAAAAAATAAACATTGAAAATCTGATAATCGTTTTTATGGGTTGCCTAGGCCTAAGTCCGCCCCTGCTTAGTAGATAGATATATTCCCATTGAGCTGGTGAAACATGGACTAGACGCTCTGTTGGGTGCAGTAGTGTACATTTTCAATGAATGTCTGATTGAAGGCCAAAATATTCCAGCAGATTGGAACCTAGCCTATATAAGATCCATTCATAAGAAAAGATATAGGAGGAAGTGTGGTAACTATAGAGGAATAAGTATGTCCAGTTCGATGGGAAGGTTATATGGTCATATATTAAGGAGAAGAATTGAAGCGGAATATAAGGATATAGAGAAAAAAGGTGGGTTCAGCGCAGGAAGATCGTGTATGGACAATATTTTCACTCTCCAGCAGGTAATAGAAAAACGAACAGCGAAAAGCGATATTAGTAAATAATAAGTGAAGGCGCAATACAATATTTATAAATATCCACAAAGCACAGTGAGGACAGGAAACACTTTATCAACCCAATTGAAGGTAACGAAAGGTTTCAAGCAAGTATGCTGCCTTTCACCTACATTATTTCAAATATATTCAGAAAGCCAATTATAATATTTATAGGACATGCTTGAAAAGTGTACAATTTTATCCAAATATACAAGAACAAGTCCTTGATGAACTCAATAGTAAATTCAAAGATCAACAAACAATTTGGAACCCTACTAGAATCACCAATAACACTAATTCAATAATCGACAACATCTTTGTAAATACTAATAATTTCAGACATAATGGAAATGTAACATCAGCTCTTTTAGACCACATGTCTCATTCACATATTCAATGAAGCCAAGAAGACTAGTTACCAATCTCTGGCCTTTCAAAGACCTGCTGATTTTCATCAGATGTTTTTACATGATCAGACACAAACTCATGAACCAACGCCTCGAACAGTTTAGGAAGAGTGGACAGAACGGTTAATGGGCGATATTTTCAATAAATTGAATTTGGTTTTTATCGTATTCCTTCTTCGAAATGTATAAGATTTCTTGGGATTGGAATGTTTTTGAAAATAAGACACTATGTCGTTCCTTCAAGCGACGTTTCGCAACTTTATTTGTTGCTTCTTCGGGCTCTCGGAAGTGGCAAATATTCGTCAATTTTCCATAAATATATAAATAATTTGAAAGTTTATTAGGATTTCTCGGTCGGAGGATTTGTGATATATTACCCAAGCTTTCGGTAATGTTTATTACCTTTCTCAAGGATCTACAAATAAATATACTGTTATAAAGGACTAAAGTGACAAAATTATTATACATACATATGCTGTGATTTTTATCCTAGTAGTAATAGTAAAATTTTTGGTAATCTCACTCTCACTGAGATACAAAATTTTGATGTTGCCTCTAATATATAAAAAATATGGAATTATATTTGAGTATTCATGAAAGTTCAATTGCTAATCACATTTGACAACTATTAGTCATTAATGCTGTCTTGTATTGTCAAATCACGAAATGGTGTATGTGTATTTTTAGATAGTTCAATTAAGTATGAATATATATTATTGAGATTGCTGGTGTCTTGTTTTGTGTTCATTGTATTTTCAGAAGTTGTAATGGCCAACATTTCTAGAAAAAGTCTCTTTGTATAATGGGGTTCTTTGAAAAGTAGTTTGACGCCTGAATAGTTTATTACATGTTCATGACTATTTGCATGTATCGCTAAGGCACAATTCAGTAGATTTCTTCTTATAGCGCTTTTATGATTAGAGATTCTAGATTTAATCCAACGAGAAGTTTGCCCAATGTAAACTCTATCACAATTTCCACAGGGTATACTGTAAACAACTCCAGATTCATATTCTTCATTTTCTTTGTCTTTGAGTCTGTTAAACACAAGTCTGTGTAAGGTGTGTTTCATGGTGTTAACTATCTTTATATTTATACAATCCTTGAAAATTACTGAAACTTTATTGGAAATAGAAGGAATGTATTGTAGTGTAGTGTATATTTATCTGTAGATCCTTGAGAAAAGTAATAAACACTACCGAAAGCTTGGGTAATATATAAGTGTATCACTAATCCTCCGACCGAGAAATCCTAATAAAATTTCAATTTAATAACAATTACTTTCGATAACTAATTTTCATATTTATATAAATTATTTTAATAGAAGCATGTTAATCTTAGGGTTGTAAGGTACCTACCTAACATCCCTAAGATTTACATTTACGTCGCTTGAAGGAATTACAAAGTGTTTTATTTCCTAAAACATTTCAATCCCACGAAATCTTATACATTTTCAATAAAGTCCTATAAAAAACAAACAAAGCAATAAAAATCCCCAGAACGTAAATTCTTTCTATGATTAACTACTCGTTCATTTTATTCGGGAAAATCTTCCTTCCCATTCTTCAAGCAGCATGAAAGCGGGAAACGGCTGTATATCTCAAGCACCTGAGAAGACAAGACATTTCCCTCCTCAACTTTGTCCGTTTCATTATGGCGGGATAATAAGGTCATTTCATCATTTTTATCGGCATTCGCAAAACATTAAAAGCCATAAAATTTTTATTCTTATCTATTAAAACGGCACTTAAATGTGGTAATATGTCAGAGTACTTCACGTTCCATCGTTAGATAAATGCGGCCATAAATATCCAGTAACCAGAACTTGACAGAGCCATTTGGCTGATGACAGGTGAAACTCTGGTTTTTGTGAATTATGGACGATACGCATAAGCGCAGAGTTCTTGTATGATGGCAAACGTTAAAATGAAACATGAGGTCTCCTGTTGCCGATTTACAAATCACTTCTTGTTTTCAGGTGGGGATTATGTCATATTGTTAGGGTATTAAACGAAGTGGGGCACGATTTGAACATAATATAGTTGGAATACTGTTATAGTGCGAATTTCATGTGAAAGGATGCAAACATATATTTAGTTCTTATGGATTTACATCGTGTAATATTACTTGTACCTACAGATAATCAAATATGTTTTGATGATAATTTAGTGAATGAAATACTCTGAAAAAATTCGAACATGAGTGAAAAGATATAAGCAGTTGCTTTTGAGCGCTCGTTCATTGGTGGAGCAATGAAGCTATTACCTCAGAA
Source organism: Propylea japonica (assembly GCA_013421045.1). NCBI lineage: Eukaryota > Metazoa > Arthropoda > Insecta > Coleoptera > Coccinellidae > Propylea > Propylea japonica. The sequence continues at coordinate 41,859,024 of CM024242.1, read as the reverse complement.
TACCATATAGGACTTGAGATTGATAATATAAATATAAATAAATCTCAGCACAATCGGAATAATCCTCAGAAAAATTATTCAGAAAATTAAATATGTAAACATTTGACAATTAAAAAATCAAATTCTATGGTTTTTGATAATGCGATCGTCTTGAAATTTTGCACCAACATTTAGCCTATATCAATCTTCAATTTTTTTCAATATTCCAATTGAATTTTTTTTATACGCATCTCTCGGGAAAAGACTGAGCTTATAACGCCCTTTCAAAAGAAGCGATTTTCTTGAAATTCTGCATGAACATTGAACATAACAATCTTAATTCACAAAATAACTTTCACCTGATTCAGATGTCTCGTTATAGAAACATGAAGTTTCTTCTTTTCAATATATCAATTGAATTTTTTATGTTTTTGTTGACTTGATGGTCACAAAATTTTGCGTGAGAATGACTGTAAGCATCTTGCATGTGGCCGCATAATTTCATTTCGATTGGTCCCGTTTTGTCTGATATATGGGGGAACAATAATTTTGAATGGCCACATTATATGTAACTCCCTGTACGATATTGCTGGTTAAATAACTTAACCAAGGCATTTGAGAACGGAACTGGCCGTGAAAATTCCAAGTCTCTAAGACAATTCCTTCGAAAATTATTGTGCTAACGGCCGGACGTACGGCGCCACCGACAGAATTGAATTTGATCACAAATTCGTCACCAGGGAGTCGAACCCTGTCGTTTTAAATCATTTTCTATCTTTCGAAACATCAAAATTCAAAAATTACAAGTATTTGGGCAAAACGAGAAAGCACTCGCTCAAGTAGAACGAGCGCGAAAAAAAAGACGGTTCAAAAAAATACTCAAATTACAACATATTGAAGAAATTACTTGGAAAGTCGAAATGGAATGAAGTTCAACATTATGAAGATTTTAATGAAAAAATTTAAAACTTTAAATGTGAAGAAGAAATCATAAGTAATCAATATGATGAATAGAATGTAAATGAAAAATCGATAACAGATCAGGTAGTAAGAGTCTTTGAATCAATGATCAATCATAAAATAGCAGTGAGAGACCAAATTTGAGGATACTGTCTGAGAAATTCGTATTGAAAAAATTCCATGGAAAAGGTGATGTTCACGAATGGCTCAATTTCTTTCGAAGTAGAATGCTCGCGATGGGATATGAGGAAGGAACAAGAAAAACTCGGAATTTCAAGAACTATTCTTGAAAAATCCTGTTTGGATTGGTATAGTGCTATGATGTTGAAACACACTCTACAGAGTAATTGGGAAATCTGAAGAGATACCTTCAGAGCATGATGTGCAAACAATTAATCGAACAATAGCAGTAATGCGTGGTCTTCTGAATATAGTGCAGGTTAATTATCAAAATATGCAGTGAAGAAGAAAGATTATTGCTGGAGGCTAGAAATATAACGGTTCAAGGTTTGGTGATTGACATTATTGAATAGCAGGTTGACCAGATTATGTCGCTGAGAAAATCGATAGAGCCTTATAACAAGAAAAAACTCAGGAAACGAAAGAAGTATCAAAACAGATTTCAAAGAGAAAACTGCTGAAAAAAGAGCCTTGTTGTATTTGCAAAGATCTGAAAAATAGTAATCTGTACCATTCTTAATCCAGTTGCTGGTTCAGAACCAAAATCGAACAGATGGAAAGAAGAAATTATGGAATGAAAAATATCAATAATTCAGTATTTGAAAAGAATGTTGATGTCTACATTGTGAAAGAAAATAATCCATACTAATATTATAAATGCGAAAGTAACTCTGTCTGTCTATCTGTCTGTCTGTCTGTTACTCTTTCACGCCTAAACGGCTGAACAGATTTTGATGAAATTGTGTATAGTGATAGATGATAACCTAGAAATGGTCATAGGCTATAAATAATCACGCCATCGTTCTTAGGGGGTAGGCAGTAGGCAGATAACTAAATTGAGTTAGTGATTTTTAGTCTTTTTTGTTGGGACTTTTGCTCTTTCACGTCTAAACGGCTGAAGAGATTTTGATGAAATTTAGTAAGGTAATAGATGGTTGCCTAAAAACGGATATAAGATCAAAATGATCACGTCATCGTACTTAGGGGGTAGGAAGTAGGCAGAAAACTGAATTGAGTTAGTGATTTTTTTATGGTTTTTGCTGGGAGTTTTGCTCTATCATGCCTAAACGGCAGAAAGGATTTTGATGAAATTTAGTTAGGTGATAGATAGTAACCTAGAAAAAGATATGGGCTATTAATGTTCATGCTATCGTACTGAAGGCGTAGGCAGTAGGCAGAAAACTAATTAAGTTAGGGATTTTTAATAGTTTGTTTTAAAATTTATCTCATTCACGCCTTAACGTCTGAACGGATTTTTATAAGACTTGGTTAATATAAAGATAGGATCCTAGGCACAGACACAGGCTACTTTTTACGGCAGGAAAATACCTCATTCTCGCGGAAATATAGCGTGATCGTGTCAAGAAGCGCATGACGCCATAGCTACTGAAATGATTTTGATGTTTTTTTTTAACTGAGTGTTACTAAGACTTCAAGTTAGTATTTGATCACTTTTCTAACTTAGATTGTCGGTATAGGCGCCATAATTTAGGGAATTTATGATAAAATTTTGATGCAACTGTCTTTATTTAACAGTTTTACTTGGATCGAAACTTATAGGGTTGGCAGGTAGGTAGTTAGTATTATTTTAAACCGATTTACATTATTTACTTTTTATATTTACTAAGGAAACATTCGGAGCTATCCATTATGTAGCTTAGGTTGCTTTTGAACAAATTTTGATGTGAAGTTGAGGACTGTAACACGATAGTGGGACATTGTTGCAGGGGGACTTACAGCCGGGAGAAAACAAAAAAACTTATGCGGACGAAGTCGCGGGTAAAAGCTAGTGTTCAATATAATTTCTTATTATTTCTTATTTGGATTAGATTTGATGAAAATATTCAAACTGACCCAAGATGAAAATTCAAAAATCTCACGAAAGAAATACTTTCAAAAGAGAAAATGACATTATGGAAAAGGCCCATAGAAAAATTTTGAAATAGAATATACGATTACAGACAGGATATTCGAAGATGACTACTAAAAAAAATTGCGCACTGAATTTTATTGAACATGAGGAAGGAAAAGACTCTTATAATGAAAATGGATAATCTAACTTGCAATCAACAAGTAAAAATAGGAAAGTTGGTTAAAGAATACAAAACCATATTCGCGAAAGATCAATATGATATAGGTACTGTAAACGAATATAAAGCAAGAATGGACCTAATAACTAAACTATATTGTAGTGAAAGACAATACATATGTTCAACTGACGATAAATGGAAATTTGAGAACAAATATCGAAATTACTAAATGAAATCTAATAGAAGAATCCAATAGTCCTTTTGCAGTACCGGGCACCTTGGCCTTCAAGAAATAAAAAGGAGAAATATCGAGATTATGTATAGATTTTCGAAATTAAAACAAAATTGTTGTACCCTAGGCTCAACCGTTTTCTCTAATTGAAGACCAGATGGTAAAAACAATTGTAAGTTTTTCACTACACTAGATATAAACTCAGCTTTTTGGTCTATTCCTTTGCGTGTGAAAGAAAAGACCGGATGTGTGACACAAGAGGGGCATTATCTATAGACATGTTGACCATTTGTATTAAGAACTTCACGAGCAATCTGTTGTGTAATTGCATCCATATTCAATATTGTGAAGTGTTAACAGGAATTTGGACCAAGACACTACAGGACAGAATTAACAATTTCTTAACAATTTTGAAGAATAATTCGAACATATCTGAATCGGAATATAAATTCCTAATTTCATACAAAAATGTAATACCAAAAATTTACTTTCTCAGAAAAATACACAAGCCTAATATATCCTTAAGACCAGTGGTGAGTTGCATTGGATCACAAGGTTATAAAATTGGGAAGTTTTTACATACCATTTTGAACAACGTATTATCTACATCCAGATTCAATGTAAAAAATTCATTCACTTTGGTTGAAGAGCTGAAGACAATAGTAGTACCAAACAATTATAAGCTAATAGTCCTGTATGTAGTTTCGCTGTTCACAAACGTACCAAAGCAATTAGTTATTGATACAATAACCAACCAATGGCACTACATATAAAAAACTTTACCAATCTAGATAAAAGCGATTTTTTGAAGATGGTGAACTTGTGCTTTGAGTGTGGATACTTCACCTTCAATGGCATCTGCTACAAACAGACAGTTGGCACACCTATGGGCTCGACACCCTTCTCCTTGTACCAGAAAACGAAGTTGAGACAACATTGGGTATTTTCAACTCATTTAACCTGGAAATCATGTTCACAATAAAAGAGGAACAAGACTGTATGATTTCCTTTTTGGACATTACCGTTATCAGGGAACACGACAGATTGATAACAAACTGGTATACAAAACCAACCAATTCAGGTAGGAGCATCAATTCTTATTCCAATCATAGTGCCACACAAAAGAAAAACGTAGCTATGAACCTGATTAACAGAGCAATATCTTTGAGTGATACTGAATATAAAGAAGAGAACATCAAAAAAGTCATCGAAATCCTCAAACAAAACAATTACACCACACATTACATCAGAACGTTCATTAACATGTATCACAGAAATCAGGCAAGTTCTTCAACTAATCAGACGAGAGCTACATCAATCCTACCAAACAACACAAAAGTAAATCACAAAAAAATTTTCAAACTAGCTTTGTACCCGCCACTATCATACCAACTCAACAGGATATTCCGGGAATATAATTGCACGGCAGCTTTTTACAATGTTGTAGACAACAAGAGAAAACATTTCACTAGGTTGAAAGACATAACTCCTGTTGAAAAAAGGTTAGAAGTAGTGTACAAAATTGATTGCGAAAACTTCGAGAAATGCTATGTTGGACAGACAAAACATCTTTTACAGGATAGAGTAAGACAACACATGTACGACACCAAGAAATTCGACAACACACATAAAACAGCACTAGCCGCACATACACATAGGTAGGGGCATAAGTTCAAATTTGGGGATGTCAGCATATTGGACGTTGAGCCACACTACAACAGAAGGCTGATAAGTGAGATGGTCCACATCAGAACGAATAACACTGTAAATTTCAGAAAAGACACTCAACATCTTAGCGTGGTATACAACAATTTGATACTACAAAACGACAGTATTACGTAAAGGATGTGGGATATTCGGATCAGACTGTGGTTAGTCCACCTCTTCAATTCAATGAAAAAAGTTATGACCTGCCATTTTTTATTTCACGACTTACAACATATTTTATACAACATAGTTTACTTTTGTTATTTTCATTAAAAAAATTTTAAAACATCTTATGTGAACTGTGATAGTTTTGTGGATGTTGAGTATAAATACCGAGACCATTTAGTATGGGAAAACAGATTTTCCGGGAAACAGACATAATAAACAAAATAACCTCACTTTTGACTGAAACTGCTAGGCAAGATTTATTATAAAGAAAAATATATTTTTGAGTTCTTTGTAAGACGAGATGTCGGGAAGACTACTTTCACCGCGTCTTGCTTTGGAACTCAAAGTTAATTAAATACATTGCAACCGTTAAAAATATTTTGTTACAGTTTGTTATTAAGTCGAAATAATCTTTTTGAGAGCTCAAATTTTTTAATAGGGAAAAGGAGTCGAGCAGCACCTTGTTGGAAAGGCAATTCAATTTCCTGCATAAGTGTATTTTTTTCATCGCTTTATTATTATATAGGAAGACTCAGTATTCCATCAATAACTCTCACACGCCGAATTTGGATCTCTGCAATGGAAAAAACGCTCAGACGGGTCAAAAAATTTGTTCGATATCACAACCGCTCTGGCCGCTACCACTTAAAATAAAAATTTTTGAATTACCTCCTCAACAAAGCTTTTCGACATATTATCTCAATTTAAAAAGAATCGCTCTAAGTGGAAGCGGCTGAAGAGGTAGGGATATCGAATTAATTTTTTGCCGCATTCGAGCGTTTTTTCCATCTCAAAGATCCAAATTCGGCTTGTGAAAGTTATTGTTGGAATACTGAGTCACTCTGTATAATAATAAAGCGATAAAAAGATACTCTTATGCAGGAAATTGAATTGCCTTTCCAACAAGGTGCTACTCGACTCCTTTTCCCTATTAAAAAATTTGAGCTCTCAAAAAGATTATTTCGACTTAATAACAAACTGTAACAAAATATTTTTTAACGGTTGCAATGTATTTAATTAACTTTGAGTTCCAAAGCAAGACGCGGTGAAAGTAGTCTTCCCGACATCTCGTCTTACAAGGAACTCAAAAATATATTTTTCTTTATAATAAATCTTGCCTAGCAGTTTCAGTCAAAAGTTAGGTTATTTTGTTTATTATGTGAAACATTTCCCTATTTTATTTGAACACCCCTATTTGTCCCCCTTTCAATAAAATTTGACCTCTCCGAGCGTTTTTTCGTTATTCCATCCCAAATTTCAAAGTTCGGGGTGTGAAGTTATGGATGGTTCACCCTTTATGAAGTAGGTACTTTTACCATTCAATTTTTACTTTTCAATCAGGCAATGAGTCGAATAACCACTGTCTCACACTTCCAGATAAACAATTCTGAATGCACCTTTCGGCTGATATCCAGAACCCATTTATCCAATTGAAGCACTCAAATTCCCTCAGGAAGGGATATTGATAAATCTGAAGTATAACCAAAGGACCCTCTTTCTCGGCTCCAGGAAACCGTTAGGACATTATCCCGAAGCCCTGAATCGTCGAGAGATCTCTGTCAATATCAGGGAGTTTCAAATATCGTTGCGGGGTGCAAGTTCGAACTTCATTATTCGCCCACCTATATTTCCTTCCGGGGCGGAATGAGGGCACTTGGAGACTTGCGTTTGACTGATTTCTTTTCGATTCTATACTTCGCTAAATTTCCGAGGGGTTAGATCTCATTTAGTGATAGATGTTGCATCTTACGAGGGCAAATGAGGTATCTCCTGATTGTTTCATGAAGTAGATTTTCTACTTTGTTAGGATGTCGCACATTTTCGGAATTAGCCAGTTGTAACATAAAATATGTGTTCTTACCTAAAAGGCACTACTAGAAAATAACGGGATACCGCTTGATGCTAACATCACGGGCATTTTTTCGAAATAAAAGAATTTTGGTGACATTCATTAATGAGACGTTAGTTGCTATTGTAACAAAAATATCGTTTCTGACCTTACCGTTAATGAGAAAAAGACACCCCTTATATACCCACTTTTTCGAAAATTACGCATTCATTGGTAACAAGTTAGTAAGCATTTGTAACATATTCATGATGATACACAATGGCCCCATTAGGACTATAGATGCAAAAAAGTAGAAACTTTGAGTTATAAGTATCAATTTGTATACACTATCTTCTATAAAACTTTCAAAATTGGTTTGTACATTACAAGAGAGATTGCTTTTACAATACACTAATGTACGGTTAATCAGAACAGAAAATTGCTAGGACCCGTTCGGTATATTCAATTATTCGGATTATAGAAATCCTTTTAAATAATATGCATAATCCGAACACGTTCGGATTCTAGAGATTGCAAATACATTTTTTCGTCGACCATACAATGAAAGCCCATTTTAAAGCACCCTAATTAATCCAATAATATCTTTTTTCAATGTATAATATCGCAACGGAACAGAAAAGTATTCAAAAGTTGACAACATAATACAAATGTATTAAAATGCAGATCTGTCAATCATATAACGGAATCTTCTTTTATTGAGGATATAGTGGACTTCCCAACACCAAACCGTTCTGTAATGACGTTCTGAAAGAAGTTTCAGCCTCAATTTCCATTATAATTTCGGCCTTTTTCTCTAGGGTTAATGTTGCTTGCTTACGTTTAGAAGCCACGAGTCGAACTGAATATGCAAACAAATACACATACAGGTTTGGAAAATTCACTCGAAAACATAGGATCGTGCAAATCTCCAACTTGATTCATGACATTACTCAAAACGACCATGTGACTTTCCTTACGACTTACTACTTTAGCGTTTCCATGAATCCCTGAGGATATAAGAAATAGTTTTAACTGTATTAATTTGATGGAAAATAGGGAATATCAAACCAGTGGATAAGTTTCGGTATCGTTCCAAACTTCAATGTGAAATTGATAGTGTTGGTCAAAAACAATTTCATATTACAGCAGTTATATTGTTTGTCTGTCGAAAGCAAACATTTCGATTCGATACCCAACTTATTTGATCCAACTATAATTGCAGCACATCAACATTAAATTTCTTCTTATTTTTCCAATAAATTAAAAAATATTTTTTTTCGGGAATGAAGATTTTAGTGGGGTACAAAAAATAAGTGAAAACTGAGACATTAGTCATTAGTGAAAAATTTTCGTTTATGTTATAACATAGATATCAAAGAACCTTAAATCTCGATTCCCCCATCAACATAACTATAATTGAGAAAATTATTCGAAACATTTCAATACAAGAATATAATAGAAGCTATTCTCATCAGAAAGAGCTTTTTTTCGAATATATATTTCCGCATAGAACCATTTGAACAATTGACATTTTTACATCCATAGTTATGATAATTTTATTTTCAGATGAAATATATTTTTTTTAGAAAATCAACTCTAAAACATCAAAATCATTATAAATATATGTACTTGAACCTTATGGACGGTAAACAACAAAGACGATTTGAATTTCACAAGCACGAACTTGGTTACACACAGTAAAAAGTCAATATGTATATACACGTATAACCAGGACTTTTCTCTGTAAGTGACTATCTGTTGGATAGTTTATACGTAAAATGGCCGTTACGTGCAACGCTCGAAGACAATAAGTCGATTTAAAGATTCTATATTATGTTCTAAAGATGAGTCATACTTATTTGATACATTTTGTCGACTTGACTGTGGAAAATCTAGAAGTAACGAAAAAAACGGACTTTTTAAGACTTGGATATGTGACGAGTATTCATCAGAAGTTATCACTTCAAATACTGATAATTTGCAAGAACAATCAGCCAATTTTCAATCTTCAGGAGATATTAGCCAAGGAATAATTGAAATAATCTTCGCTCAAACACTCAATTCACTTTTTAAACTTATTGTGGAGGAGCTGAAGTGTGAAATATCAAGTCTACGGGGGAAAGTGTCAAAACTGACTGAAAACTCGAAACTCCTGAAATGTATAAACGGTTCTGACAACAAAATACAAACAACAGTTTGGATAATCAAAGTCAACACTGATCATAAAAATAAAATACAAGTACAGCAATTACCCTGAGCGCCAAAGAATCTGTCAAACTACAGTAAAAACAAACAACTTCCGGAACCTGAAAGACAAGAATCTCAAATTATAGAACATTGTCAACTCAGAGTAAATGATTCACGTGTCACTACAGAAAATGAGTTTACGTTGGCAAGAAACAGAAAACCCAGAAGAATTCACAGAAGTGTAGTGGGAAATGGTGAACCCGAGGCAATGACAATGGAAGGAGCCCCTAAGTATGGATATCTGCATGTTCGCAAAATGGAACCTACACTGACATCTGAAACGTAGGTCAAACATTTCAGCAACAATTTCTTTAACAGTATAATATGTGAAACAATAGAATCAAAGAGATCAAATGAATAGCCTTCTTTCAAAAAAACAGTAACTGCACACATATCCAAAATGTGATAAATGTGGTTAAGTTCTTTCAGATAATTCATCATCTTTTGCAAAATCTAACTGATACTAATAGTAAATAAAAAAATGCACGCGACTTCAACATATATTTGATTTCCAAAAACCATGATTCTCAAAAATTTTTATCCATTTTGTAGGGCTTCGGAGCAAAGCTTACACTTAAGGAACCCACGCGAATCACCTCGAGCTCTTCCACATGCGTCGATAATTTCATCACCAATTCAGACAACACCGACTGTTTTATCATTCCATCACATATTTCTGATCACACCGCCAAAAATAAGGAGCGAATTTTGCTGATAAATGAGTCGACAATTCAGACATTTATAGAACATTTATCGGTCAATAATGGAATGACTTCTTCATTTACCAGAACATCAAGGATATTGATCTCATGTGCAATACTTTTCTCGACAGGTATAAGTCCACATTTGAAGACGCCTTCCCTCTGGTCGTCATCAGGGTTGAATCATCTAAAAAAAAATGCATAGATAGATCCCCAGAGATCAGTGATCTTAAGAAACATCTTGACTGTTTACATAATATCATCTCACGCTTTCAGCCAGAATTAATCAACCTATACCGTGACACAAGGAAATCATACAACGATCGTATCAAATTGAATAAAAGAAAATTCTTGAATAATAAAATCAATAACTCTAAAAATAAATCAAAAATGGTATGGAATATAATCAATCATGTGAAAGGCAAAACGAATAAAAATATATCACAAGTACTTACATCGGACGAATCACGAAAGCTCACAGATGCGTTCAGTAAACATTTTATTAATATAATATCTTCCTCAGTTTCATTACAGACTTCTGCACATAATTCCCATGTTTCAGACAGATCTACATTTCGACATAAAAGGGAGTCATTCTTTTCGAAATAACAGAGGACGAGATTATTAGAACTGTTAGGGAAATATATAACAAAGGCTCCTCTAGTCACGATGAAATACCAGTTACAGCAATCAAAAAGTCCGTCACAATAATAGGCGAACCATTGGCTTACATAATCAATAAATATGGCATTCAAAAATGGTGTATTTTAGAAGTTCCTCAAAATAGCAGTCTCGGAATCTGATGTCCTATAAGTTTGCTCACCTCGTTTTTTTTTAAATTACTAGTGAGTAGGATCCTGCAATTTTTTCATAAATCAAAAGTCTTTTCCAAACATCAACATGGCTTTCTGAAGGGAAGAGGAACGGAGAGTGCATTGTTTGAACTGATAAGATCAGTTACGAGGTCCCGATGGCGCTCTTTCTTGACTTCTCTAAAGCATTAAACTGCGTCGTACATGAAAAGTTAATCAGCAAACTGTTTATATATCGAACCAGGGACGATCAGCTCAGTCTCATACGGAATTACTTGGAGGATAAAGTACAGAGGGTATCTATTGAGGTCGATAGGGAAGCGTATGTCTCATATGAAATATTGAGTGCTGGTGTACTTCAGGGGATCATTGCTAGGTTATAACTGTTCCTGGTCTACGTTGAAGATCTACGAAAGTACCTACTAGTCCAGTAACTCAGGAACTCACAGTAGTCGATACTTTGCATTCGTAAACAACAAATGTAGATGATTTGAATGAAAAGGCACACTTCGTTTTTCAAAAATAAATCTATTGGCTGTCATTTCGGTTTTCAAGGCCAGCTTAAAAATATACAAATGTAAAAATTGCAATCGTAAAAATTTTTTGGGTCACGAAAATAACGACTAGAACTCACCGTCAGTAAAAATATACAATCTTTGGTCAAAAATTAAAAATAAATTACAATAATATACAGGTATATATACATAAATAGAGGAGTAGATTTTCTTTCAATTAAACAACAATTTCATGTAAAAATCTTCGAGAATGACGTAAACAGTTAAGGAACGTTGAGAAATGATTGAGATATCGACAACAGATAAATAGATAACATAACATAGGCGCGAAATATGATCAATAATAAATAAATATTTCAGAGTTATTATGTTATTGATTCTAATAATTTGAATAGATTTCTTTCTGGAAATTCTGATATCTCGTTCAGTAGGCGTTGGCTCTGATTTTTCTTCAGAATTTCATATTGTTCAAGAAGAAATAGTTTGTGATAGTTATCTTCTCTGTGTTATATTCTCAAATTTTCTATTGTTGTCTTATGATTTTGCTCTATCAGATGATTTCCTAATGCTGAATTAGGTCGATTCTTTATGTGTTCGTTGAATCTTTTTTTTGCTGCTCGAGTTGTCATTCCTGTGTAAATGGAGGGGCAGTCAGCACAAGTTATTTCTTAAATTCCACTGCATTCTTCGTTGTTCAACCTTTTCTTGTTATTTATTAAGATGTTTTCTAGTGTTTGATGGCGTTTTTTAATTAATGTGTAGTGATGTTTTCTGAGAGTTGCGTTGATCTTATCATTGAAACCTTTATAGAATGGTAATGCGACGTAGTGTTGTTTAATGGATATGTATGGATATATTATATTGATAAGCATTTTATTCTTTACTAGCGACCCGCCTCGGCTTCGCACGGACATCACATTATAAACCCCAAACATAACAGTACTTCTCCACTAGTTAATGGATGTTATTATACATATAAACCTTTCTCTTGAATCACTTCATCTACTAAAAAAAACGCATCAAAATCCGTTGCGTAGTTTCAAAGATTTGAGCATACAAAGGGACATTGGCACAGAGAAAGCGACTTTGTTTTATACTATGTTGTGATATATTTTAGGAAATTGTCCATGCATACTTTTGAATATTGATTATTCTCCCCGATCTGATATATCATCATTAAGAAATAAATCTACAACCTCCTACCACGACGACCTCCCTTCCTGCGGGTAGAGTCAGATCTTCAATACGTCCAATTTTCATGTTAGATCTGGCCAATGCTCTCAAAGCACTCTGTGCTCCGGGTCCAGAGGTTTTTGTTTTGTTTCCACCGGTAGCTCTCAATTTGATGTGTAACGCAGTTATTCCCAAAGTTTTACATTTTTCGGAGCAGTCTCTTGAGCGGCCAACATAGCATATTCATTTCCTTTCGTAGTTTTCTCTGGACAACGGTACATTCACAGACGATTGAACAAAAATCTAAAGGCAGTTCTCATTATTGCGGCAGAGTGATAGGAGTTGAATGGGATGATAGTGTCCGTCTGAATAGGTTTTCTATAGACGTCAAAGGAGAAGTTATTATTTTTGAGTTCAATCTTCATATCGAGGAAATTTATTGAGTTGTTGATGGATTTCTCTAGAGTGAACTTAATTTGGAAATTTGTATTTATTATATTGAAGAAAGTTGAAAGTTCTTAGTTTTATATGTTTTCTTTAAGGTAGTTTCATGATTTGTCGTTCTACATAACTGAGGTAAATGTCAGCCATTGATTGAATACCAATTTGTTCAATTCCTGAACTGAAAATTTTTCCATTCAATTTGTTTTTCAGATCGAATATTTCCAATTTATTTGCTGTTTATTATTTTAGAGTGAAGAGTGAACACTCTTATTTTATTTGATTTTTTGATCTGAACTCTCTACCTAAACATAAGTATTCGTCTTCAGTCATAAAAGAAAGGGTGACAAAACTATAGAATTTTAAATCATATTTATTATGAAGTACAGACTCTATCAAGGGAATGTTTATTGATCGCCATGTATAAGGTTGCCAAGCAGAGATTTTAAATTTTCATTATGAACTGATTCTTCGTGGTCAAGATAACTAAAAAAACATAATGTTCGCTTACAGGATGTTCCATTATTCACGAAAATAGAGAAAGTCCAAAATTTTTTTAGTCCGGATTTGATTTATTCATTTTCTGAAATAGTGAAAGGTGGCAATCGTGAAGGGTGACAAAACTCCAAAATTCGACATAATTCGTTCGGATAATTCGAGAGTTATTGAATTTTGAGATTTCACTCATGAGATAATGTTTTTTGCTCACCCTGTATGACCGTGCCAAGCAGAGATTTTGAAATTTTCTCATTGATCGATTCTTTGTGGTTAGGAAAATGAAATAAAAACATAGTGTTCACCTACAGGGTGTTCCAATATTCATGAAAATAGAAAAGGTTCGAAATTTTTCTAGTCCGGATCTGATTTATTACATTTCTGTAATTTTGAAAGATGGCAATCGTAAAGGGTGAGAAAACTTCCGAAATTGAAATAATTCGTTCGAATGGTGTGAAAGTTATTAAACTTTGAAATTGCATCCATAAAATGAATATCACCCTGTATATCCCAAACGTAGGCCCTCCAACAATTAAAACCTCTTGTTGCGAGTCCTCCTTGATGTCCTTGATTCATGGTTTCCGTTTGTTGCATTCTTCCCGGGACACGCTGTATATTGTACCATTGAAAATAAAGAAATTTTGTTCTGTAATTAATTTGTCAACACAATTCTCGATAAATAATTCACTTGAGCTAATAAATAATAAACTCTCCTTCACATTACAATTCCGAGGGAAATATCTCATGATATCGTTTGACATTGTCAATTTATACACCAATATACCAATTGTGGACACAATCTCAATACCTATACGATATTTTAGTAGAATACAGTTAAATACATGGTGATACTGAATAAGAAACAACCGATATAGAAAAAATTATGATGCTAGCCAAATTAATTACAGAACAAAATTTCTTTATTTTCAATGGTACAATATACATGGTGTTTCATCATAAACTGGACAAACATATATTTTCGTGTAGAGGACATCGGCAGAATCATTTTTGCCTTATACAATATATACCGTTTTCGAAGCATAAGCGAGATACAGGGTGTCAAACGTCATTTTTGAGCAAGATTCTTATGAGTTTGGTCAGTTATGTAAAACACTTGGTGTAATGGTTTTTGGTCAAATCTCAGTATTTTTGGGTCCTCTATTCAGAAAAATTGACGAACTCCGAAAAAAAATTTACAAAATGGCGGAAAACCTGCAATGTTCCAAATTTTTTTTTGCGGTTGTCAACTTGATTTTTATTTTCTGAATGAACATAATTTTCTTAGAATTTCTGTGAAAAAATTTTTTCAAAAATCGAACACAAATTTTTTTTTACATGTCTACAGCGATGAAAAAATTTCACTCCAAACGGATGAAATTTTGTAAAATTATACTTCTTGAATTATCAATCACGAATATAAAAACAGAATCTTAAAATATCGAACGGTTTTGTTACTACAGTCATTCAAATGATTCGTTCGGACCTCTGAAATATTGAAAATAGAATTGTTTTGGGTTCTAGAATCAAAATAATTAAATAATTGGCATTTCTTAACATTTTAGATGAATTTAAACGAAAAAAATCAGTGAAACTTAGTTGGGACTCGAAACGACGTAGGTATTAAATGAGGAAATGGCACTGTTTTAAGGATATTAATATTAGTTGCCAGGCAACGGTAGTTCGTAGTTCATAGAGTTTGACTACTGGCTGAATTATATTCACTGAAATTAAAATACCAGTCCAGCTCTATGAACAACGAACTACTGTTGCCTGGCAACGAATATTAATATCCTTAGAACAGTGCCATTTGCCTATTTAATACCTACGTCGTTTCGAGTCCCAACTAAGTTTCACTGATTTTTTTCTTAAAAATTCAGCTAGAATGTTAAAACATGCCAATAATTTAATTATTTTGATTCTAGAACCCAAAACAATTTTATTTTCAATATTTCAGAGGTCTGAACGAAACATTTGAATGACTGTAGTAACGAAACCGTTCGATATTTCACAATTCTGGTTTCATATTCGTGATTGATAATCAAGAAGTACAATTGTACAAAATTTCCTCCATTTCGAGTGAAATTTTTTCATCGCTGTAGACATGTAAAAAAAAAATTGTGTTCGATTTTTGAAAAAATTTTTTCACAGAAATTCTAAGAAAATTATATTCGTTCAGAAAATAAAAGTCAATTTGACAACCGCAAAAAAAATTGGAACATTGCAGGTCTTCCGCCATTTTGTTAATTGTTTTTCGGGGTTCGTCAACTTTTCTGAATAGTGGACCCAAAAATATTGAAATTTGACCAAAAACCATTATACCAAGTGTTATACATAACTGACCACACTCATAAAAATCTTGCTCAAAAATGACGTTTCACATCCTGTATCTCGCTTATGCTTCGAAAACGGGATATATTGTATAAGGCAAAAATTATTCTCCCGATGTCCTCTACACGAAAATATATGTTTGTCCAGTTTATGATGAAACACCCTGTATATTATGCAAGACGGTGTTCCTATGGGCTCTCCATTTAATGGACTAATGACTGACATTTACGTCAGTTATGTTGAGCGACAAATCATGAAACTACCTTTGAGAAAACATATAAAACTATAGAAAAGGTATATAGATGACGTATTTTGTATATGGGATGGATGTGAAAAAAAACTTTCAACTTTCTTCAATATGATAAATACAAAATTCAAAATTAAATTAACTCTAGAGAAATCCATCAACAACTCAATAAATTTCCCAGATTTGAAGATTGAACTCAAGAACAATAACTTCTTCTTTGACGTCTATAGAAATCCTACTCAGACGGACACTATCATCCCATTCAACTCCTATCACTCTGCCCCAATAAAGAGAACTACTTTTAGATTTTTGTTCAATCGTCTGTTGAATGAGTGAAATCTCAAAATTCAATAACTCTCGAATTATTCGACCGAATCATTTCGAATTTTGGAGTTTTGTAACCCTTTACGATTGCCACCTTTCACTATTTCAGAAAATGAATAAATCAACTCCGGACTAGAACAATTTTGGACTTTCTCTATTTCCGTGAATAATGGAACATCCTGTGAGCGAACATTATGTTTTTTTCGTTATCTTGACCACGAAGAATCAGTTCATAATGAAAATTTAAAATCTTTGCTTGGCAACTTTATACATGGCGATCAATAAACATTCCCTTGATAGAGTCTGTACTTCATAATAAATATTATTTAAAATTCTATAATTTTGTCACCCTTCCTTTTACGACTGAAAACGAATACTTATGTTTAGGTAGAGAGTTCAGATCAAAAAATCAAATAAAAAAAGAGTGTTCACTCCTCACTCTAAAACGATAAACAGCAAATAAATTGGAAATATTCGATCTTAAAAACAAATTGAAAGGAAAAATTTTCAGTTCAGGAATTGAACAAATTGGTATTCAATCATATCAATACATTTTGAAGCAAGTTGATGGAGTTGTCTGTCAATTTGAGGAAATTTTCAAGGAAGGCATGTTTGAGGAGGAACAAAACTGTAAAATTCGAAGTAATTTCTCAGATCAAGATTTATCGAACTATGAAATTTAACTCATAAGGTCATGTTCCTAGATGTATGACAGTGCCAAGCAGAGAATTTGAATTTTTCTCATTAATTGATTCTTTATGGTTACTAAAATAAAAAAAAACATAATGTTCACGTACAGGGCGATACACTATCAACAAAAGTTGAGAATGTCTGAAATGTTTCTAGTCCGGATCCGATTTATTAAAATTCAGAAAGATTGGCAGATGGCAATCGTGAAGGGTGACAAAACTTCCAAATTTGAAATAATTCGGTGGAATAATTTGAGAGTTATTGAAGTTTGAAACTTCACTTAAGGGTCATGTTTTTTGTTCACTTCTTGATCACCCTGTATGACCATGCTGAGTAGAGATTTTGAATTTTTTCATAAATTGATTCTTTGCGGTTACGAAAATAAAAAAAAATTGGATGTTCACGTACACGTTGTTCCAATATTCATGAAAAAAGAAAGAGTTCAAAATTTTGCTAGTCCGGATCTGATTTATGTAATTTCTAAAATATTGACAGATGGCAGTCGTAAAGTGTGACAAAACTCCCAAATTTGAAATAATTCGGTGCACTAATTCAAGAGTTATTGAATTTTGTAATTTCACTCATGGGGTAATGTTTTTTGCTCACTTCTTGATCACCTTGTATGAATGAGCCAAGCAGAAATTTTGAATTTTTATCAATAATTGATTCTCCATGGTTACGAAAATGTGATAAAAACGTAATGTTCACGTACAGGGTGTTTCAATATTCATGAAAATAGAAAAAGTTCAAAATTTTGCTAGTCCGGATCTGATTTCTTCAATTTCTGAAATATTGAAAAATGGCAATCGTAAGGGATGACAAAACTTGCGAATTTGAAATCATTCGGTCCAATAGTTCAAAAGTTATTCAACTTCAAATTTCAGCCATCAAATGAATAGGTATATATATACAGGGTGAATCCTGTTGAACTGAACATACTTCACACAGAGATAGAGAACACTTTGCTGGTTTCAAAAAGACCCCACATGAAAGGTCTCAAACGATTCGTTTGAATTATACAGGGTGATTTCCAATTTTGGGTCATATTTTCAAAATGCTCTATTGGACGAACGAATAATCACAAATTCATCAAATTTGGTACATAGGAGGACTGTATCTATCTCCATACAGCTGAGTTAACAGATTATCAGTTTCCAGGACCGGACTCTATTTTTTTGATATTATCGGAATTTATGAAAAACAACACCCTGTAGATGAAAAAGTCAATAAACCTGTCATGACAGTTCAAACTACACTAAAAACTCTACAATGAAGAGTAATAAAATCACGTGGCACACCTACAAATTTAGAGACAAAAAATATTGAATATGCGTACTCGGAGATAAATTTTTTGGACGGGACTAATTCACATGGAAAACCATACCCAAATGCATCAAAAGTTGAAGACAGGAGAAAATTATCAGTTTAAATCCTCTCGATATTTAAATATTCCAATATTCAGGTCATTTTCGTCAGTTTCCAGGACCGGACTCTATTTTTCTGATATCGGAATTTATGAAAAAAAACACCCTGTAGATGAAAAAGTCAATAAACCTGTCATGGCAGTTCAAACTACACTAAATACTCTTCAATAAAGAGTAATAAAATCACGTGGCACACCTACAGATTCAGAGAAAAAGAATTGAATATGGGTACTCGGAAATAATTTTTTTTTGTACGGCCTAATTCACAATTTAATGTTGTTTGGTATCCCGTAACAGTTTTTTGGGGTGTTCCAAATTCAGGGCGAATCTTTCGACCTATCATCTATTGAAAAACCCAATCTGAAATGGGAGTCCGTCCCTGAATATTGGAATACTTGAATGCGTAGAAGATCTTAACCATTTATATTCAACTTTTGATACATTTAGATATGTTTTTTTTGTGAATTAGGCCGCACAAGAAAAATTATCTCCGAGTACCCATATATTCAATTTTTTTTTCTCTGAATCTGTACGTGTGCCACGTGATTTGATTACTCTTTATTGAAGAGTATTTAGTGTAGTTTGAACTGCCATGACAGGTTTATTTACTTTTTCATCTACAGGGTGATTTTCTTTATAAATTCCGATAATATCAGAAAAATAGAGTCCGGTCCTGGAAACTGACGAAAATTACCTGAATATTGGAATATTTGAATATCGAGAGGATTTAAACTGATAATATTCTCCTGTCTTCACTTTTGATGCATTTGGGTATGGTTTTCCATGTGAATTAGGCCCGTCCAAAAAATTTATCTCCGAGTACGCATATTCAATATTTTTTTTCTCTAAATTTGTAGGTGTGCCACGTGATTTTATTACTCTTCATTGTAGAGTTTTTAGTGTAGTTTGAACTGTCATGACAGGTTTATTGACTTTTTCATCTACAGGGTGTTTTTTCATAAATTCCGATAATATCAGAAAAATAGAGTCCGGTCCTGGAAACTGATAATCTGTTAACTCAGCTGTATGGAGATTGATATTGTCCTCCTACGTACCAAATTTGATGAATTTGTGATTATTCGTTCGTCCAATAGAGCATTTTGAAAATATGACCCAAAACTGGAAATCACCCTGTATAATTCAAACGAATCGTTTGAGACCTTTCATGTGGGGTATTTTTGAAATCAGCAAAGTGTCCTTTATCTCTGTGTGAAGTATGTACAGTTCAACAGGATTCACCCTGTATATATATAGGTATATTTCAAACGAAGGACCTCCAACGATTTAAACCACTTGATAAGAGTCCTTCCTGATGTACTTGATTCGTAGTATCCTTTTGTCGCATTTTCCCGGACACCCTGTATATATTATGCAAGACGGTGATCCTATGGGCTCTCCATTTAGTGGACTAATGGCTGACATTTACGTCAGTTATGTAGAACGACAAATCATGAAACTACCTTCAAGAAAACATAAAAAACTAAGAACTTTCAACTTTCTTCAATATGATAAATACAAAATTCCAAATTAAGTTCACTCTAGAGAAATCCATCAACAACTCAATAAATTTCCTCGATATGAAGATTGAACTCAAAAATAATAACTTCTTCTTTGACGTCTATAGAAAACCTACTCAGACGGACACTATCATCCCATTCAACTCCTATCACTCTGCCCCAATAATGAGAACTGCCTTTAGATTTTTGTTCAATCGTCTGTTGAATGTACCGTTGTCCAGAGAAAACTACGAAAGGAAATGAATACTATACAGGGTGTTTCCTAAACATGCGGCAAAAATTCAGTGGGTTGTTCCTTGGTCTATTTTAAGCATGTTTTGTCCTTTGATGATTTTTGAAAAACCTCTTTGTTTCGAAGATAGAGGGCGAACATTTTTCATATTTTTAAAATTAATAATAGTTTAAATAGAAATGCGTACAGCACTGTGTTTACTAAGTAGGTACAATTTATTTTTAAATTTGTTTAACAACATTCCAATTACTAAAAACGGCCAGTTTTTTGACTCAAAATTGATAAGTTCAGATGGTAAAGGAATACAGATTAAATTAATAAGAAAAAATCCTGGTGTTTTTGAAGGGCTTCGGCAGTCAATGAGGAGAAGATTGGATGCTTGTATGCTGGCTAGAGGTGGTCATTTTCAACAGTTTTTGTAGGTTAAGTTAAATTTTCATGTAATTTTTCATAATAAAATGTTATTATCTAAAATTTTGTTTCCCCTGTATCTTCGAAACAAAGAGGTTTTTCAAAAATCATCAAAGGACAAAATATTCTTAGAATAACTTGTGCTGACTGTCCCTCCATTTACATAGGAATGACAACTCGAGCAGCAAAAAAAAGATTCAAGGAACACATAGAAAATCGACCTAATTCAGCACTAGGAAATCATCTGATAGAGCAAAATCATAAGACCACAATAGAAAATTTGAGAGTATTACAGAGAGAAGATAACTATCACAAATTGTTACTTCTTGAACAATATGAAATTCTGGAGAAAAATCAGAACCAACGCCTACTGAACGAGATATCAGAATTTCCAGAAGGAAATCTATTCAAACTATTATAATGAATGACATAATAACTCTGAAATATTTATTTATTATTGATCATATTTCGCGCCAATTGCAATTTTTACATTTGTATATATTTCAGCTGGCCTGATGATGGCTTGAAAGCCGAAATCGATAGCCAATAGATTTATTTTTGAAAAACGGAGTGTGCCTTTTCATTCAAACCATTTTGACACCAACACACTTATGGAAGAGTTCACAACCAATAAAAAGTGTAGATGATTCCAACGAAGAGGTCATGTATGTTAATGATTCCAATATATTGACTCTGGTGTCCAACGTATCCGAAGCAGTAGCATTGACCCAAAGAAAAGTCTGTAAGATTTCCAACTGGTGCCAACTTAATCAAATCTGCCTGAATCTAAGCAAAATGGAATTTATCATCTTTAACATATCTCATTGCAACATTATCAAACCGGAGACAGTAAATCTGCTAGGACAAGACCTGACACCCACGAAAAGTATCAACTTCTTGGTTATCACTCTGGATGAACATCTGAATTGGTGTGATCATATTGGCACACTACTGAGAAAACTCAATTATGTTCTCTATACCCTACGTGTCTTGGTTCAGCAAGCTGACTACGATTTGCTAAGAACAATATATTTCTCAAACTTCCAACCCTTAAAATCGTATGGAATAATTATTCGAGAAAATAGTTCGGATATCTCCAAAATATTCGTCATACAGAAAAGGGCACTGAGAACTATGTTACAATTATTTTCCAGAACATCATGCCGAATCCTTTACAAGAGAGATGATAATTATACTCTCAATAACGGCCCAGGGTGTTTTATCATAAACTGGCCAAACATATTATTATGTATTCGTGTAGAGAACATTGGCAGAATCGTTTTTACCCCATACAATATATCGCGTTTTCGAAGCTTTTGCGTAATATTTGAGCAAGATTCTTATGAGTGTGGTCAGATATGTATGACACTTAAGGTAACTGTTTTTGGTCCTCTATTCAAAAAAAAGTGACGAACTCCGAAAAAAAATTACAAAATGGCAGAAAACCTGCAATGTTCCAAATTTTGTTTTTCGGTTGTCAAATTGAATTTTATTTTCTGATTGAAAACAATTGTCTAGGAATTTCTGTGAAATTTTTTTTTCAAAAATCGAACACAAATTTTCTTTACATGTCCACAGCAAATTTCACCCAAAATAGATGAAATTTTGTACATTTGTACTCTTTTAATTATCAATCACGAATATGAAAACAGAATTGCTAAATATCAAACGGTTTCGTCACTACAGTCATTCAAATGTTTCGTTCAGACCTCTGAAAAAAAATTTGAGTTCTAGAGTCTAATTATTTACTTATTGGTAATTCCAAACATTCTAGATGATTTTGTGAAAAAAATTCAGTGAAACTTAATGGGGACTCGAACCGACGTAGGTATTAAATAGGGAAACGAGACTATTCTAAGGATATTAATTGGTAGTTCGTAGTTCAAAGAGGTTGACTGGTATTTGAATTTCACTGCATATAATTTAGCCAGTAGTCAAACTCTATGACCTACGAACTACCGTTGCCTGGCAACGAATATTAATATCCTTAGAACAGTCTCGTTTCCCTATTTTAATATTCAGGTCGGTTCGAGTCCCAACAAAGTTTCACTGAATTGTTTTTTTATAAATTCATCTAGCATGTTTATTGTTATTGATCACATATGTTAGAATAGTACAAACTGCATCAAGTGACAATTTTACCACGACTGTCGGTATTTCATCATCTCCAGAACTCAGTTTGTTTTTAATAATTTTTGTTAGTGTTTTTATTTCTTCGGGATTAGTTGGTCTCAAATAAAAAGATCTATCAATTCGTATGATGGATTCATAATTCGTAGGTATGGTTTGGTTTTTTTTAAAGTCATCGGTAGCGGCCTGGATGGAATAGACATTTAACAAATTCGCGACAACGTTCAGTTCACCCTTCACGTCACAATTCTCTGTACTTCGAGATTTCCCCCTGATTTCATTGCAAATCTGCCTCATTGTTTTATTTTTGTTATCTGATTTATTTATTATGCTCTTATATTGCTTAGTTTGATAGTATTTTATCAATGAATCATACTCTATCTTTGTTTTCTGTATACAGGGTTGGGATAAAGTTTGGCACCAAACTAATATCTTTAAAAGGAAACGGGCGATATTTTTGAAATTTGGCAGCTGAGTGTAATGGACCACAATGCATCTGATGAGCATATTTTCATTAATGAGATACTTCCGGTTTAACCGGAAATGCCATCAACTTCTTTAATTCAAATGGGACACCCTATATATTTTTACAGATTTTGAAAGAACTTGGGATTTCGAATGCGCACATACTGGGTTTAGTGTAAAAATTTAAAAAATTATTTTCCTTTTCGATCAAAAACTTTTTTAATTTATATGGGACCTCCTGTAGGGGAAAGGTACCTAATATGGAATATATGCCTAATTTGGAATACCATCGTTTTTCAGTAACGAGATGCTGCAATCTATAGTTTGCACTTCGAAATGCCTCTGCCTGTTCACTACATACTGTTACCCCGGTGTCAGAATTCAATGTTCTTGTTTATCCGTTGTACGCAGGTCATTGCGTGTTCGGCTGTTTTCGATATATCAGTTGTCTCCGAAAGAAAGAGTCCCAAATTTTAAAAGGTAAGTTTTATAAACATCCGCATAATTTGAACACACTGAAGTACATGTTTTTAATAAAGTGCCGATCGCTTTTTGTCGAAAGCTTTTGTAATTTTAAGGTTACAGCCATTTTATGTCATTTTGACATAAGTTTGTCACACGTTTTTTATCATTCTTCCGAAATCAAATTCGATATTTAGGATGAAATACCACTATTTAAATCTATGGGAGATGATTACCCTTCAGAAGGGTCCTGTAGCGGTCTTAGAAGAACAGAAGATTCGAAAATCATCACTTGGAACGCCAGACCTGGTTTAAAACACCCTCCTGGCCCAAGAGCATCAATTAAGTGTTTTGTTTCTAAATATTGAAGGTATTTATTCGAATAGCTTTAAGTTTCAATTTTGTAAAAACGGCTAGGCAGGGTTTTTTCTACTGAGGTTTTTCCCTGTACTCTGGTATCATACGACAGAATAGTATGGTACCCCGTTTCCAACCTCAGCTAGGGACTTTTTTTGTTTCATGTATTGTATTTTGTTAGCTCTCAATTCAAAAGAATATATATATATATATGTACTCTTTGTTGTTGTTCCTAATTTGGAATACCTGTATGTCCGAGTGTCTGTATTGCAATAAATTATGGTCCGAGAGTGCGGGTCTGGGCGAATGGGTAAAGTGCCAAGGATGCCGCGAATGGGCCCATTCAAAATGTGCAGGAAACCCTAAGAAAGAGTTTCGCTTGCACCGGACTGAAGGACCTAAAAAAAAACAAAAGATCAAAGTGAAGTGTGCTGGTGGACTCATAACTGATTAATTAATGAATCTGTGATTTTTTGTTTAGTTTTTGCTAGAAATATAAGCGTTTCATGATAGAAACATACCTATTCCATTTTGGGAGCACTATGCTCCTAATATGGAATTTTGAGAGTTCAAATTTGAGTTGTTATTTCTGTTTTATTTGTTATGTTACATGTTTGATTCATTTCTGTATTGAAGAAGAATATATTTTCTGTTCATAAGTTCACTCATTATTGATATACCTTTACTAAATGCAAAACAAATAAATGAATTCCCTTAAGTATTCCATAATCGGTACATTTCCCCTATATCTTTGCAGATGTTGATAGATCTTGGGATTGCGAATGCTCACAAACTGGGTTTAGGGTAAAAATCTCATTAATATTGTCCTTTTCGTTCAATACATTTGTGTTTGGTGCCATACTTTATCCCAACCCTGTATATCATTTAAACTTGGAATATAACTTTTCGACAGTAAAATTTTATCTACTTTTCATTTAATATTATTCGCCTCATCATTCTGTGTATACTTCTTCGTATTACGATGTATTTTCATCGTTTTTTTTTCGAAAAACATTAATCGAAAATATGAGAGAGTATCGACATGAAAGTATTCCATTGATAATTCACATTTTGTTTTTCAATGCTTGAAACTAACTGCCAGTTTTGTTCATTTGATTTTTCCAAAAATAAATTCTAGTCATTTTCACTGAAAGTTTTTTTTTTGTGAATTTTACGGTTTTGTATATGTCCATTCGAGTAAAATCTGAGCTCTTCTATGTTGGTGAATATATCATCTATTATACAACTTCTCTTACTTCTCCTTACTTTGGAATTGAATTTCACAGTTGGTTTCAGGTTAAACGATCTCATCATGTTGAAAATTTCAGATTTATTTGCATTGCGTTCCATCATTTCGATATTGAAATCACATGCTATCAATGTGAGCTTTAAGTTTTTCACTAGGAGGTCTATAGATACATATCATGATAATAGTTTATGCCTTACCAGGAATCTCCCCTATTGTGTATTTATATTCGCCAATCTCAGATTGTATTGGCTTTTTTCTTTCTTTATCAAATAATGAGTGATGAAGGTATTGTTGATTTCAGCTTTTTTCTATATGCTACAACTGTCTATTTCGATTGATTTGTTCTGAGATTCGGTGATATACGAGCTTTTTCGATATCACTCAAAATTTTTCTGTTGTTTAGTCGGAAAGTTCCGGTAGTATCATTTGAAATTACTTCCTTAGACTCGGATGAATCAGCAGAATTCCGATCATTCGGAATCTAAGATATATTTATCGCAGATAACGTTTTTATCATGTGTGAGGTGATCTCAGTTATAATTTCCATTTTCATTGCTAACAAATCTACCTTTGTTGGTCGAAATTCTCCAGATACAGACTTGATTTTCTTTATTTCTGAGATATTTTTTGTTGGCTGAAAACAGTTCTCACAATTCCAATCACTCCACTTTCCGTCTTCCCGGATTTTAGTGGAAATTTCCTTTGACAATTTGACACACTTGATACGAAAATTATTCTCACAAAAATTACAATCAAATCATCCTATCTATTCATTTTCTATAAACACTCGGAACAACAAATTCTTTGCCGCGCGACATACTGGCTGATATGAATATAAAGAATTATTCTAATTAATTTTATAACTATCAAAACACCACAAAGGTTTTGAAACTGACATCAGAGTTTTTAAACAGACATTAGTGAGTTTGAAATTAACATCAGATACCACAAAACATTCAACAGTAAAATTGATGAAGTAGAATATTACAACACCGAATTTAAATCAACCTAATGTTCATGAACAATAAATCTACATAGCTTTGCAGTATTTGTGTTCGATTCATAAGAGATCAATAATGAAGAATATCAAACATTTTACTTTTTCAATAATCTATGTACCTATATCACTGTCTCAGAATTAATTACAGACATTTGGGCAAAACGATATAGCAGTCGTTCAAGAAGAACGAGAGCTCAAAAAGAAAGCATGTTCGAACTTCATCATTCAACTTCATTTCTCTCCTGTTCGAGATTAGGGCACTTGGCTGAAGAATAATAATGATTCCATACATAAAAAAATATCTGAGGGGCTCTTGGTGTTTACACACGTATAGTAGCTAGAATACTCGTTACTCGACTGATCTACTGGCTTAAAACGAACAAGCTTTTTGAGGGCTCGTTCTACCTAAAATAGTGCTATATTGGAAATGGTCCCAAACAACTCCCTGATGAAGAATTCGTGGTCAAATTCAATTCGGTCCGTGCGGCTGGCCTTTAGCACGATAACTTTCTAAAGAACTGTCCTAGAGACTTGAGATTTTCTGAGTTAGTTCGATTTTCAAATTCCTTGGTTGAGTTTGTTAACCAGCAGAATCGTACAGCGTGTTCCCCTGAATACAGCCGTTCAAAAATTTATTTCTCAAGATTTTTGACAAAATCAAACCAATCGAAATTAAGATATCCCATTCGAGTGGAAGTCATTTTGTGAATGAAGATTGATATACTGAACTGTCCTGCAAAATTTCAAGAAGATCGCATTGTCAGATTCAAATTCAATTGGAAAATTGAAAAGAAGAATTTCCATATTTTCATAACAAGATATTCGATCAATAATCATAAATTCTGATCAACCTTCTGCTCAGCCCTGAACACGATAACTTTCGCACGAATCAAGTAGCTCTGAGGTTAGTTTTGTTTACGGCTGCTTCCGTTAGTTTGATATTTATTGACATTCGAAATTTTTGGTATTTTCTCACTTTTTCGGAACCACATACTCAATCGATTCGAAAGTTAGTTTCCTCGAAAAGCACTTGTGCCGAATATATTTTTTATATTGCCGATATTTCCGAAACCACACATCCGATTATTTCGAAATTTAATATTTGGAAGAAGAATAGTGAAGCACAAACGTCTGCAAATTTATATTAGAATCAAGACATTAGAATAAAAAACCTTCTTGCGTCTGGTGAACCGATCCATTTCTGGTCGCTATAACTCTCGAAAACAACGTGTTACGGCTTTGAAATGTTTGCGATAGATTTAGCTCAACTACTTCTCTCTCACTACTCAAACTTCGTCTCATCTGATCTGAATATTATCAAAATCGCAGATCCGATTGAATTCGATATTTAGAATGAGGACTCTGTTTTACCGATTTTCTATTTGTGTTGCCTTGTAAAGCCATTTTGTACTCACTTGAAAGGTTGTTTTTCTTAGTAGATATTTTCACGAAATACAGGATAAACTTACAGCGCTATCTGGGCCCGCAACCCATTGGGTGTAATTAGTGAATTCACAGTTATTTATTTTTCGTTTCTTTACGAACACAACTCTACACTTTTATAATTAATTATTAATTATCATTTTATAATAATGTACCTACTAGATGAAATGAAATTTAAACATAGTAAACATGAGATGCAAAATTCCCATTAGAAGTGTTGCCATCACTCAACACAAATCTTTAGAGAGCTCAATCTGAGGTGAGTGTCATTTTCAGTTGAACACGAAGTTAAAATGAAAAATATTATCTAATATTAATGTCCGAAATTTCAATCGGATATCCCAAATATTTCAATTATTTTCAGGTGAAGTGGGCTAGAATTATATATAGCAGCATATCACAAAAGGAATGAAAAGCTTGAATCGAAGCAATTCACCTTATAGCAGACATTTCCAAGCTGAATACTGAGCAGAATGCGCAAATCGCGAAAACACAGAAATATATGTACAACCGATTGGAATGTTCTTTACAATGATATTCCCGCAGTAATTTATTAGTCGGGCAGCCTTGTAGGAAATAGAACGGAAAATAAATTGTACCGCTGGGGAAATAACAAAGAGGAGCAATCCCAATGTCTTTCGAAACAATACTTTAACGGTTTCAGTATCGCAAACACAAACCCTATCTGTACATTGTTGGAGAAGTATTTTGAGACTAATTTATCGATGTGAATCGAATATTATGTATTAATGTAAGAATAAACAATACGATGCTATCTGATTTTATTGAATGATATATTTCATACAAATGATTCTGTTTTACATTTTCTCATTTCAAATGATTTTCGCTTTCTTGTTGAGAAAAAAGATATCTATTGAAACGAAATGTATAAATTTGCTTTTACCTCTACTAATCTCTGTCTTTCTAAATAATACTTTAACAGTTTCTGAATCGCAAACACAATCCCTATATGTACAGGGTGAGCGGAATTCGTTGTCTACTGAATCTCGAGAAGTATAGCAGCTAAGAAAGAACTGATATCACATTTTCAGGCTCTTTTTTTCTGACTAATCCGGATATGAAAACAGATCCGGCCTTTCTTTTATAAATTTAAAATTATTATCAATGGAAATTTTTACTTTCAATATCACTGAATAACTCTTATTCGAAATCCTTTGTTACATTTTACAGCAACTTTTTCGAGGATTATTCAGATAAAGGTAAAATGATTGATTTTTTAGTCCAGCCACTTTCAAAACATTTGTGGGATTTTCGATTGTTGAAATGTAAACAAAAGTCGAAAGTTTCATCAACTGGTCACAAAATTTTCGCTAATTTCAAAAATGACTCACATGTCAGTATTCACATCAATATTATATAAAAAAATAAAATACTTTTTCCTGCTGTTCAGTTCACTGTGAAATTTTATGCCTCCACATAATTGTGTGAACTCATCCTTCTGTGATAGGAATCATCCAATATCGAATAATTATTTCTGCTAATAGAATGAAAAACTTTCATGCCATAATTGATGAAAAATATCTATCTCTATTTTCTTTATATTCTTGATAAACCATCGTGAACTATAATTTTACTTCTCATAAAGATATCCTATTAGGTATTATAAATAGATCGACACTCCAAATTTCAAGAGAAAAAATGACGAATTAACTATAAGTCACTTTTATGCATTTGAATAATATTTTATTCAGTAATCGGTTATTCCTATCATAGAGGTTTATAAGATGCTTATCCAACTACTTATAATTTCACAGTGAACTAAAAAGTAGGAAAATATATTTTATATTTTTTTCATGTGATATTCATGTGAATACTGACAAGTGATACATTTTTGAAATCAGCAATAATTTTGTGACCAGTTGATATACTTTCGACTATAGTTTACAATTGAAAAATCGAAAATCCTACTTTCTCGAAAATGACTGGACTAAAAAATTTATCATATTATTTCGAGAAAACCCTTAAAGAAGGGCTTATAGAATGTGAAAAACAGATTATGAATGGGAGTACGACCGAGCGAGTTATACAAAATTATAGAAAGCGACAATTTCTGAATTTCCGTCCATAAATCAAAATCAAAATGTACATCAACGACGTTCAGTCGAAAACACAATCCTGTTACTTGAACAAGTTCATCTATATAGAAAGCAAGCCAATCAAGTCTTCAAGCTGTGTCAAGGACTTGGGAGTTACGTTCGATAATAAGATTATCGTCGAACTCCATGTGGAGTCTGCGGGATATTCTTTTTCTCGAATGTTGGGAAATATTTAACTAGAAAATGTAAGACTTTCGTAACTGCCACACCAATCAGAGCCTTTTTGATGATGAACCGATCACAAAATGCATCCATTCATCTATTTAATCATACCAAGCCGTGATTACAAGATAATCATCAATCATCAATAATTTACCAGACGATCACAGGAAAAAAAAACAGGGGAGGGAAAATGAAATATGTGGTATGTGTTCATAACTTATAATTTGAATTTTTTATCAACAAAAATGTATGCTGATCCTGCATACAAAACAAGAGTTTTATGTTATACTCATTGTCAGGTATGGGTACACTTCAAATGATGTATAGCAATAATTTACCATATAAAGTATGATGTCTCGTGATATTGCTTTCTTTTTGATGGTCTGGCTTCTCCAGTGAACTCTTTTTCTCTATCCCTCTGCTCATCCTTTCTCCTTCTCCAGGTCATCTTCCTTTTCGGAAGTAGTCGACAGTAAAGAGCAGTCGATATCTAGACAAGACAAGTTGCGCTGTTCACCGACAGTATTCAGGCAAGCATTACTTTAGCAGTGAGCGCGAAGGGCTAAGCACTTGAGTTTGACGCTTCGGTAGCAGCATGCATTTTTGTACCCAGTTTCGTAGGAGCAGGAAATTGAGTTCAATAATCTCTCGGATGCTGGAGGCCGGGGTGGTTAGCATAGGCATCAGACCATCTGGGGTG
Source organism: Propylea japonica (assembly GCA_013421045.1). Classification (NCBI taxonomy): domain Eukaryota; kingdom Metazoa; phylum Arthropoda; class Insecta; order Coleoptera; family Coccinellidae; genus Propylea; species Propylea japonica. Next base: position 41,828,298 of record CM024242.1, on the reverse strand, counting down.
GATTTCCATCCGCATTGTTCTGCATTCATCTCTCGATCCCTTAACATCTGCACCTGTAGAAACGCCCTGAAGGAATGTTGTGAGCGGCCAGATTAGTGGGCGACAACAACGCTAATCTAAACGCACTTTGAGAGAGGGATCTCTGGATAAATTTTTTGGACGGCCTAATACACATGGAAAACCATACCCAAATGTATCAAAAGTTGAAGACAGGAGAAAATTATCAGTTTAAATCCTCTCGATATTCAAATATTCCAATATTCAGGTAATTTTTGTCAGTTTTCAGGACCGGACTCTATTTTTCTGATATTATCGGAATTCATCAAGAAAATCACCCTGTAGATGAAAAAGTCAATAAACCTTTCATGGCAGTTCAAACTACACTAAATACTCTTCAATAAAGAGTAATTAAATCATGTGGCACACCTACAGATTCAGAGAAAAAATATTGAATATGGGTACTCGGAGATAAATTTTTTTTGTGTACGGCCCTATTCACAAAAAAACCATACCCAAATGTATCAAAAGTTAATTAATGGTTAAGATCTTCTACGCATTCAAGTTTTCCAATATTCAGGGACGGACTCCCATTTCAGATTGGGTTTTTCAATAGATGATAGGTCGAAAGATTCGCCCTGAATATGGAACACCCCAAAAAACTGTTACGGGAGACCGAACAACATTAAATAACCTATAAGAAATTTCATGAAATCGCGAGGCACACAAATAGATTTAAAAAAAAAAATGAATAATCGTACTCAGAGATAATTTTTTTGGGCGGCTGAAGTTTAGTAGAAGAACTATACCGAAATGCATGAAAAGTTAAATATTATCAGGTTATATCCACTCCCCATGAAAGAATTCCATAATCTGGATTATGGAATACGTACAAAAAAATTATCTCCGAGTACGCATATTCAATATTTTTTTTCTCTGAATCTTTAGGTGTGCCACTTGATTTAATTACTCTTTATTGAAGAGTATTTAGTGTAGTTTGAACTGCCATGACAGGTTTATTGACTTTTTCATCTACAGGGTGATTTTCTTTATAAAATCTGATAATATCAGAAAAATAGAGTCCGGTCCTGGAAACTGATGAAAATTACCTGAATATTGGAATATTTGAATATCGAGAGGATTTAAACAGATAATATTCTCGTGTCTTCAACTTTTGATACATTTGGGTATGGTTTTCCATGTGAATTAGGCCGTCCAAAAAATTTATCTCCGAGTACGCATATTCAATTTTTTTTTCTCTAAATTTGTAGGTGTGCCACGTGATTTTATTACTTTTCGTTGAAGGGTTTTCAGTGTAGTTTGAACTGCCATGACAGGTTTATTGACTTTTTCATCTACAGGGTGTTTTTTCTCATAAATTCCGATAATATCAGAAGAATAGAGTCCGGTCCTGGAAACGGATAATCTGTTAACTCAGCTGTATGGAGATTGATACAGTCCTCCTACGTACCAAATTTGATGAATTTGTGATTATTGGTTCGTCCAATAGAGCATTTTGAAAATATGACCCAAAACTGGAAATCACCCTGTATAACTCAAACGAATCGTTTAAGACCTTTCATGTGGGGTCTTTTTGAAACCAGCAAAGTGTCCTCTATCTCTGTGTGAAGTATGTACAGTTCAACAGGATTCTCCCTGTATAAGATCTTGATGTTCATGCATAAACATCAGCATTATTTGTAGTCATTTAAATGTAAATAATACTAGAAGAATGCACCCATTTGTTTTCCGGTACATTCTTTGACTTTAACTGAAAGGGGACCATTGTACATGGGCATTAAACTATTTAACAGTTTACCAGAAGAAATTCAAATATTATATGGTCATGTGTCTTTCGGGAAGTTTCTATATCGGTTTCTTTTAATGTCTTAGCCATACAATATTGAAGAATTTTATTGTAGGGATATTGTAGCGAATATTTGAAAATTTTTCTTTTTGTATGACCTTTTTTTTCCTTCCTACATAATTGTATACAGGGTGTTCCTAAATTGAACGTACAAACTAAAAGGGGAGATTTCTTAAGTGAGTTTAAGAAAAAAAAGTCCCATAAACATGGGGTCTCAAACGTTTCGTTTTCGAGATACAGAGTGTTGAAGTTTGAATATTTTTCAAGTTTTTTTCTTAAAGTATCTACACTCCACAAGATATTCAACTGAAATTTGATATAAATATTACATTTGAGAGTTCTCACCACGTGACATGGCAATTTCGATAGAAGATCTACAGGGTGATATTTTTTCTGGAACACTGCCACCTGTTCTTCTGCAGAACTTTTTTTTTGGTGAGCAACTGTTAATTTGAAAAAATGTAAAAAAAGCTTTGTTCTTAAACTAAACTTTTCGGTCTCTTGTAGTTTTGTCGTATTTACCAACGATTTCGAGAAAAAATTTTGAACGATTCTCTCGAAATCCTCTTGAAAATCCGAATTATGATGGGAAGGCCACTGTAAGCTGTGGTGAATGAATTCAGTGTCAGTTTTTATGGAAATTTTCCTGATCTGTAGCGATGATTCATAAAGATTCGATTAACTCGTATAATCAACAGATGTTTTTGATTAGAACTCTAACACCCTGTATCTCGAAAACGAAACGTTTGCGACCCCATGTTTATGGGACTTTTTTTTTCTTAAACTCACTTAAGGAATCGCCCCTTTTTGTTTGTACGTTCAATTTAGGAAAAACCTGTATATGGGAAATCAATAAATTATTGTTATTGTTATTGTTATTGTCTGTTATTTTCGAATTTTAAGCCGAAAGCGGTTTCAAACGATAGAGTTCGACTCCCTGATGACGAATTCGTGATCGAATTCAACTATGTCCGTAGCGCCGTCAGGCCGTCCAGCCTTTAGTACAATAACTTTCAAGGGATTACCCTAGAGACTTGAAATTTTCAGGGTGAAATCAGTTCTCAAATGGCTCGGCTGGGTTGAAATATTAAAATAAAAAAACTTTATATTTCCACTGAAAAACATTCAATACGATTGAAATTTATATTATGAATGAGGATTGATACATTAAAAGTTCATGCAGAACTTTGTGGTCATAGTGCGAACAAAACCATGGAAAATTCGATTGGAATATTGAAAAAAAGAATCTTTATTTTTCATAACAGAATATCTGATTCGAGTGAATTTTTTCTATTCTGAATTTTCATTCAAATTTTCGTGGCCATAGTGTTAACAGAACCACAAAAAGTTCAATTAAAATACTGGAAAGAGGGATATTCATATGACAGGATAACCGGTTCGAGTGAAATTCATTTTGTAAATCAAGACTGACCTACTGAATGTTTATGCAAGACCTTTTTCAATGATTTGTTTTTCCATATAAAATTTTGAAATAATAGCATTATTTCTCCGCCAAAGAACGAGCGCTCAGAAGATCCTGCTCAGGGCTTTCTTTAAATTTTTCTGAGCTTGTCTGGTACATCATTAATGATTAATGATCACCTTTTAATCAGAGCTTGATATAATAATTTATTGATTTGGATTTGTTAATAAGTTAATTAAATTTAAAAGTAGTCAAAGAAGGATACATAAAGTGAGAAGTTTTAGTTCCGAAGACGTTTTGTGCCTGGTTCTGCCTTATCGGAAATTTGGCGCTGAGGACTCTTTCGTTCAGAAATTCAAGCACCGGAATGACCAAACTATAAGTTTCAAATTGGGAACTAATTCATAATTCAGTTTCCTAAACCATTATTTCCTTGACACTTTTCAATCGGTGCAGTTCTTGCCGACCTACAACCGTTAGAAATTGAGTGTTGTCAACTTTTGGCTGAGATTGTGAAAATTATCCATCTTTGACAGGCAATTGTGCTCGAACAGCTCAACCACTATCGCTGTTTTGAACATTAAGACGTGAAATTGAATGCTGTTCAATGAAAAGAAGGAAAACATTTTTCGAAAGATGCGCACTTTTTGAGATGTGACCAAAATAATGTAAAAACTACGAAAATTTCGCGGTTTTTGGGCTTCCAAATCTAAAACACAACCTATAAACCGTCGCAAACTCCTGTTATTGAACACCTCCAGGAGGGATTAGAAAGATTTTCCGCTATTGGGCAATTTTTAGGTGATACACCCCTTTTCAGCACTATAATGATATTAAAGAGATATTTTGTTAGGGTCATATTGTCTGCGCTCAAAGCCTTTTGTCAGGTCCCAATCACTCACTCTTTTTTAGTTGTCCCTGATGTTGCACGCGTATCATTTATTCAGTCAATCTATATTGTCTAAATTCACTTCAGTCCGTTAAAAGTTCTAATTTGTTTTTACATTCATTAAGTTAGACATTGGTAGATATTTAGTTAACTCAGTCAGTCGGTCCAGAGAAGTTTTCAGCGATGAATTATTTCTCAATGTTGTACTGAATTTATTTCAGTTTGAACACTGGTGAATCGATAATAATTATCTTTGAAACTAATACATTGCACTGCATTTAAACTTTTGATCTGCGTTTGCTAGACTTCTTTCATTAATTTGAACTCGTTTTATGTTGTATGTTACAAAATACTGCTCATGAATTTAACTTATAAAATTGTCATCGTATTAGACTGCGTCTGTAAGTCAATGTTTTTATAGTGTCTCGTGATTCTTGTGTGGTAATAAATATTGGGAAGATGTAATGTCGTTCCAAATCAACTATTTAGAACCATTCGCAATCATTAATTTCACAATTATAAAATGAATTACAAAATCTGAACTCCCGATATTGAAGTTCTAATGAAAAGGCACAAGGGCACATCAAATTTCAAAATTTGTGAAAACGTTTAGAACTGGTTGTTCATGATAGAATAGAACACCTGTTTTGCGGGGGAGACTTAAAATGCTTCTTGAAGGATGAACACCCAAGAGATGACAAACGGTTGGGAAGTTTATTTCAGATCTTCAAACTTAGATAACTGTTCCTGTTTTGAGTTCTCTGAATGCGGTAGCCTGAAGTCTCAAATTCGTTTTGTGTTGTTCGAAGAGATTGTCCTAGAGACTTGAGATTTTCAGGGTGAGTTCGGTTCTTGAATGCCTTGGCTAAGTTCAATAACCAGCCAAATCGTACAGGAGGTTCCATAAAATATGGCCATTCAAAATTTCTGTTCCTCAATATCTCAGACGAAACAAAACCAATCGAGATGAAATTACGCGATCACATGCAGCATACTCAGAAAAACCTCATGCAGAATTTATGGCTATAGTAATTACATAACTATAGAAAATTCGGTTGGAACCTTGAAAAAAAATCTTTATATTTCCATAACAAGATATCCGATAAAGGTGAAATTTCACGCAAAATTTCAAGAGGAGGGCATCATTAGAACCATAGAAGATTCAATTGGAATATTGAAGAGAAGAATGTTTATATTTCCATAACAGAAGATCTGATTCGAAAAAAAATTATTCTGTGAATGAAGATTGATGTACTGAATGTTTATCCAAAGGATAGCGTCATCAGATCCATAGAATTATTTTTTTAAATTGTTATTTTTTTACATGTTGCAGTTTTTGAATTATTTCCAGAATATTATCTCGATTTTGCTGTGATTCTGTATTCAATCTCAAGTCCCTTATAAAATTCTGAGGTAATAGTTTTATTGTTCCACCAATGAACGAGCGGTCAAAAGCTCCCGCTCAGGGCTTTTCTTATATTTGGTCGATTTAAAACTCCAGCAATAAATGTTGTATGTAATGAATTTCTGAGTTATTGTTAGCCAATATAATTAATAATGTCCTTCCAATCTGTATTTCCTTAGATTTTTTTCATATCAGACAATTTAAAGAAAATTGCCTAGATGTCGCAAGAAAGAAAACAAAAATGAGTTTTAACACAGGATTTCTCTACTGGTTATTTTAAATATGCTAATTGAACTTTTGTGGCTTCCAGGGTGGAATTTGGAAAAGAGAAAAGTTTTATCGATTATTATTGAAACTTTTGAACAACTTAATGTAATATTTCAATGGTGTCTGATTTGAACAATTTCAATTTCGTGAAATGCAGAAAAAATAATAAAAACAACAAAGCTGAATAATTTAATTAGTCATTGAAAGGAGAATCATTTAATGCGCTATTCACCATTCAGAAAATGCAAACGGTTTTGATTCGAATAACATTTTTAGTCCTGAAACTATTCAAAGCAATCATTCAAAACTGACAATTCTTCTCTTCTTCTCTCTGTGCGGTGCCTTTCCGTCCGAACTGAGGCCTAGTGGCCTATTGTTCACCTGCATCGTTTTATAGAGACTCAGCTCCTCAGACACGAAGACAGAAATGTCGCGAATCTGCCAGGAGTGGTCCCTCTCACCATAGGGATAGAAGGTGTTGGATTTCCTAGGTGTGTTGACCTTAACTCATTAAGGTTCCCACAGTTGAACAAAATATGCTCAACCGTTTCATCAGTACTCCTGCACCACCGGCATAGGGAGAAGCTCGTCAATCCCATTCTCTTCATACCCCCTGTGTGTCTTCATTCTCAGCGAAGCCAGGAAAATGTGTCTCTCAGAGATGTCTCAATCTTTCTACCTCTGAGCCCGTCTTTTGCCCACTAGGAAGATTTAAGTAGTCAATCCTCGGAGGGCCCCCAGCAGAGGGACCCGCCTGAGCCTGTTAGCTTCAGGCGCACCCTCAATATCACTACAGAAGCGCCTCCAAGATTCTCGCTTAGACTTTCTTATAAGTCCTTTGTACACTCTCAGTGCCGACTTATAGTCGTCCCAGTCACTTGCAAGGCCGGATCTCATTGCCTTGTTAAAGAAATGCCTGCTGGTGCGTCATTAATTTCAGGAGTCCACCATTTCGTTTGACCCTTCGGTCTACGAACCTGGGGACTGCAACTGCTATGGTAGGCTGAGATTATGGCCTCCTAAAGCTTCTCAGCTGCAGGGTCCAATTCTCTCGAAGTCCTAGGTTTGGGATGCACCGGTCCCAGGTTTTCAGAGAGGAATGCCAGATATCTGGACCAATCTGTTTTTCTGGGGTTCCTGAAAGTTACCGGATCCCTTATTACAGAATGTGATGCGCATTCGCATCACATCCAATGAGCAGCCTTTCCGTTCACTGAATGTCACCAGTTCCTCCATCTCCTTCGATGGTGGTGGATCCGGAGAGTCGTATGGAAGGTATGCCGAGCATACCACCACGTTTTCCAGCGGTCCCCTGAAATCATAAACCGGGCCGCTACTAGATCCCTGAAACAGAAATTTGTTAATAATTGAGCCCCCAAGTTAGAAGAAGCGAGTATGCACGCCCTCGGATTTGTGTCCTTGGGCGAACAGAAGAGCCTACTTCCACTGAAGGAGAGACCCCTCAACTCGCCACGTCTAATCCAGGGCTCCTGAATCAGGTTTATGAAAACTGACAATAGAAACGAATATTCAAACATTCCCCCCATATAAAATCACTGAAAACTTTACTACCGCCAAGTCTCTTCATAGTATACAGCTTTTTGAGCTTTTTTCATAAAAATGAATATTCACTGAATGCGAAAGCTGTGATTAAACGTGGATAAAACTCTCAAAGGAGAATCGGTGCAAAACAGCGTAAAATATGAGAATTCCCTGCAGATGCTTCTATTCAGGAGCAACTGGAGGAAGCCAAAGAGCTTATTAAAGAGATAAATGTCAGAATGGAATCAGAGCACTGCATTGTTGGCAGCTGCTCTCGAGAAAACGGACCGATCATAATATCAGTTTCGAATTATTTCTTGCATCACTTGAAACGTGCAATAATAGTTAATTGAGGAGTTAACGATTTCTTTCTTTCTCTGCATTCAAAGTATGCAGCTTTCGAAGATCCTCATTCTTCATCTCGAATTTGTATTTGAAAATGATAATTGAAACACTTCTGTGCGCTTGTTCACGGACCACTTTCGAATTATTCTTTTTAGCAGGAATCACTTCACGGGTCTAATAAATTTTTTATTATCCAGATTGAAGCTTCAATGAAAACTTCTTGAGAAACAACAAGAGGAAGAATAATAATATTTTTTTATTCAATTATGGATAAGAATGACTTCTGAGTTTGTTTAGCAATAACAATTAAAGTGAAAAATCCTTTTTGTATGTGTTAAAACTTGGCATATTTTGTTAATATAAACGATTTAAATTTATGGGTATTATAGAAATCATAGATTTGTACCGTTAAACATTTAATTTCAACCTGAAATTATCCTCTCTCGAATACAATAAGTGCTGTCAGATAAGACTGACCCATAAACATATTATGTACCGGGTTTTTCACTATATTTGACCCCCCTTAACCTTTGTTACTAAAGGAGATACAAAAAATGTTTCGTATAAAAGATTCACGAAATCAACTGAGGTTTTTTGATATGAGTCCAGAAACTGAAGTATATACAGGGTGGCCCACATATTGATGGAAACTTCATTTTTCCCAATGAAACACCCTGTATATTTTTCCATGTTTGGCAGCTCTTTTTCCCCTGATTTCGAATATGTAACATATGTTGGTCTATCTCTTTTCTTGAGAACCACAGAGTTTCAAATTTTAAGAACCATCTGCAAGATCTGTAATCATTTTGCAAGTGGCAGCGTGAGTTTACTGAGAATGCTCATTTTTGGAGTTATAACACGTCAATGGAAAGATAAACAGGGTGAACAACAGCTTCAAAATTTGTTTTTAATCATTACAATATTATCATTATTTTTTTGCGTTGACGGGATTAGTTCCGAAATATGGGTTTAATATTCATTGGTTGATTTATATCATGAATATTATTCTCCGCTTTCATTGATTATCATTGTTGCTGAAGTAAATTTTTTCTTAGGTACGGCTATAAAAAACGTGTCCAACGGTGTTAAATCGGGACTATTTGGTGGCCATGAATTGGGTGCGCCATTACCAATCCAAAGATCAAATTGGCCACTTAAATATTCACGAAACTTACTCCAAAACGCTATGCCAGATGGTTATTGAAATTTGAAACTCTGTGGGCTCAGAATAAGAAAGATAGACCAACATATGTTACATACTCAAAATCAGGAAAAAAAGAGCAACCCAAATATGGAAAAATATACAGGGAGTTCCATTTGAAAAAATGAAGTTGCCATCAATATGTTGGTCACCCTGTATATATTTCAGTTTCTGGACTCCTACTAAAAAACCTCAGGGGGGATCCAAATTTAGTGAAAAACCCGGTACACTAACTAACACTTCCACCCTTAAGCTTTCTACATATCCTTTCCTATTCTTAATGGATTCCCATCCCTCTTATTCGAATACATATCCTAACAACTTTTATAGTTAATTATAAACTAAGCGATCCACAGGTCTTTTGGCCATTTTGTCTTAAGTATATTTACTTCGAAGGACTACTACTTGCTTTTATTGACAATTAATTTCCTAACTTGGTTTACATGCCTATAGGGAAAAATCACGCACCGCGAGATGGCGCTGCGAAATACAAAATGTCGGATTGAAGTGTGAACAACAAATATTTGTCATTCATTCATCAGTGATTACGCTCCGAGTCATTTGTTTACTACCATATATTTTAGATAATTTGGTGTTGTGTTGTGTTTTGTTGTGTTGTGTTATAAGGTATCTATCTAATAATGCCTGTAAAAGTGGAGATAACAATTTCAGATATTCTGGATTATGTGGGTGAACGTGTTCGGCCAATTAAGGAAGGTGAGGAAGTTTTTAAGGCTGGTCACATAATTTTATGTGGAATTGACGGTTCGAATGAGAAGGTGATAAAAAGCTTATGTATGAGATCTTCTACAATATTAGAATCCCCACATGAAATTACCATTAAACTCAATGAGTCGTGGAGTTTCCAGTGTTCTTGCAAAGCAGGATTAGGAGGATACTGCAAGCATATTATTGCTACGTTGATTTATATTAACAGGTAAAATAATAGGTTTCTCAGTGTACCTAACAAGCAAGTATATGATTTCAAAACCACATACCTGTTTGCCTCTTCCCTTTTTCATGTTTCAGATTTGAGATGTTGGAACCAGTAAGCTGTACTGATCTGGCTCAAAAATGGGGAAAGGAAAGGAAAGATATAGAGGGAATCAGTAGACCCAAACCATTTCACACATTTTGTCACCCAGAAATAAAAAAAAATTCAATACAACAGCTGAACTAAATGAAAAAAACTTCAATCTTCTTGCCTATGGTAAGCTCTAGACAAAGAAAATGAACAATAGTAGTGTTCTTTTATTCATTGATGGATTCACCCGGATGAAAACACAATGAAATGTCAGATGGCTCATTAGATGTAGAATTAAAGAACGAGTTGATGGTTATCTGCTTTTTAGTTGAGTCGTGACAGATTACATGTTTTTCTGCCACATTCATTGGCTCTGGAAGTCGATGGATTTGATGAGCCACAGATGTAAACATCGGTGAGTAAACGAACGAGTGACAGTTTCAACCGCTGAATAAACGAACGACTTGATGCAACCGTGGTGACAGCGGTGAATCCATCTGATGAATAAAAGAACACTACTAATAATAAAATCGGTGTAGGCGATTCTGCTTTGGCAAACATTTTTTGAGTAGAAGGACAAATGGGTGCACCAGTAAATGATTCGAGTAGCAAGGAGAGGTTGTGTAATTCAATATTAAAACGGCATATCAGCCATTGCAATTGGAGAGAAAAAAGCTCCACCTGTTTGACTTATCCATTCTCCTTTCTGTGTTGTTTGTTTTTATTTTCAGGCATCCAGATCATATTATGCAAGATGTTTTGTCTCACATAAAACAGAGCGAGTTTTTGCAGAAACTTCAAAAAGAAATTGATTTGGAAGATTTTCAGCTGAAGCCGTGCTGCAAATCAATTTTGGAAACCTTATGGAAGTCAGATCTATTAGAAGTGGCAACAAAGCATGAACAAGGCTCAGTTTCATGGTTGAATGAAAGAAAAATGAGATTAACAGGTGAGTACAGCCATCGAGATATTTTATTATACTTAATGCTTTTCATTGGGTTATGTTATATATCGACATATTTCGATATTATGTTCTTTTTATGTATGTATCTTTTTTACACATGTTCATTTTAGTTCAGTTCATATCAGGTAGCCGTTAGAGTGTATTCGATTATTTAGAAAATCTAATAAATAGATTGAAAATATTATTCTTTTATTATATCAAGTGACATAAGATACAACAATTTGGCGACGAGGATGTTGAAATGTTGACAATTGGTGTTTCATGGGTGTATCGCTTAACAAAAAGTGAATTATTGGAACAATTACAAGTGTTAGGTGAAAAAGTGGACAACACGTAGAAAGTGGAATCTTTACGTGAGTGTTTGACAAACATCGCTAGAGAGAAAACCATTAGTGACTCGTGTTGGATAAACAAATTAACGAAATCATCCCTAAGAGAACATTTTTCTTCACTAAAAAGAAATGGCTTCCAACTGTAAAATTGAATTTCAACTACATCAGGATGATTGGAAAACATTTATTGAACGTTTGGAACTTTATTTCATGGCAAATGATATCGACGAGAAGAAACAGGCAGCGGAATTGTTGACAAAAGTATGCAAAAATACGTATTCGTTAGTCAGGTCACTTGCTTTACCAGGAAAACCAAAAGACCTTCAATATGAAGAAATAATAAAGTTAGTTTCAAATCATCTACAACCCAAGCCATCAGAAATTTCTGAAAGAAATAAATTCAATTCAACAAAACAAGCTCCTAATGAACCTGTGAGTGATTTTGTTGTAAGATTAAAGCGATTGTCAATAAATTGTAATTTTGAAAATCTGGATACTTCACTTCGAGATCAATTCGTAAATGGTATCAGAGATTCAAATACGAAAGTGGAACTTTTTCGTCAAGAGAAATTGAATTTCACAGAAGCAGTTAAAATCGCAGTAGCACGGGAATCTCCAGAAAAAGACGCTGTGCGCAACTCTTCACCGATGGGAGATGCTAGCGCCGACGTGAATTTTCTTCGTCGTAATCGACAAAGACCGAAGAAGAAGTTTGAATTTGCCGAGGGAACAAGACAGAAACAAAACAGATGTCAAGGTGGTATCAAAACAACAACAAATGATTATCATTCAAATAAAAATGAGTTTTCTTGTTTTTGTTGCGGTCTTAAGAATAATCATTACGCAAACAAATGTAGGTATAGATTTCAAAAATGTACATTTTGTAATGTAAAAGGTCATTTAGTGAACGCTTGTTGGAAAAAGTGAACAGTGGACGTAAGTTTGATGGAAATTCAAAATCTAATGAAAAAATATTCATTTAATTCAAAATAAAAATGATGAAACTGAAAATAACTGTGAAAGAAAATATAATTATGACTTTTTCAATATAAATTTCATAAACAAAAATGATGTAACCGCAGAGCCTATGTTTGTTGATTTAAAGTTAAATAATGTACCCTTCAAAATGTTAGTTGATACAGGCTCATACATTAGTGCTATATCTGAACATACGAAAAATTATATTTTTCCAGATGAAAAATTAGTTAGGTCTGATTTAATTTAATGACTTATGGAAAGCATAATTTGAAACCTTTAGGTATTGTTGAATAACTTGAATGTGATTTTAATGGTTTAATAATTAGTAATTTAAAGTGCTATGTTTTACCAGGGTCAGGTCCGTCTTTGATAGGTAGATGTTGGTTAAAAAATTTTGATTTATGGCCCTTGAACATTTCTAAAAATGGTAATACTATATTTCTATATTTTAATCATGATTCTGTGATGATGACTATGAAAGAAAAATTTCCAATACTGTTTTCAGAAGGTCAAGGTAAATTTACAGGAAAAATATTGAATTAAAATTTAAGGAAGGAACTGAACCAGTTCAATTAAAGCCTTACAGAGTTCCATTTGCTTTAAAATCCAAAATATCAGATGAAATTAAGCGTTTGATAAGTTTAGATAATCTTGAACCAGTAACTGTGAGTGAATGGGCAACACCCATAGTTCCTGTATTGAAATCAAATGGTTGTGTACGTATTTGTGGAAATTTCAAACTAACTGTGAATCCGTCACTCGTTATTAAGAGAGCACCTGTGCCAACTAAAGAAGAAATTTTTGCTAATCTTCAAGGTGATCAAAAGTGGTCACAAATTGACTTAGCACACGCTTTCATGCAATTTCCGGTTGATGAAAAATCACGTAATGCCTTAACAATTATTACAGATGACGGTTTGTTTCGATATAAAAAACTTCCTGAGGGAATTTCATCGAGTCCAGGCGAATGTCAGGAAATAATTTCAGATATTTTGAAAGGAATTCCATTTGTTAAATTTATATAGATAAAATATACTGCACCGGTAGAACTGATGAAGAACACTTAAATATTTTGACACAGGTTTTCGCTAGATTAGCAGAAGCTGGATTAAAAGTAAATGCTCAAAAATGATTTATTCCGAAATGAGTTGGAAATTCTGGGATACCTATTGAATGAAAAAGGGTTACATCCCTCTCCTAGTAAAACGAAAGCAATTCTTAATTTGCCACGTTAAAATCTTTTTTGGGATTAAGTAGTTGATTATTATGATTCTCATTTGAAAAATAGAGCACAAAATTTTAAATGCTTTTATGATTTGTTGAATAAAAACACACCTTGGAGTTGGTCAGAAGAATGCGAGGCTGCATTTATTTGGGTCAAAAAGGAAATAACGTCTCCGAAAGTTTTAGCTTTATATAATCCCCAAGAAAAGTTAGTTTTGGCATGCGATGCTTCAGATTTCGGACTTTCAGCGATTTTATCACATAGGTATAAAGATGGTTCAGAACGACCTATTGCATTCGCTTCTAAAATAATTCCATTTAACGAACGTCATAGGGCAATCATCGATAAAGAAGCAGCAGCAATAATTTTTGGTTTCAGAAAATTTTATCAGTACTTATGCGGAAATGAAATTATTTTAAAATCATATCATGAACCATTGAAATTTATTTTTGGCTGTAATAATAATGGAAATAATATGATTCAAAACCGTTTGCAACGATGGGCTTATTTCTTATCTTCATTTAAGTACAAAATAGAAATCATTAAAACTACAGCTAACGGAAATTGTGATGCATTATCTAGACTTCCAATCAACGATCAAACTCCAGTTTTTGATTCGGAATATTCAGTGATTAATTACATAGCGGAAGGTATGAATACATTGAATTTCAAACGTGTAATGCAAGAAACAAAAAAAGATGAAAGCTTACGAACAATTGTTCAATTTGTCTCAGGTAACTGGCCAGCAAATCATAAAGAATTATCTGATTTTGAGAAAAGATTTTTTTACAGAAGAAATGAACTAAATTTGGATAAAGGATGTTTGTTTTGGGGCATAAGAATAGTAATCCTGAAATCTCTTCAATGTAAAATTTTAAAACAATTACATATTTCACATTTAGGAATATGTAAAATGAAACAGCTAGCCAGGTCTTATTTTTGGTGGCCAAAGCTAGATTCTGAAATAGAAGAAGTTGGTAATAGTTGCGAGATTTGTGTTGCGAATAGGAAAAATCCGAAAAAAAATTCTATTGCTCATTGGCCTTATCCTAACAGAGCATGGTCTCGTATCCATGTTGATTTTTTGGGGCCATGGAATGGACGAATGATTTTAGTGGTAGTAGACGCATAATTATACAAAATGGCCAGAAGTTCATGATATCGGCATGAACACAAAAGCTGAAAAAGTGGTTGAATATTTCAAAGAACTTTTCGTAAGATTCGGATTGTGCAATCATGTAGTTACAGACGGAGGTCCGCAATTCACTAGTGAAATTTTCAAAAACTTTTTATCTAGTAATAATATTTTACACACTGTTTCTTCTCCGAAACATCCAGCAACCAATGGTGCTGCGGAAAATTTTGTAGGAACTTTTAAGGATAAAGTTGGTAAAATTTTGAAATCTGGAAGAAATATTAAATACGCAATTGATTTGTTTTTATTCGACTATAGAAGAATTGAACATTCTGCGACAGGAAAATCACCAAGTTTTCTAATGTATGGAAGAGAGATAAAAACAAGATTTGATCTTCTTAAACCAAATCATTTAGATAATATTGACATTTATCAGTTTAAAACATCCCATACTAAATTCAATTCTGCGGAAAGAAATTTCGAGGTGGGAGATATTGTTATGGTCGATGATTTTTCAACTTCATCTCGAAATAAACGAGTGAAAGGAATAATAATTCATCAATTGAGTCCAGTCACATTTCGTATTGAAACAGATTCAGGTTTAATTTATAAAAGACATGTGGACCAGATGATAAAATAAGAAAATAATTCATTGAATAATATTCATAATGAATCAGAGTCGAGTGGCTTATCGCTAGATATTCCTAGACGATCCACGCGAATTAAAGAAATGAAATAACATATGAAAAATATTTGAATTTATTGTGTGTATATGTATGTATAATTGTATTATAAAGATTTGGAATGAATTATTGATGAAGATAAATGCATTGATTTATTATTTTTCATTGGTAAATAAAGTTGTATATAATTGAAATGATATTACATCTTATTGTAAATAATTTATGTACTTATTTATATCTAGTAAGTAATTATTATAAACAGGGGAGGAATTGTTATATATCGACATATTTCGATATTATGTTCTTTTTATGTATGTATTTTTCTTACACATGTTCATTTTAGTTCTGTTCATATCAGGTAGCCGTTAGAGTGTATTCGATTATTTA
Source organism: Propylea japonica (assembly GCA_013421045.1). Lineage (NCBI taxonomy): Eukaryota > Metazoa > Arthropoda > Insecta > Coleoptera > Coccinellidae > Propylea > Propylea japonica. The sequence continues at coordinate 41,812,634 of CM024242.1, read as the reverse complement.
GAAAATCTAATAAATACATTGAAAATATTATTCTTTTATTATATCAAGTGACACAAGATACAACAGGTTATAACTATAGATAGATGATATAGATGCTTCTCTCAATTCTTTTTGAATGAATATCTTAAATTTACAGGTTCTACTTGGTACTCGATATTCACCTATGGAGAAATAAGAAATGTTTCTGATGCTGACTGGGAAGTGAAGTCATTGAAACATTTTTTTCCTAAAGGCTTTACGAATAAATTTACAGAATATGGAATGGAAATGGAGAAAGAAGCTATGGAATTATTCAAGAGCAAAAATAATAAAATTATAAGGCCCTCATTTATAATTTCAAGTTTTTTTCCTTGGTTAGGATTTTCACCAGATGGGGTGATTATGGATGGAATGATTCCAGTAAAATTATTGGAGATGAAATGTCCATATATTGGTAATATTTTTTTTTAATATCTGATTTATTAGAATAAATATTATTACATAAATATTATATTTCCCATTTTTAGGCAAAAGTCATGGCCCAGAAGTTTTCCCAGAATCTTATGATTTTCTAGAAATCAAAAATTCGAAGGTTGAATTGAAAATGAAGCATCCTTATTATGGACAAGTGCAGTTAGGGATGTCACTGCTTAATTTGCCAAAAACTATTCTACTAATCTACTCGTCTTTCGAAAAATCCTACCTGGAAGTTGAAGTGAAATTCAATCCAGAATTTTCTGAGAAATTGATTAAAACTATAACTGAAAAATATTTCAGTAAAATGATACATTTTTACTGTTTAAATAAATAATAGGGAGATGTGATAATAATTATCACATCCAAGTCGTTCCTCTGCAGTGCTGAATGAAATCTTTCTCCTTTCACTGTAATCTCCTTCCTTGTAATTAGAAAGACTTCATGCAATAAGAATAAAATATTTTGGTTTTCATATTTTTTTTGTCATCTATTCTATGCAGACTAAATGAGAAAATGTAATATAAATACATCAGAGATAATAAATACCTACACAAAATACAAAAATATGGTAACGATTTCAGATCAATTGGACCAGTTATTCATTGATCCATAAAGTATTATAGCAAGAATAATATAAATCGTTTATTTAGTTGAAAATAACTATTTTTTTTTTAAATTTACATTTACATTCACTTTTAATATGAAAAACACATAAGTATATATCCAAAATACATTTTAAATGATGAAACAAAGTTAATTTTACAAAACATAACACAAAAAAACAGCAACTATATGCTGTTAAAATGTAAGAAGCAATAACAAGTTTTGCGCAGCTGTAGGAGGGCCTTTTGATAGGTACTTTCCTTCCAGAGTCGAATCGAGGAGATTTCATACAATCGTTCAGTTTCAAATGAATATTATTATACGAATGCAATTCTTACAGCACATCTAAATGGAATATATACAGGCTCCCATTTATTCCATTCGGAGGTTCCACACTGTCAAAAGATTTTCTCTATCCAGTACCATCCACAGTCTGTTCTGAGTATGATCCGGGCGATTGACCAATACAAGCTTTATTGTGCGCAAACCAGACGATTCTGTTTGTTTACAAAGCTCCTTCTTGTATTTGAACGGACTATAGTTAGCAAGTAATCAGTCAGTTTTCTGTTAAACCATTTTAGTATTCGTTTTGAAGAGTTTTGAGCTCCTGAGCTGTTCCAGTGCTTTTGCGCAACCAATGACGAAATATGTCAAAACGAATAGGCTAAATAATACACCAAAAGTATGTTTTTGGGGCAGATTAAAATTTCGTATCTGCCAATATAGGACGCGACATATTTACAGTGGCAGCAATTACAGTCATTATGTCATCAATATATGGTATTAGATACCAGTCAATTTCATCATTTAAAATTGCAAAGTTTTTTATCTTTGTATAGCTCTCTCTACGTGCACCCTTGCCCTAGATATTTTTGCAGTTGAAATTGATTCCTCTTTGGATAATTGATTTTTCTTTCTAAGAAAAGGTGGACGAATCAATTTGACATAATGGCTTTGACATTCTTCTTCTATGAGAACTCCCTTGTCTACCATGATAGCATCAGATGGATCCAGTTTTGTGATGAGATTTTCATTATTAAATATGGATTTATCAGAAGCTCGTCCCCCATAAGCTGGACTGATGTAAGAAATTATTCCTGATGGGGTAGTTCCTATCAAAAATTTCATGGTATGCATTTTTTTATAGTGAGAATAAGACATAATTCTGCAGTTTAAACACTTCAAATTTTGTACTCTCACTTCTGTGCAGTCCAATACAACTCTAGTATTCCTGAACGAAGAGAAACATTTTGGCATATTATCTAATATTTCTTCTTTGTTGGCCAGTAAATGGCTGGCTTGATGCTGACCGCTAAAAGGTTTAGGATTTTATAAAACATTCTTGAACATGTTGCATTACTGATTCCAAATAATACTGCCAAGCAAGCAAATGACAAATTTGTCTTCAATTTACAGAAGACAAGAATCACCCATAATTTCATATTGTCCTCATAAACATCATTATGTGCTGCGACTTGTTCGGTACAAGTAACATATGTATCTATTACTTTGTTAGACACACCTGAAAAGAAATAAGTATGTAATGAAACACATCACAAATAGGTGGAAAAGATATATCACCTGTGAAATGGCTGAGCTTTTCATCTGTATTGAGAATTTGTGGAAGTTCAAAGAAATCACAGAAGTCAGTTTGTGTAGATTTATCCTCGTTGAACACATGGGTAAGCGGAGTATGATAACAAGTTTTTGGGTGTTTAGTTGAACTTGTTTCACCAAGATTATTATCATTATCATGTTCATTTCCATCCAAATGTTGAGTATCATCATCATGTTCTATGGATAACTCCACTTGCTCATTTTCATCTGAATGCAGCTCTATTTCATTCGATTTTTGCCTGCGCCTGAAATAAATCAAATATATAATCATAATGAAAGTAATTGTTTTGGATTCCTCCTTACCAACGTCATCACTTCTATCCTTTATAGTTTTATATTGATAACTCGTTACTGGAAGGTTCTGGCTAGGAAAGGATCCTTTTTTTAAACGCTTCTTCTGTGTTGTCGGGGTAACTATATATTAAATAGTAAAAAAAATGTAGATTAAAGTGAAGAGAATGTCATATTAAAAATAACATTCAGGTACCTACGTGAAAAATTATTGAACTTACCACAAAAAAAATCCTCTTTCAGAAAGTGCTTGCTGCAAACAAACATGTACTTGGAGATAGGCTTCCCTATCTTCAAGATTTGCTGCCATTTCTTGACTTCCTTGGGATTTAAAGGGAATTTATGTAGGGAAATATCGGAAGTACCATATGATGAGCATTGCGGAACTGAGCACATTTTGCGTGATCTTATCTCATCATTACCTCTAACAATCCGCTGCATTCTTAGATTTTAAGTCTATTTGAAACAATTATTGTTCATAAAATAACTTCAAAATATATCACTTTCAACCGAAACGACTAAAAATTATATGAAAACCTCACACTTCACCCATATAAACGCATAGAATAGTTTGTTGTTCACACTTCTAGTATTTCGAACGATTAATAATAGATGTCGCCCACTTCGAAATTCTTCCCTATACTACACAATTTATTATTCAAATGAGGTAAGGTAACTTCTTCTTCCTAATTTACAGTGTACAATTCCTCTGACCTAAAATTGTTTATTACTTTTGTTATTTCTTACCAACACCTCTTTTTTCTACTTCAAATGAAGTTTTTTCAATGAAGAGTTTTGATTTTTATGTGAATTTCGTGCTGAATTTTATATTCTTTCCAGAAGTTGCATAAAATTGGATCTGAGTCGTTGCTTCTGTTGTCGTGCAAACATTTTTCAACGCATTTTTGGCAGTTTTTACTGAAACCTGTGCTGCACTGTTAGATTGACGGTGATAAGGAGGCGAAAATATAGTGAAACAAAATTGTTGTGTTCACTGCTGTGCTGCATACTAATAATTTGAGAATATTCAAGAAGGAGCTAGGGTCGATTGTTAATCGATATTTATAATGATAATCCATTTTTCTGATGCTGAATTTGTTTTCATGTTTGCATGGAATTGTTTTCCATTTCACGTTGCTGTATATTTGTGTTAGCAAATCATTAGTACAAAAATTTACCTTTTTTTAAAATTTTGTAAAAAGGTTCTTCGATATAGCCATTGTTTCGTTGACATTATATAAAAAATAAAAATAAATAAATAAATTATTGACTTTGGCAAACAATCTTTATAGCCCCTGTGCTCAGTTTGTATCTCATTCCTGAATTCTTGACACGATGTTTTATTTGGTCCATTATAAAATTGAATATTAACGGACTTATTGAATACACTGATAATATAACAACACCAAAAGACGAGCATTGGCTTCAGAAACCATATCCATGATATAACATAAAATTGATATTGATTTTAGATGGAATACATGATGTACGTACCTTATAACGAAGCTTTATTTTGCAAACCAAATAAACCAATATTTTCCTTATCTTCAATAAAATAGCTACTTCTTTGTGGTCATAACTTTTTCTCTTCTTCGTCTGAGAGAACCTTTATAAACCAAAGACCATCAACTTCATATCATTTATACACTCATGAAAGTACTAAAACAACATGGAAGCTGTTCGTCTTCGTATCTCGATATGCCGCAAAAATAACGATATATATGTTTTAAAACAGAATGGACGTCCATCGAAACGATAATGGCGTACGTGTAAACGCCAGCAGCGTCGTTGTCTGTTCTCCCTAGGGTCATCTAAGAGAGCATCCGCGATACTCAGAGACCGATATGACCATCGCCTCCTGGTGTTTGGGATTGATATTGCGGAAGAAAGCGACGGGATAAGATGTGACGGGAAATATTGACTTCCAGTAATGGAACGTGAGATCGGGAGACTTTCAGGGCCGTTTTCAGGAAAAATCTGATGCAACAAAAGAAATTTTCGCCCCAAGACGCACACATCGACAAAAGTCTTGGCTTCCTTAAATTTCTTCCTCTTGAAATGTACCATGATTCAGTATATCAGTCTTGATTAACAACCTAAATTTCACTTGAACTTGTTATCCTGTTATGATAGAGATTCTTCTTTTCAATATTTCATATGAAATTTTCTATGGTTCTGTTGACTCTAAAAGCACAAACTTTTGCATGAACATTCACTGTTTATTCATAAGAAAAATTCATTTTGATCCGATCCCTTTTATGGAAATATCAAGTTTCTCCTTTTCAATATTTCAATTGATATTTCCACTCAATTTTCTTGTTTTCAATATTTCATTTGATACTTTGTAATGAAGTTCAATTTTATAACTGAGAAATTGATCTTCATTTTAAAATAATTTATCCGAGTTTTCATTTTAAATTCGTGAATTTTCATTCCGTTCAGAATTAATTCAAAACAATCGAAAAAACCGAACATTTAGAGATTGATTTTGTTTTTCATACAGAAAACATCGTAGAACCGTCCGCAAGAACAACGCCGATCGCCGAAAACGCCGTTTTTTGCATATACGTACGATAAGCCAGTTTTAGGATGTTTTACCGAGGTACTCTCCTCCTGCAAATTTTAACGTTCTTCTCTGCGCCTACCTTTTCCACCGCCCTCCGGAAGATTATAAAAGGCGGGGTTTCCCTACGTCGGTAATTAGTTTCGAATCAGTTTTGCTTGAGTTAAATATTTTCTGCTTTTAAATGAGTTTCAAATTATTTTCTGTTTTAGACGCATACCTTATTAAATTAGTTCCGAATTATTTCTGTTTCAGAAGTATACCTTTTTAATTAAATTAGTTCTGAATTATTTTCTGCGCTAAACGTTTTCTAGATTTTCCTAAGCTTCCGAATTTTATCATTTTCATTTTGCTTCAAAGTGAGTGCTAGTGCAACTGAATTGTAAGTACCAAGCCGATTTACTACAGTCCTATTTTTAATCCTCGTTGAGTCTACCTAAAATAGCTGTTCCGTCAGATTCCGTAACATACCTTTCCTAGTTTGTCCAGGTGCCCGTAGTTAGTCTGTCTTTCATGGTGAACTCATGGTCAGACCGAAGGGCTCAGGCGAACCACTACTATAGTACGTTCAACCGAATAATATTCCTGCTCTGTCCCGATCCTTAGTGCCTGTAGTTAGTCTGTCCCTCATGGCGTGTATACCCATGGTCAGACGAAAGGCATAACCGAACCAATGCTGTAGCAAGTTCGACATATCCTGTTCAACCCTCTAATTTCACCTGGCCAAACCCAACCTGTTTATACGAGAAACAAGCAAAGTGGTAGACTACGTGGTGAATTCTAGGACTGAAAGAATATCGGACAAGTATAACCGTTGTGCACTCTTATACTGACCCCTTTTATTCCTGTTTTCCTGATATTATCATATATTTGAATTCACCGTTTAAATTTAACTTACTTTCTATTCTGCTCTGGCTGACTCGTACCGGGAAAATATTTGTTTCTTATGAAAGTGCTCGCAGTCAGACAAAACTGACCAATCTTATATTTTGTATTGATTTCATATAGCGTCTTATTTCACTGTATTTTGTATAACTATTTTTTTTCGCTATTTGAATAAACTGTGTAAATTTGCTCTATTTCTGATTTTCTCTGTTATCGCTAATATCTTAGATAACGACGAACTCTGTCTCTGACTAGCAGCTGCCCTGGTAGGTTTGCTATTCTCCCTTATTAGAAAAAAGAATAGCTGGCGCTCGAGGTAAGTTTCGCCGAGAAAACCACGTTACAACTTACATGGTTCTCTTTGCACTGGTTGAAGAACTGAACATTTTGGGAACCAAACTCACCCTGAAAATTTGAAGTCTCTAGAACAATCCCTTCGAAAGTTGTTGTGCTAACTGACGCCCTGGCGGTCGGCGCTACG